>CM044957.1:45837932-45867047 GCA_024516035.1 Bactericera cockerelli
TGAACCAAATGGCTCATCGGAGAATTTCAGTTATTAATATTTAACTGACATGAGCATTTGATGACAAGAATAATTTCAGTGGGTTACCAAAATATAGGTTAGGTAATGCATTATGATAACGTAATAATAATAAGTACCTAATAAATATTTTCCTTTCGCCGAAAAAATATTATTCACTAAACGGCCATGCGGCGGTCTCCGCACCGAAACGGTACACTAAAAAACGGTTGATATCAAATGAGTGTCAATCTCGATAGAAAGTATTAGTTTGCCAACATGATAATTATTATTATAAACTGGTTGGAATCCTACAAATAAAGCCCTAACTATCACAGTCTATCACACCGACCTCTATTGTCACCTAAAATGATTAATACAGTACAATACAATACTTTGTTTATCCTGCCAGAATGAGACTAAAGAGTCCCTTTACTCTCAGATAGTAAAGAAAATCTTAGCAAGTTGCTGCATAGTGTATGCTGTATTGTAATTTTCCGGACACTTTTCAACCATCCAAAAGCAATCCAACTTTCAAGAATGCTTGTAACTTATGTAGTTTACTTCTCGTCCTAAAACACTTTTGCAAAACACGGGAGAACGAACATATGTAGGTTCGTCTCAGACTGAAGTAAGACGCTAGCTCCAATTGAAACTATCAAGATATAATATCAGCTTTAAATTAAATAATGACCGTCCAAAGGAAACACGGAATCAAGGCAGTGGCTTAGCTCGAGCCAAGAAACAGAAATAAAAAAAGTCGGAGTAAAAAAATATTTATTTTTTTACAAAAACGAACACAATACTTCCGATTTCTAATATTAGAAATTTCTCGGAAGTAATGTGTCTATTGACAATTTTACTTTCCTTATCCTAATACCATTACTTTCCTTAACCTAATACCTTTACTTTCCCATCCTAATACCATTACTTTCCTTAACCTAATATCTATACTTTCCTTATCCTAATACCATTACTTTCCTTATCCTAATACAATTACTTTCCTTAACCATTACTTTCTTTATTCTAACACCATTACCTTCCTTATCCTAATACCATTACTTTCCTTAACCTAATACCATTACTTTCCTTAACGTAATACCATTGCTATCCTTATCCTAACCTCATTACTTTCCTTATCCTAATACCATTAGTTTTCTTATCCTAATACCATTACTTTCCTTATCCTAATACAATTACTTTCCTTATCTTAATACCATTACTTTGCTCAACCTAAAACCACTACTCGGCTTATCTTAATATCATTAGTTTTCTTATCCTAACACGACTGGCTATATCAATTTCAACGAAGAATTTCACGTTAAAATTTTAAAAACTCAGCAGGTACCAAAAATGATCTTAAACGTGTTCTGGAACTGAAAACTGCTGTCGAAAGTTTTATTTGATGACATTACTTTACATTCTAAAAGAAAGTAAAAGTTGGTTTAGACAGGGTGGTGCCAAAAAGTGCGAGATCCAAAAATAAATTGGTGTGAACATGACAGGACTTTTTTTATCATCCGAAATGCTGCCATATTCCGCCACTGGTCTACGATATCTACGACTTTCGTTAAAAAATCGATACTTTTCTTTCGATTCGATTAATTGAATCGATGGTATCGTTTCGATTTGAATTTAAAAATCGATTTTTTTATACGATTCTCATTGCTCACTGGTCTGTTTGTGTGCATGTGTCGTCTGACTTATCGCAAACTATGTATTTCAAGCAAGGCACAAAAAAGAGACATGAAATTTGGTAGGTAGACCATTGTATGACTGCTTTTTGGTGCCAATTAGTAGGTCTAGTTGGATGATAGAATTTATAAAAGTTTTTTTTTTTTTTTTTTACAATAAAAAGATAATGGGAGCCACACATAGATAGATCTGGACACTTGTCTCCGAAATTTGAATTTTTATGAACTCCTGAAAACTTTACCGGATAGGCAATGTGCCATACAACAAGACCTTGTACATAAATTTTATTATTCGAATAATGCTAATTTAAAGGCGGAATTAATAGATGTTTTTGTAATACCTCTGTGGCGCTAAGTCACGGATTGCGTACTGTGTAAGATAGGGAAAACCGACGCTTAGCAACGACTTGTGATGTAGAATTTGTCTATTAATTTCGCCCTAAGAGTGTGTTAAGATGAAATTACCTAAAATACAATGTGATCACAATCTAGGAAGAAATAAAGATTATTCAACACTTTTACAAATTAAGGGCGAAATTAATAGACAAATCCTATATCACAAGTCATTTCTAATCATCGGTTTTCCCTATCTTACACAGTACGCAAATCCGTGACTTAGCGCCACAGAGGTATTACAAGATCGTCCTTGGTTTGAACAAAAGTTTTTGCTCAGTGCTTATGGTAAGGATTAATGTTAGATTTAACATACCGTATTTAGAATTTCCTACATTTTATTTTTGTGATTTTACAGGGTGAATCCTTTGTCTTAGTCAGAAACCTAACCTTTTGTAGAAAAACTAATTTTGTAGAAAAAATATTGTGATTCATTTGAAAATATCAGAAAACTTCAAACTAAAAAAATCTAAAAAATCAGCTTTTTTCTTAATAAACATGGTTTTTTTAATATATTAATATGTAAAATATTTAACCCATAAAATATATAAGACCGGTTTGACTGCTGGAGTAAAGGGACTTTTCAGGCTTACCTCGGCAGTCATAAACAAGGTATATTCTATTCTAAAAATTTCTAGCCTTTTCCATTTTTTGATCTTCCAATAATGCTCTGATACAAAAACAGTGCCGAATACAAAAAAGCAAAGCAACAATCGAATACTGCATGCAAACAATAAATTAAATAGGATAAAAATTCAATTTTTTTCTCGATTTTTTGGTACCAATTTTTTGGTGGTCCTACATCCATCAGGGTGTATTTTCGCACACATGTTTATAAAGCAAACAAAGCGACCTTTATTTTAGCTCTAGGATACGTGGTTAAAAGGTTCACTATGTTTTTAAGGACATCCTGTATATTTTTCATAGCGTTTATTGCACAGGAAGTGCTCTCGTTTTGGGAGTTTTATTTGAAACAATTAATTAATTTTTCTCCAATATTTTAATAGGGAGTAGGTACTATCTTTTTTTTTATAGCAAAACTGAATAAATTTATTATTATTACTATCCATATTTCCAGAGTAGGTAGTAATTACCTAAGCACCATACATTTCATGACGATATAATAATTTATGCAAATTTATTTTGTAAAAAATCAACATTTATTTTGCAAAAAACCTATAGGTTTGGAAGTTTCAAAATTAGGTGTCATTACGTTATTTGTTCAGCTTAGGTATGGAATAAGGTTCATTAGTAGAGATCTGAGAAGTTGGCCATGTATAATTGAGTGCTAATTGAAAGAATCCACAATATATTTGTTTCAAGTTAGAACATAGTCATGGATGTCCGGATTAACAGTATCTTACTAAAGACAGAAGGTTTTGTGTTATAAATGTATTCTATTCATTAAAGAAAAATCTCTTCACTATTACCTATGTGTCAAAATTTAGATCTATAGATAGATGCACTACAATATGCAAAATACAGGGTGCTTGAAAACACCCTTTTTATATATATTCATAATCATACATATGTACATTTTTACTTTCCTTATCCTATAGAAAGGAAAGTAATGGAATTTGGGTTTAACGTAGCTTTCAACTGCATGGTCATATCACGACGAGGATGTTACCCTCCATTTGCAGGAAACTCACAAACCTGCTGCCCATATTAACCTCACCCAGCTTCGGTTGAGCCAGAATGCCAGCATCACGAAGTATTTAACTCGCTGGACGTTGCTGAACTACGGTGATCCTAAAAGAACTGGTGCATCAAATGCGCCATCGCATCGATACTGGCTGCGGGTAAAATTATCTAACAAAAAAGGAAATTCACCTTACTCTCTCTTGTGCATAACCCTAAAATTCAATAAAAATTGTGATTTTTAATGTATATTTTGAGCGTCACAGGGTGCTCTTTTCATGTGATTCCATGTATAAAAAAATAAGGTGTCTTGTGTTTAAGTGTTATTTATAGCTTCTTCGATTTTAATGATTATAAAACGTTGATTATTTACGCAGAAAAAATATTCATGAACAAATTACGTGCGTGTTGTGTCTCATTTTCTTTTCCGGGCGCAATAAGTATCACTCCAATGTCATTTCAATGTTTCAAAAAAATTAAATTACTTTTGTTCATTCTACAAAAAAAGAAAAAAAGATTTTTTAACTTTAAACGTGTATCGTTTTGCAAATGAAATGAATTTTTCATTGAAATCCAAAAAGCTATGACAATTTAAACACAAGACATCCCCCAAATCAACGCACTTGTCATTATTCCAGGTCCAAAATTACATCAAATGAGCACTCCAATATCAAAAAGAGTGCTAAATTTTTTGTTCAAATCAAAAAATATACTAGAAAAAGCCATATGTTTATTGAACTTTGGGGCCTCGTCCTGAAGAAAGAGATGCAAATTTCTATTTTTGTTAGAGAATTGAATTGCAATTTTGTTACACCCTGTATACATTTTTTTATTTTACTTCCTCAAATGATAAAAATATCATTTATTTTCTTTCTTTGAGCAAAATTCAATTTTGATTGAGAAAGTACTGATAGGAATAAGTTAGAAAAGCTCGGAATATGTTTTGTTGTAGTCACAAATATGATTGAATACCAGAAATCACGCCTTCAAATTAATATGAGGGTGCATTTTGCATGTTTTAAATTTGCCCAAATAAGGTCGCCGTAAGTGGTCATAATCATATCTCTTGAGCATTGAACGTGTCTACCTATTTTGAAAATTGGTGTGTGTGATGGCTTGGAGAAGCGGCAGTATATAATATAAACACTCTTTTAGTCGACGGTAACCACCAGGCGAGGTTAATGCTCACAGTATTTTCTACCACCCTCAGAGTCTTATTATAGGTAGGTATATTTATATTATTTCAATACATACAATTTACAAAATGTAAAAAATTTCCTCCATGCTAGAGGAATAAGGTATTGTGCCCATTACACAGGCGGCATTGCTTTTCTGAATTGCAATCGAGATTATTTGTCGTAAAAACTCATGACTTATTATTATGTGGTCACAAACTCAAATTAATGAGGAAAAATTCATGCAATGGGTAGGATTCGAATCAACGGATCCCTACGCTACCTGCATTACCAGACTAGCGCGTTAACCACATGACTACCCTGCAATTTTGTAATAAGTAAGGTAAGGTTCTAATGTAAACCTTCATTGTCTGTAAACAAAATTTCTAAAGAACAGTATAAGCTAGGAGCTTGAAATTTGGTATGTAGACTTCATATATGAAGATAAAAATCAATTAAACGTATGAATACCTTAATAATAACCTGAAGTTTCATATACCTGACACCTGACACGTGAAGGTGATAATTTTTATTATACATCAAGTAATTACTTCTTTAGTTGGGTGCTATTTAGTCTTCGTCGCTTAAGCTATACCTCTAACAACTGGAATACAATGAATGCAAGCAGGGCTGACTGTGAAGACTCACCCATGTCTCTTGTGAGGACCGTCTATTGAGTTCGGAGGCCCGAGACCAGACGCCATATTTGAAATCGTACTGTTTGTCGTAGCGATTGCGACAGTATTGAAACGAGGACGAGTTACCTGTGAGGCATAGAGAGGGAATACACGTGATCTGTGGGAGATAATCACCCTTGAATGTTGCAAATGATGACATTTAATGACGGGACAATCTGTCCCGGTAGCTCAATCTCTACTATCCAATATGGGTTGGATAGTAGAGATTGCCTCAGGCAATAATCCCGCCCTTTGTGATTTATGTAAATAAATTTCAATAAAGAGTTTACTACTACCGGAGATACCAGAGGTCGCGGGTTCGAAACCCAGCCGGGACATGACAAGTTATCCTCCCATTTGGGATTTATACCACATAATAATACATCTTGGGCTTACTGCTGGAATAATGGGATTTAATAGTCCTAATCGGGCAGTGTAAATAAGGCGATATTATTATTGTATTATTATTATTTTTACAATACATTATTCTTTGTTTTTTTTTTTAACTATAAATAGGTAAACAAAAAAGTTATCATATTTGTGTTAATCACTTTCGTGATATCATAACTACTCAAACTAGATTTACTAAATATACGCTGAAACCAGGACTTGAACCACCGACTTCCAGATTACAAGTCCGCCGCCTGATCGATCAAACTACTGAGGTCGGTTAACTATAAATAAGTACATTAAAATTTACCCATAAAAAATACGCACAGCAAAAGTATAAAATAGCATTTACCCATGAAACCTACTTTTTTAATCGCAGAGGAGGTAAATTTGATATCCAATTCAAAACGATGTGTAGGGCTAATGAGCAGAAATCTGTGTCCAATACCCACTAACATCCTCCTCTCCCCCTCCTAGAACTAATGTGCCCGGAACCGTATTAGTATAAACAGAATAGAATACATATTATGTATACTTGTATAGAATACATACTACTTGACTGTTGGAGTAAAGGGACTTTTCAGTCTTACAGTATAAACAAGGTATATTCGATTCTATTCTAACAAAAACCTGGACGGTACCTATAAGATTCTATTCTATAAGAAAAAAAATACACTCAAACTATGTTATAAATCCAAAATGGGAACAAGACAACACGAATTTTAAAAGCAACGCGGTAAACCTCATGAAGGGTTGTGAATAAATGTACGAACGATAATTCAGGAACATGTTCCGGTGGTTACAATTTACGTGAAGTATAATCCCATAAAAATAATTAGAAAATCCTTCCTTTTCCTTCTCGAAGGTCTGAAAGTAAAAAAGGTGTTATTTTGCTCTAATACTTGAACTAATGCTTCAATTCAAGATTTTTTATCTTTTGAAGGTGCGTATACCCTCATTATTTGTTGAAGATGTTTATTTGTGAAATATAAATACATTAAAACTTGAAAAAATCAAATGATACATATTTTCTGTAGGAATTTAAATATAGCTTAATGATTCCATGAATCAAACCTACGTTATATAGTTAAATGATTCTATGAATCAATCTTACTTGATATGGTTAAATTGATAACGTTTTGTTGATAAAGTTCTCAAAACTTTTTTGGATATCAAAACAGGCTAATTTTAAACAGAATACATGAGTAGAAATACATTTGTGTACAAAAAAGGTCAGAATAACTTAAAAAAATGAGTGTTTCACAGCCTTTTTTATTTCGTAGCCATGAAACAGGAGCTACTGTAGACGCTTGTGGTCTGTGTTGTAGCCTGCCCTTCCCGTAGTATGGCTCCCCTCTGATGGGCGAGAAGTGGCACAATACTTCAATTGTAACCAAATTAAGAATACAAATTTTTGTCGGCACGGGGGATCGAACCCGGGACCTTCCGCATGGCAAGCGAGTGCTTAAACACTGAGCTATTCGTGTGCTCTATTTTTTGTTCTGGCGGATGCACGAGTAACAAACAATAAAATTTAATGTGAAGGTATTTTGTTGTGGCAACAATAAAATTATCCTGAGCTTTCTTTGTGTAGAAAGTTAGTCTATTGACGTGTTCTATTTAAAATTAGGCTATTTTGATCTCGTAAAAAGTATTGATGTTTTCAAATGCTGGTATACCCCATACAGACGCCCTTGATAACATATATGAAAGTCATGTGGGGATTGATTGAATCATAAAATTATGTAAGAACACAAAATATCATGTCAATAGCTTCAGTAGTTCAGGAGGCTCAAGATCTATTTCTAAATGACACTTTTTTCAACTTGGACATCTTTTAGAAAGGAGAGAAAGTATTTTTTTGGTATTTTTTACATGGGAATGAACCACACCTACATTGTACAGAGGAACATACAATACAATACAATACTCTGTTTATCCTGCAAGAATGATACTAAAGAGTTTCTTTACTCTCACAGTCTCTTGAACATGCTTTTGAATTATTATCGCCATACATTTATTGACACCCTGTATAGATAGGTAGAAGAAGTACTATTGAATATATAGTTTTACTTTATTTTATGTTAAGACACTGATGTAAACTGCCCAAAAATCGGGCCTACCTACGCCATATATAAATAAAACCTGACTAGATTTGTCCCCAACACTTTCCGAAATGTAGGTATGGCCACTTGTACCCTTGACAAAGCAATTGAAGTATTTTGCTCTATCATCTGAACAGTTAATGCAATGTGAATGAAACCTCATTATTAGTTTGAAATTATTCTCATTATGTTTTCAACTACCAGGGGAACAGTTCAGAGGTCCCCGGTATATAAAAATTATCAGAACTTTTAGATCGATCCAAACTATGATCAATACACCTAATGAAGAACTAACAAAATGGTACTGCTAAAAAAGGCACAGTATAATTGAATGCGTGTCTCCAAAAACGATCTACGAGTATGTTACATATTTTGGAAATCGGTTTTACTTGAAAATAATTATTATTAAAAAAAAAAAAAAATAATGGCCTCAGTCCCGCAAGGTGGGGTCTTGGCGCCGTTTCTACAGGGTGGTCCAGAAAGTTTGCACCAAAATGATAGGGGTAATAAAAGAGACCATTTCCAACAAAAATATTTCCGGACATTTTCCTTTATTTTTTGTCGTTTTCAAAATGGCGGCCAAAACGTGTGTTTTTCAAATATTCCGACTTTGGTTTGGCTTAGGATTTTTTTAATTTTTTCTGTACCATCTAGGAAAAAATGGATTGCATTTTTGAATTGAGAATAAAATTCTAGTTATTATAATTAAAATTAACTTGTTGAATGTTTTAATGATCATGCTCATTTAGGCTGTCAAGGTTGTGAACGCACCGTGACTGAAAGACTTTCTTCATGTTTGCCATTAAATGGCATGAAAATTTTAAATGTAACTAATCTGGCACTCATCAGGGAAAACATCTGTGTTTTCTCAGAATTGTAACAATGCATCACTTTTTAAATTGGCTTCAGTACTTTCGGAGCTACGGGCTATTTTTCCGAGTAACCTCATAAATCCAAAAATGCATGATTGGCAATATTGAGTCTAATAACACGTACTGTCTAAGTTGTCCCCATTTTCTTCTTAAACTTGGATACCTACTTTCTCCAGTTGTTATTCCTAATTAATTATCCGATTTTTAATCTTTTATTTCATACGGTTTATGAGGTAAAAGACCCAGGTTCGAACCCCGGATCGATAGAATTACAGTAGATAGGTAGGTAGTGTAGGTACAAACTATTAATTGAAAACGCAAGAGATTTATTATGACAATATGTAGGTACATAGGTCCTGACCTAATCTAAATGTTTTATTAATCATTTAAATCTCTGGCCAGCTCGATCGCCGGAATTCAACCCGATTGATTATTGTCTGGGGGGACACATTAAAGACTTGGTATACAAAACGCCCATTGAGACAGAAGAAGAGTTGATTGCGAGGTTTGTAGCGGCGTTTGGCGACTTCCTGGAGAAGGCCGGGGTGTTCCGTAACATTCGCAGGAGCATCAGGAAGAAATGCCACCTCTGCATTGAAGAAGGAAGTGGCGTCACTTCCAACAGTTCTTGTGAAATGAGTTCTATTCTACCTAGCGATTTGATTCCAATACTGACTGACCCTATTTTTTTTATCTGGAGTCTGAGAAAGTACCCATTTTTATTTCATTGTTGTGATATTTTTTGCCCTCTGTACCTAAATGTAAGGTACCTATTTAGTAATTTAGATAAGTCTGTAAAAAAAGTCTGATTTTTATTAATTTTCCTAAACATAACCATTGAAGTGTACCTATTTTTATTTTATTCTTTGTTGTGATATATTCTTCTCTCAAACTACCTGAAACTGTTACCTACCTATTTTGTTATGTAATTTTGTTTTTCCCTACTTACTGTTATTATTTGTTTATCTTTTTTCAAGTATGAGATGTTGCTAAAATGATTAATAAAACATTTAGATTAGGTCAGGACCTATGTACCTACCTATTGTCATAATAAATCTCTTGCGTTTTCAATTAATAGTTTGTACCTACAGTCTAAACTACCTACCTATCTACTGTAGTTCTATCGATCCGGGGCTCATAAAAAATAGGATAATTAATTAGGAATAACAACTGAAGAAAGTAGGTATCCAAGTTTAAGAAGAAAATGGGGACAACTTAGACAGTACGTGTTAGTAGACTCAATATTGCCAATCATGCATTTTTGGGTTTAGAGGTTACTCGGAAAAATAGCCCATACCTCCGAAAGTACTGAAGCCAATTTAAAAAGTGATGCATTGTTACAATTCTGAGAAAACACAGATGTTTTCCCTGATGAGTGCCAGATTAGTTACATTTAAAATTTTCATGCCATTTAATGGCAAACATGAAGAAAGTCTTTCAGTCACGGTGCGTTCACAACCTTGACAGCCTAAATGAGCATGATCATTAAAACATTCAACAAGTTAATTTTAATTATAATAACTAAAATTTTATTTTCAATTCAAAAATGCAATCCGTTTTTTCCTAGATGGTACAGAAAAAATTAAAAAAATCCTAAGCCAAACCAAAGTCGGAATATTTGAAAAACACACGTTTTGGCCGCCATTTTGAAAACGACAAAAAATAAAGGAAAATGTTTAGGAATATTTTTGTTGGAAATGGTCTCTTTTATTACCCCTATCATTTTGGTGCAAACTTTCTGGACCACCCTGTATACCTACTTTACACACATGACATGCCTGTCACTCCTGAAACAGTAAGTGCTACCTATGCAGACGATATAGCTATCTTAGCAAAAGACAGAAGTAAAACCATTGCATCAGACAAACTTCAGAATCATCTCATCCAAATTGAAAAATGGCTCAAAAAATGGCGTATAAAAATAAACGAAACCAAGTCTGTCCATGTGACATTCACTATGAAGAAGTCAACATGTCCACCTGTGGCTTTGAACAATGTCCTGCTTCCTCAAGCCTCCTCAGTGAAATACCTAGGGATGCACTTAGACCAGAAACTAACCTGGCGCCAACATCTAGAAATGAAAAAGAAACAGCTTAACATCAAGTACAGAAAAATGTTCTGGCTTATAGGACCACACTCCAAATTGTCCATTCAAAACAAAATTCTGCTCTATAAAATGGTACTCAAACCAGTGTGGACCTATGGGATTGAACTCTGGGGGTGTGCTAAACCATCCAACATCAAGCTTATTCAGACATTCCAGAATAAAACCTTAAGGAAAATGATTGGCGCTCCATATTATGTTTCAAATAGAACAATCCATGAAGATCTCAAAATACCTTATGTTACTGAGGAAATTACAAGAAGGCCAGGCAACTACCAAAATCGCATTCCAAACCATTACAACCCGCTCATCAGGGACCTTGAGAATCCAATCTGCAATGTCAAGAGACTCAAGAGAACTTATCCCACGGATTTATTTCAAATTTAAATTAATTTAACTGTTGTACCCTAGTTTTGCAGCTTTGGGTGTGGTGCCGGCATTTTGGGTGGTTGACATGACACGACTAATATAAAAAAAAACGTAAATTGGGTATTACAGTTACATCTGTAACTCTATGTTGTGTCACCTGTTCCGCCTTCATGTGGATGTCACATGTAGAGCTGCTAAACAAACAGCTAGCAGAATATTGCAATTTTAAAAGGAGTGTAGTCATTGGGCTACTTCTCCTCCATGTCATATCTACTACATCAAATTTACTTATTACAATTTGTATTTTCCTATACTAAGCATTGTAGATTGTAAATAAAAGTATCAATAAAAAAAAAAAAAAAAAAAAAAATGAAAAATGATTACAAGACCTAAAAAAATTGAAGCTGAGTATTCTAAACAAATTTCAGATCATTATTTTTAAAGGAAAATGTTTTCTAAATTCGTAACATAGATCATTTTTCGAGATATGCATTCAATTATTAGGTATTGTTTTTTTTTTTAAGATGAGTGTTAACAACTTTTTGTTATTTCGTAGCCATGAAACAGTAGCTTACTGTAGAAACTTATGGGCTGTGTTGTAGCTTGTCTATTCCGTATAGTAGTATGCCTCCCCTCTGATGGGCGAGACGTTAGACAATGCTTTCCATTCAGGTGCTAGGTCAACACGAGCGCACCAGAAGGTATCCCTTACAAACAACTGTAACCAAATTATGAGTACAATTTTTTCATCGGCTCTAGGCTTTAAGCCTGTCCGTCACCATTGCTTGGTATATCACTAAGCTAGCCTCGGGATAGTTATGTAAAAGCAATGTATGTATAACTCGATTATTTTTTATGAATTTTATAACCTTCTTTATTCTCAAATTTTTCACCTTTATGTGGTTTAATAAAAATCTGAATCAGTCTCTATTGGATATTTCTCATTAGTTTTTTACAGCGCAAAACCTCAACTGGCAAAATGTAACTGAAAATATGTAATTTCAAACTGACTATCCTACATGGTGAAAATTATATGGCATTGAAAAATTCCGAGATTCCTCTATTAAATGATTCCATTACTTTCCTTTCTATAGGATAAGGAAAGTAAACAGTCCCGCTAGCTCAGTGGTAAAGGCGGCACTCTGTGAATCCAGAGATTTCAGAGGTCGCGGTTTCGAAACCCAGCGGGATATGACAAATTATCTTCCCTTTTGGGATTTTAACTACATAACGTCTTGGGCTTACTGCTAGAATAATGGGACTTAATAGTCATAATCGAGCAGTATAAATAAGGCTTATATTATTATTATTTTCAGTAAAGCAACTTTAAAGTACATAATGTTTTTAAATTGTTACTAAAAATTAAGTAAAGTTAAATAAGTTGAATAGGTATGAGGTAGGTATTTCTTTATGGTGAAGCTTCTTCACAATTTTTGTGGGTAGCGCAGCATTACTAAGAGCCTCTTTTACTTTTCAAATTCTTTTAAATTATTTTATTCTGTAAACTTTAGGTAAGTTAATCATATTTAACATTAGCATGGAGTTATAATTTTCTTGGCGATTTTTGCACATAAAGTTTTTCTATGGTTTACTTTATCACTTTTAATTATTATAAGATTATTAATAAAATCATAATTCTTACAATAATGTGACTATGCCTATGGTCTTCATTAAAAGTGGAAATAAGCATTCAACACACAGTATTATGGTGTACAAATGTATCCATTGCATTGGTCCTATTGGAATGGGTGCTAAGGTTAGTCCAAGCGCCTCCCTTTTCAAAAACTTGTCAATTTAGAAATGAACATTTTTGGACAATTTGCTTTTTTTCTGTGTTTAGTTTGCTTCTCTAGATACTTTTTTTTTCAACAAAAGTCGAATACAAAATACAAAAGAAGGTCTGAAATCAGGTGAAAATAGGTCTAATTTTCAGATTATGACCTATGTATACCACGAGAACGGTACATAAAAAAACATTGTGTTGGCTGAAGTAAGAACTGATAATTTTTTTGTGGCATTTTGATTATATGTTAGAAATTCCTCGCCGTTTTCGAGATATACTACTGTGTAAGAAAAGTGACAGATTCAAGAAACAATTTTTTTGTCACTTTTTAATGTGGATGACTAAGTTATGTAGAGCAAGGGAAGCGTGAGTACGCCTAGTATTATAAAAAGGGGCTGCTCACAATACGCACAGCTCTCTGAGAGTATAAATAATTGATGAGCGCTGCGCTGGTTGAATGCCCCATAGCCGTGCATGCACCATGTGATAACAATGAATGGATGAGTCCATAGTACGCATTCTTTAGACTTTAGAATACCTAAGGTTATGAAACCTGCTTCTGGAGTCTATAAGTAGAAGGAAGAGAATGCCAGGTACTGAGTTTATTAAGCCGGAATCTCACTCACAGTGCAACATTTTGTATCGAATTTTCAACGGGAAGTGTTGCAAAGCGTTGCGAAGCAAATTTTCAGTCGGTGGAATTTGATCTCACTTGATTTCAAAGAGAGAGGGAGAGCGTATGTACAAAAAATAGAGAACAATATTAATTTTTAATTACAATTTGTTTGGTAATCCGGGGAGAAGTTAATGCCTTAGGCATTCTCTGTCACTTAACCCCGGTGAAATGTTGCGAAACGCTGCGCGACGTTACGAGACAAAATGTTGCACTCAGTTGGATCTGGCCTTTCAGCCACCTTAAGCGTGGGTCCAGACAAAACCCAGGAAGAATCAAAATTATTTGCGCAGGATTTTCAAAATTATTCACTTTATAATTTAAGGTGAATATAGAATAGAATAGAATATACCTTTTGTTTATACTGCCGAGGTAAGACTGAAATGTCCCTTTACTCCAACAGTCAAACAGGTCTTATATATAAACATAAGAATATGACTTATGTTTCAGCTAGACTTAACGCAATATGTTCGAGTTTAACCGCATCTGTGCTGAAATCAATCCTCCCTTCCTAATCACTGAGTCTTCATTTTTATTATTTACAAAAAGAGTCGAGGTATCCGCAAAAATAGTGGTTTCAACTATTTTTATATTTGGTAAGTTTACAGGTAAGTAATTTATAGACGACAAAAATAAGAGACCTAAGATTCGAAACGGTTGGAATGCCTGCATTGAGGGGACGCGGGCTGGACAAAATTTTACCACATTCGCAACCTAGGAATAGCCTTTTCACTTTTTTGCTTCAAAGTTATGTGTAGATATCGTCCGTTTACACTTTGTGTAATGCCTTCCTCGGAAAGCGGCGTACTGAAAAATTACCGACATGAAAAAGCATTCATATTTTTTTTTTAAATATAGTAAGAAATTCGTTTTCAAAAAATGATTTGTTAGAAAATCAGTCTTTGCTTTCCTGATAAGTTCAACTTATGTTGTTGTCTCCTGACTGCATTACAATATAATACTCAGTTTATCCTACGAAGGAGTCCCTATACTCTCACAGTATTTAAAGCGTATATGAAAATAAATCTGCTGTAAGACTCTGTAAATACCTACTATTTCTGCAACAGTATACTTACAACTATTACTACAGGTGCAAGCGTAGTGGATCTTGTTGTAATCCATCGTGTTAAACAAGCTACTGAGTTTCGGACGAAAACTTAAACTTTGCAGGATATTATTTTTCCAGATGAATTCAAGAAAACTCTCAATCCACTTGATCAGCACACTTCTCAATTTTGTCAAAATCAACACTATTTTATTTATAACGTCTTTCAGACTTGAATTTTGGTTGATATCCGCATTTACGAACGGCAAATAATCTTTTCTGTTCTTTCCATAGTCTTTGAATTTGAATCTGTTCAGAATATTACGAAAAATACCACACAGGTAAATCACGAACTCGGACATTTAGAGATAACAACACTTGAACGTACAAAAGGTTAAAATGAAAAAAATGAAACCTTTAGGAATGATTGTTCAAGGATGGTTTTAGAATCAGGAGTCTTTGTCGATTTTTATTTTTGTTTACTCTACCTACTCTACCTACTGATAACGGAGATGAAGCTAATTATAGCGTTTTGCAACGCCAAGAAAAACAGAACAAGCGTGCTGTGTACTTAGGCTAAACATAGTTTGTTTGTGGGTATTCATTTGCAATTCTGATCTTCTTAATTTTTTTTTATATCAGATATTTTTTTTCGTCATGTTATACTGAAGGTGTACTTAGTACTAAGTAAGTATTTTACTTGTAAGTAAGTTTTACTCATGGTAAGTATTTTATGCTTACTAATTTTTACTGTAAATTTTATTGAATAGATTACGATAGACCTCTGATATTAAAGAAAATCTGAAAATTTGGACCAAAAAGTGCAAAAATAAGGTTTTGAATTACTTTTGATGCAAAAATAAGTGCAAAACTTACCGCTACAATTTACTTCTTTTGTAGAATCAATAATTTTACGTAGAAAAAACGGTATTCCACCATATACTTAAAACAAAATTGAAAAGAGTCGGTAAAGAAACTTTTGGATATACAAGTAAAAAATCTCAGAATAGAGTGATTATGGAAAGTCGATTAAATTTTATTGCGAAGTGTATACAATGTGAACCATTCATGAGGAAGTATTGTGTTTAAAATTGGCAATACAGTTATTACAATGTTACGGAAAATTCCATTTTACAAAATCTGTTCAAAAAATAATTATATATAATAAAGTCTGGCTGGGGGACTATAAACAGGGAGGAGACCAGTAGTCTGGCTGGGGGACTATAAACAGGGAATAGACCAGCAGTCTGGCTGGGGGACGATAAACAGGGAGTAGACAAGCATTGGCTTGGTTCTGGGGGCCCTTGTCAATTATCTTTGAAAAGACATTAGTAGAAGTGCTGAGGCATTTCTCCACTGTCTGGCTACCATCGTTCACGATGACACCACCCTATGGTAATGATTAAAGCCCGGATTTTTGCATATTGCATATTTGCATATGCAATATGCAAAAATCCGGGCTTATTTGCATATGCAATAATTACTTTCCTTATCTTTCACATGCACAAGGAACAATAGCTGAAACTTTGGACTTAGGCTCTAAGAACCCTAAAACCTAAAACGTGTTTTGGCATTGAAAACTAACTATTGAAAATTTTAGGTAATTACATGATATGCTTTCTTTTCTATAAGATAAGGAAAGTAATTAACTAGTGCGATCATCACACGACTTTCCTTCGGAAAGTAAGTGTCTTCCGAAAAGCTGTCAGGTCAAGGAGGGTCATCTTAGATGATTTTTTCGATCTCTGTAACGGTTTAGGCAAAACGGCCAAAGAGACCCTTGCACAGCGAGAGGTGGTGACACCAAAAATACATAGATCATTATCATTTCTTGGGCCAACATCCACCTCTGCAGCTTTAGTCATTGAGAGGCTCTCTCAATTTTATTGAACTTGTTTTTATCTACAATCCCTTTGAGTGGAACATTTTGTCTCGCAGAAATTTGTGTCGAATTTTGAATGGAAAGCGTTGCGAAGCAATGGGGGCCGTATTCATAAGAATGAAGCAATTGCTCGTGAGCAAAAGCTCGACGTAAAAGCAAAAGGTCTGAAGGAAAAGTTAGAAGTATGTTAGTTATAGCTATCATATATCATATCATAGCGTGATGTCACAACTACGCTAACTCGCTTTACTTAATCTACGCTGAAACCGGGACTTGAACCACCGACCTCCAGGTTACAAGTCCGTCGCCTTATCGATCAAGCTACTGAAGTAGGTGAAAAGTTAGAAGTAAAAGCATTTGCTCATTTTCGTATTCATAAACTTTAACTCGTGCGTATTTGCTTTTGCTCACAAGCAATTGCTCAATGTTCAAGTTGCAGGATCTACTAATAAAAAGAAAAAGTTAGCTTTATGAATATCCAAGTACCTTTTACTTCCAAAGAAGGAAAAGCTTTTGCTTTCAAGTAAAAGCTTTTGCTCTGCTAACTTTAGGAATGCCGACTGAAGCAATTACGTCAAATTTCGGAAATAAAAGCTTT
This sequence comes from Bactericera cockerelli, assembly GCA_024516035.1. NCBI lineage: Eukaryota > Metazoa > Arthropoda > Insecta > Hemiptera > Triozidae > Bactericera > Bactericera cockerelli. The sequence continues at coordinate 45,855,331 of CM044957.1, forward strand.
TGCCTCTTTTTATAAATACGACCCAATCTTTCAGTCAGTGGGATTCGACCTAATTTGATTCTAAAGAGCTGAGCATGAAAGGCTTCGCAAAGTGGCGAGACAAAATATTCCACTCAGTGGGATACCGGCCTTACAGTACACTTGAAAGTTGACTCACCAAAGTTGTCTGGTATGCATGTTGATCCGCCGGTATTCTTCCCAAATCAGTGTTCATAGTATATATCACTGAATATATAAATAGATATATACTCTGCTCAACGCATACGTAAATATTGATATTCGCCTTCCCAGTAACGACCGTGTTAACTTGCTTATCGGTGTCTTGTTATTTCTTCCTGATTAATGTCCGATTATTGTTCCATAGTTTTTTCATTTTATAGAATAACTTCAAAAGCACAAAGGTTATTAAAAAAAAAAAAAAAAACTCGTATTTTATAGCAAATAATTTGTTTTAATATTTGAATAGCATATTTGTTATGATTTTATCAATAAGTCAAACACAGGTTTATAAATAGATAGTAGTAGTTTATAAATAGATAAAGTTTGTTGAGTTTTCTTATGAAATACTTTAAAAACGAGAGAAAAATCTTAAAGTTAAATATTTTTTTGTGGTTCGGTAAAGTTAACAAAGTGATATATTACACATTTGAATCATTAGATCACTTAAAAATGTTCTTTTGTGGGTAGGATGGTCTTAGATTAGGTTAGTTGGTTTAACTGGGCACAAATTTTCACTCTGGCGCACTTAGGCTAAGATCATTTTGCCCAGTTGTAACAAAACAAAATCTCTCTTTAAATTATTTGACTATCGAAATTTTCGAATTTTCATGGTTAAATCTACCTTAATTTTTTTTTTTTTTTTTTTTTTTTTTTTTCATCAAATGATGTACATATTTACTGTTGATAAATCATAGTACAAGGGATCATTATAAGCATTCTGTGAAAGTTTCGTAAGAATCGGTCCAGAATAAACACGATGGACTTGACAAGTATTAAGTATTATTATGGTGATATTTGAAGAAATGGACTCACTGGGGGAAATTGATAAAGCAGGTTCATAGAACAGGACAGAATAAAAAAAATTATAAAGAATAAGTTCACAAATAAGCTATCATATTTGTTTTTATCACTTTCGTGATGTCACAACTATTCATACTCGCTTTACTAAATCTGTGCTGAACTTGGGACTTAAACCACCGACCTCCAGGTTACAAGTCTGCCGCCTTATCGATCAACCTACTGAGATCGGTGAATGAGTGCACTAGTTGCAACATTGAAATGCATAAAGATTATACGTATTTGGATTTTTCAAATCATCCTAACACAGGATTCACCATTAATTCGTGAATCCCATTTGGATGATTTACACCAAAAAAATCAGACTTCTAAAATATGCTAGAGAAAACTTATCCAAAAAATTGAACAATCTATCTCAAATCTACTTCTTGTTAAAAACTAACTATAAAAAAAAGTTTAATTTAAAAAATGTGAAAATTGTAATTTTCACATTATTGAATATGTAGGCATATCTATCGATACGGTGTCATATATTTAGAAAAAAAAAAAAAAAAAAATGGATCTTATTGTATTATTGACAGTATTGGAGAAAAGATCAAAAAAGCCAACGTAGATGACACGTTAAACACACTATTCTCGTAAGATCACTGAAGACATGGGACGGACTTCAAGGGAGAGGTGAATTATTCAAATCAGGATATTTCCAGCCCGATCCAGGCTTAGGGAGTTTCATGTGAGACAGATAATTATGAAGTAGGTATATTTATTGGCAAATACATTTTACTTCCAACACTATCTAATATTAGATATAGGAAGAATTGTGTCCGTTTTTTAAAATAAAACAAAATGTCGTGACCTCCTGAGCAACTTTGGTTTTGTGTCTGTTCGTTATTTGCATACATAGCAACGTGCAAAAGTGGTTCAAAAGTGTTTTTTGGGGCCGAATTTTTGGGGCAGGCCCCCGTGTGGCCAAGTTCATTTTTTTTTTTTTTAAATTCGAAACCCCCAACACTGGTACAGTAAATATCATGAAGCTTTATGCCAAGTGTCATGGTCATTTTTTTTTAATTAGTCCAAAAGCGGACAAAATTCATACACTTAAGTGGGAAGTAACCACCATGGAATGCTCAAAACAATTTCTACCACCTAATCCTCAAAGTCTTATGTCACAGACAGACTAAAATAAATGAGAAAAATCCTAGCATTGGGTGGGATCCGATACACGGATTCATGCACTCGATTGTTAAAGTTACAAGTCCAGCGCCACACCGTAAGCAGATTGACTATCAATGCTTAGTAGACATTAGACACTTGGTAGACATTATAATCAGACTTAGCAGACATTATATTATTATAATATGCATTTACGTGCACTTATTGAATTGGGCAATGTTGTATTGGACATCAATAATATACAAATTGTAGGTTTGAATTGTATGACTCTATAGCAGTCCTAATTTTTGTATTACATATGTCCTTGTAATTAATTACAATATGACATCAGTAATCATATTATAATAGGTATTTCATCACTACCAAGCATTTTTACTTTCCTTATCCTATAATTAGGAAAGTATTGTATTTGTCGAAAATTTGACCTACGCAGTTCTTAACATTTCTGGACAAATCATAGCCTCAGGATACCAAAAAAGTTGTTTTCAGCCACTGGTCCGTGCGTCTGTCTGTCTGTTTGTGTGTGAATACGATATCTCGATAACGGTAAGAGCTAGAGACTTGAAATTGGGTATGGAAATTAATTTTATAGACGAACCACGATACTTTTGGTTGAAATCGGCTGCAAGGGCCGTTTCTTTGAATTGGTTAAAGATACAAAAAAAGTTAGAGAAGAACATTTTCTTAGACTAAAAAAATAGGGGTTTACTCAGATCATTTTTTTGATATCTTGAACTTTTTGGAACCCGGCCCCAATTTACCATTATTTTCGAGGGTCCCCAGTAGACCAACTTTTTTATTTATTAATATTTATCGTAGATGTGGGTTGTGACATATCAAATCCAATGATTTTGAGGTGCTGATTATTAATTTGACATTGATTTTTAGCTAACTGTTATCTTTAAGTCAACAGTGGCTTTTGGTCCTGTTCCCATTTCTAATATGATAAGGAAAGTCGTGTGATGTTTACACCAGATTTTTTTTTCTCATTATTTTCTTTCTTAATTTTTTTTTCTCAATCAATTACTTTTTTCTTCTATTTCAAAACATAACAATCAACGAAATAACTAAAATAAAATCAGATAATGTATATCAAAAAATAATAAAATTTCGTCAATTTGCTTTTTCAGTTAAATTATAAAAGTGTAATGTCTCGCCTACTGTGTCATAATTAAAACATTGGTACTCGTTAAGGCGCTAGACTGGTAATGTAAACAAACTAGCGCATGGATCCGTAGATTGGAAACCACCGAATGCTTCGATTTTTTAACAATTTATTTGAGTATGTGACCAACTGACCACACAATAATAAGACTCGGAGAGTTCGGTGGTAGAAAATGTTTTGAGAATTAACATCGCCTGATGGTAACCTTCCACCAAAGAGTATTATTGTTTCAAGTTGCCCCTTTTTTATAATACATCCTGTATATTTCTTCGTTTTCCGGAAAAAAACTCACTTGTACAAGTTACTGATAACAAACGTTTTTTGCTGAATATAAACTGCAATTCTGTAACTATTTAGTTAGTATTCTAGTCATAAATAGATGGTTTTATCTATTTTCTGGACCATTTATGAGCGTTTTTCCACAGATCTGAATCACAGTTCTAGCGTTTCATTAACTCAAGTGAAGGTTTATATATTTAATATTTTGTAACATTCAATTATTCATCTCTATTCAAGGATGAGTGAGTACTGAGTACAGGCAGTGCCAATATTTTTTTATCTGATGTAATCGACTAATACCTCTTTATAGACTCACCCTATTTCCATTAAAATGATTGCCTTATGTTACTGTCTATACCCATTCTTATTTGCTGGGTGATCTTTAAATTCTTGGCATCCATTTTTTCGTAAGTCCAATCTCATATAACAGGTCTACGATACCCGTTATTTTTTGTTTTTGGAGTTCAACGTTCCTTCCAACTTCTAAGGAATCTAAGGTCATGTCGAGACGGGGGTAAAAGACTCCATTCGCTGGAAACATACCCTCCACCACATTAATCTCATCCAGGTTGAGCCGGGAATAGCCATCAGCACGAAGAAGTTCTCTTTTGAATGTTCTCCCATCCAGGTCCTAACTTTGCTGGAAGTTGCTTAACTTCAATGACGGATCACAAACTGGCGTAATCAACGTGCCACTTGTCACTTTACTAGATGGATGTCTGACAAATTTTATAAAAAAATCTGTATTAAGAACTATTTAAGCTTCATTATCTAACGGAATGTTTTATGGCTCTCAATGAGACTTAGAACTTGATTATCAAAACTCCAAGTAGTCCAAGTTATTATTATTTTTTGCTAACGTATAAATATTTACAGTAACATTATCTTGCACCAGTTTCAAGAGTCAAGATTTATCCTCAGGTTACATCACATTCATCAGGACATCAAACAAATTGCTTGTTCATCCATCGAAGTGAGTGTTTTAGTTTCAACCAGACGGTTTTGCAGATAGTCTGTTTGTCACGCAATAACTCTTTAACGGATGCTTCAATTTCGTACGTAGGGGACCTGAAATTTGCCTTAAGTTTTTGGGCAACATTGACCCAAAAGTGAGCAATTATAATTGAAATTTTGATATCCATCGAAAGGGGTGTTGCAGTTGTTCAAATGTTTGATAGGAATAATTTTGAAGTTTGAATTAACTTGAAAATTAATTAGAATTTTTGTTCACACGCTTGAAAAAATGCAAAGTATGTAGTTTTTAAGGTAGGTGAATGTACTATTTAAATTAATAAATATAATTTCTTTAAAAAATGTCGTCGTAATAGAAATTAGAAAGAATCATCTCAATATCAAATCAATTTTGAAATTGATTGTCTTCAGGATTTTCGTTCAGACCTCGGTGGGAAAAATGTATGAAGCTTTCTGGTAGGTGTAGCTAGAGCGAAACATGCAAATATTATAAGACCCACAGCAGGAAGTACATCTTGCTGGAAGACGTTAAACAAATACGGTATCAGCTTTGTCAGGCTAAAAGATAATAACACAAATCATTGACGCCCATCCAGCTGCAAATGTGGAAGTAGGAGTGCCAGAACCAAACAATCTCACCCATGATAATAACACTCTTTAGTGGAAGGCAATCACCAGGCGAGGTTAATGCTCAAAGCATTTTCTACCACCTAACCCTAAGAGTCTTATTATCAGTTTAAACAGAAAATGTGGTTACAAACTCAAATGAATGAGGAAAAAATCCTGCACTGGGTGGGATTCGAACCAACGGATCCCTACGCTACCTGGATTACCAGACTGTCGTGTGAACCACTTGACTACCAGTGCATCGATCAGGAAGAGGTTGACCAATGCTGACCACAAGTATGTTTGGGGAAAAGAAAAGAAGAATAATCTTGATACCGAATTAACTGAGAAATTCATTGTCTTCAGGTTTTAATGTTCAGACGAGACGGTACGATAAATGCATGTAGCTTTCAGGTGGGTGTAGCTACAACAAATCTGGCATTTGAATTCCGCAATAGAAAGTAAAAGACACGAAGTCACGAAACAGTGAAGGTGTCATTTAGTTGTTAGAATCCACAAAAAAGTAAAAGACATCACACAAACCAGTCTATTTGTGACTCAGTTATTAGAATCCACAAAAAATTAAACTGAAAGACTTAGACCTCACAATTGTTCTATTAGGCTAGGACGAGCCTGAGGTTGCAGCGATTTTCTCATTGGGAAACCAATTAGGAAACCAAGAAATTCGTCAAGGAATTTGGGTTCACAACTTGCAAAGCAGACTGGAGATAGGAGAGCGGCATGCTACCTCAGCCAACATTTAAACCTGGCCACTCAGAGGGGGAATGCTGCCATTGCGGGCTCCTTCCCTCCCACACAATCTTTGGGTGAAGTTTATGATCCGTATTAAAATATATTATTAAAACAAGTCTCTAGTCGGTTAGGTCAGACGTTATGCACTCCTCTTCATCTTCTACTGGTAGTACCAAAAATGGCATCTATTCTAATGTCCTGCCAAGAAATTATATACCTACATGTACACAATCTCTTTCGAAGTATTGTGGTCACCAAGTGGCACCAGGCTGGGACACAAGTCACCTTATCTATTTGATACCTCTGTTATCAAATTCCAGATTGTATGACAATACTGTTGAGACGAGACTGATTGTTCAAAATCGAGGACCACAACCGAACTCGAGAGCGTGAGATAAAAACTATTCCACGATATTGTCACAGTATCAATACCCTGCACTTTCTTGGATATACCTGCTTGTAATTATGTTTTACACAAAACACACATGTTCACCGGTAAATAAACGAATTTTTTTTTGTCCGGCACACTCTCACTGAATGAGTAATTTTATCGCAGAAAGGTTTCGCAGCTACACACCTGCGGCCGAGTACAAACTGATGACGGGTATAATGTGCGACCCGTTAGCTGTAAGCATACTGGCATTACTGACTGGCTGACTGCTCAGTACTCGGTCCGTGTGAGACAGAGACTCAATGGAGAATACGAAAAGAATGCTCACAAACACGAGTGAACGCACACAGCTCTGTGACTTTCGCAATGGGAGAAAAAAAAATATTCTGTATTTTCTTTACGTCATCTAATATACATAAAATCTACGGTATGTATATCTGACGGAAAAATTCCTGCTTACCAGCAAAAAATAACTTCTTTTTTTTATAAAAAACGTGAAATGTGCAATTTTTGTTGTTGCGTATTATTGGTTTACCTACGTTTACATAGATAAAAATGAGTGATGGAGCAAGATTTTAAGGATTATTGTTTTGAAAATACAGGGTGTCCCACCAAACTTGGACACCTCAAATTACTCGGCTCCTGAAAGAGTTTTTGAAAAATAAAAAAATCTAGGGTACATGTGCTAATTATGCGGTTTCAGTTATGAATTTTTTTTTATACAGGGTGGTTCAAAAGTCAGAAATTGAGGTATCAACTTTCGATTTTTAAATGGATCGACCTGAATTTTATTTGATAATTTTACTTCTAAATGATTCCTGAGTACTTTTTTAAACAAAAATATTACATACAGGGTGGTTTTTTTTCGACCAATTTTTTTTCTAAATCTTGAATAACTCAAGTTCGGTTAATTTTTTCGATAACAAGAATAGAATATGTTTGTGTAATGAATACACGCACTTTCAATTGGCATCAAAATTTTTTATACAGGGTGGTTCACAAGTGAAATAATGACTTGATTTTTTTTAAAACCAAGTTTTTTTAATTTTTTATTTAAGATTAATAATTCTCGTCTAATTTTACACATTTTTCGTTAGTCATATTGAAAAACAAAACTAAAGTGTTGTACAGGGTGAGACATATTTTTTTTGTAACACCCTGTATATGGGCAGTCAAAGAGACGCAACATTAAATATAAAGACTAAATATGCAAGAAAAACTTTGATTTTTAATTAAACTAAAAAGTTATGGTGTTTTAACTAATATTGTCGCATGGACCACCCTGTAGATATTTTCTTAAAACATCATATGGGTAGTCGAAACTGTCTAAAATTCATCGAGGAGTCCAAATCTGAAAGAAAAAAAAATGAATCCAAAAGACATGCTCAATTTTGTGTCTACACCTACCTACTTTTTATTTCAAGTTTTAAAATCATTCAGTGTGGACACCAAATTGAAAATGGCTTCAAATTCGTGTTTTTTACTTGTTTTTCCCACATGATTCGAAGTGTTCGTTGAATTTTATACAACTTAGAGTACCTACATGATAGTTTAAGAAAATATCTACAGGGTGGTCCATGCGACAATATTAGTTAAAACACCATAACTTTTTAGTTTAATTAAAAATCAAAGTTTTTCTTGCATATTTAGTCTTTTTATTTAATTTTGGGTCTCTTTGACTGCCCATATACAGGGTGTTACAAAAAAATTATGTCTCACCCTGTACAACATTTTAGTTTTGTTTTTCGATATGACTAACGAAAAATGTGTAAAATTAGACGAGAATTATTAATCCTAAATAAAAAATTAAAAAAACTCGGTTTTAAAAAAAATCAAGTCATTATTTCACTTGTGAACCACCCTGTATAAAATTTTTTGATGCCAATTGAAAGTGCGTGTACTCATTACACAAACACATTCTATTAATGTTATCGAAAAAATTAACCGAACTTGAGTTATTCAAGATTTAGAAAAAAAATTGGTCGAAAAAAAACTACCCTGTATGTAATATTTTTGTTTAAAAAAGTACTCCGGAATCATTTAGAAGTAAAATTATCAAATAAAATTCAGGTCGATCTATTTAAAAATCGAAAGTTGACACCTCAATTTCTGACTTTTGAACCACCCTGTATAAAAAAATTTCATAACTGAAACCGCATAATTAGCACATGTACCCTAGATTTTTTTATTTTTCAAAAACTCTTTCAGGGGCCGAGTAATTTGAGGTGTCCAAGTTTGGTGGGACACCCTGTATATGGCTCTCTTGGAATAAATGACTCATGTGGGGCTCTTTTTATAATTTTATGGAGATAATTTGTGGAAACATCACGTTCTAAGTTATAAATGTCATAACTTTTCAACGGTTTAAGCCGTTTAAGCTTGAGCTGATCTTAAAATAAAGGTTGCCAACCCTATTATTATAACTTGCCTTACGACGGTCTAGTCATAAAAAACACACTAGACACCACAGTTTATAGTGTGTCATAACTTTTGAACGGATTATGCTATACGAGAGCTAAAGGTCCGAAAACTAATTCGAGTATGTTCGGACCTCAAGGGTTGTTTAAAGGCAAAAATGCTATTAAATGTTTAAATCTATTTAAAATAATGAATACATGTGTGAATGAATGAGAGAATAATTGATCATACCAGTTATTGCTTGATTGTTATTGTTATAATCTATAACTTTCAAGTGTAGGTATTATGAGTTTAAAAAAATCTATAACTTTCAAGTGTGGGGGGTATTTTGAGTTAAAAAAAAAAAATGTTGATCAAACGTCATACCAGATCATACAAATAAATGATCATACCAGTTATTGCTTGATTGTTATGTTATAATCTATAACTTTCAAGTGTAGGTATTTTGAGTTTAAAAAAATATACATATACGTCAAGGTAGAAAATCAAGTAGGTTAGGTACCTAAAAGATTCATACAATCCGTGCTTTCAAATGTTCTAGGTATATGTAAACAAGTACCTAGGTGGATCAATAAGTACCCGTGATTAAGGACATGTTACAATATTAGGTAAACTTGTTGTTACTTGTGTATAGAACGTCATCTGAAATGACTACATCCAAAGTTTGAAACTGATTTCTGGATTAGTTTTGATTAATCGTTCAATATGTTGTATAGCTACTGTAGCTATTAGTTGTATGCAACGGAAAAAGAACAGTGCCAAACCGTTTTTGGGTTTCTTCTTTTGAAAAAAAAAAAAAAAAATGCGACCGAGATAAAATGGAAGTTGGATGATACGGGAGGTCTTCTTCAAAAATGACCACCGTTTGTTTTTGTGAATTAACAATAGGGTTCAAGCATTTGTGATGAGTTTCAACCAGGACGCCCAGAAGACGTGTGTACCGGAGGAGTCGTTCAAAAAGTGCATGATCTAACTCTCAAAGATCGCCCATAGCTGAGAGTGTGGTTTTAAAACCATTTATGATAAGCTGCGCAAGTGCGCACTGCGCATGATGAGACCATCAGGGCGATCGTTGACGATAGACCACTAACGAAAAGACTTCTGAAACCCCAATCCAAATGATATTTTCATTAGAGTTGTGGCCTTAGAAGAAACCTGGATCTATCACTATACCACAGAATCAAAGCAGCAGTCAAAACAATGGACTTTGTTGGGAGAATCTGCCCAAAGAAGGCGAAATCGGGCCGATCAGCAGAAAAATTCATGGTTACCATACTCTGGACCAAGAGAATAATTTTTATTGACTTCTAGAAAGAAGAAAAGCCAATAACTGCAGTACAATAGTGAGTAATTGACATGGTTTGATGACAATTGAAAAAGACACGCCCCTATTTGGCGAAAAATTCTCGTTGTATCATGACAATGCATCCGCTCACTCATCTGGAATTGTTGCTGCTTTACGCCACCAATTTGGACAATTTGTAAATTGTAGCCACACCTATCCTTCTCTCTTGACCTGAACTCCTACGACTATTGTCTGTTTCTTCACTAGAAAGTTTGGATCGTTGGAGAGAAGTTCAGCTCAAATGATGAGGTTATAGGCCAGAAAAAAGCTATTTCAAGAAGTTTGAAAGCACCTACATTTTGGAAAGGTTGTAACAGTGGCAGAAACGCTGGAAAAAGTGGGTAGACTTAAAGAGGACTATTGAAAAATAGAACATAAATGAAAGTATCTTGTATTCTCATTTCGAAAACGCGGAAGTAACCGCGGGTAGTTCTTGCTCGAGTTTTTTTCGGATTTTTTGGGATAAATTAACAGAGATAGTGGATGATGAATACATACAACTTATCATAATACCCAAGTCATCAGATGAAGGATCAGAGCGATTTTGAAACGCGCATTGACATGTTTAATTAAAACGTTCTGATATTTTGTGGCAATATTTAATATTTCATATAACAAACATATAATATAATATTAAAACCGATCGAGTGGGGTATTGAATCGTAGGTCTTGATCTCCTCAAGCTTGATATGACCTTTAAAATCTAAAAGAGAATCTGTGTGAGGTTTACACTTCACAGAACTACTAGTAGTCTAGTTCGGAAAAAGTCTCAACTAACAAATCAAATGTCGGTAGAGCAAACAACAAGTTCTTCGCTAGATAAGAAGATGTAAATAGAAGACTAGGTAAAACAAACTCATTAGTCTGTGTAAAACAAACAGAAAATTATTTGTACTACTAACGGACCACTGTTTCCTGAGAAGAAACTTGAACACTAATGGAGTATACAATGGCATAACCGAGTTTAGGAAATGTGGTGAGAGCGAAGAAGGGTCTTCTCACATCCTGTACGAGTGCCCAGCACTTGCAATCATAAAAGTCCTAACTCTTGGTACCCAGCACAAGAGCTGGGAACAATACACTCTTACTTTCCGTGTCCATGTTTGATGTCATGGTGGTGGAAGGATTGATATGGGTGAACCCTTTGGACGCCCAGAACCATTGGTCTGGGCTCCTTCCGTGTCCAGTGTGTAGTGTATGTGTAGTGTGTTGAAATTAAGTACTGAAAACTGAAAAATTTAAAAATATTTCTTAAATTTGGTAGGTATTAAAAAAAAAAAAAAAAAAAAATACACTCTGAACCATTTGTAACCCGTTCCAGAAACACTGTCCGCTCTCATAATCTCCCTTTCAACTGTCACACAACGCACTCTGATTGGTTAATTTGAACGGAACCAATCAGAGTGCGTAGTGTGACAGTTGAAACGGAGATTCGGGGATTTCAAGAGTGGAGAGTGTTTCTGGAACAAGCTACTGATAAGCCGTTAAGGAGCAGTAGAAGCGAAGAGAGAGGTGCAATGGTTCTAAATAATGGACGCAGAACATTGGAATTTCCGTAAGAGAAGACAAAAAATAATGTAAACAAGTGCGCCGCTTAG
>CM044957.1:46467147-46814373 GCA_024516035.1 Bactericera cockerelli
GTTCTGTCTTGACTAGATTCATAAACCTAAGTCTGTTTGTAAGAGACGTTAAAATCGTCATACAGTCAAACCTGGACATAAGAGAACTTAACCAACCTCCGTAGCTTGATTGATGAGGCGGCGGACTTGGAGGTCGGTGGTTCAAGTCCCGGTTTCAGCGTAGATTTAGTAAAGCCAGTTTGAATAGTTGCTCTATCACGAAAGTGATTAATACAAATATGATAATTTAAAATAACCTGGGTTCAAACAACTGTAACCAAATTTAGAATACAACTTTTCTGTCGGCTCGGGGGATCGAACGGCAAGCGAGTGCTTAACTACTGAGCTAATCGCACCCTCGATCTATTGTCAGAGCAGTAATAATTCTCATCTATGTATCTGGATGCAATATTATAGTTCCCAGATCTTCTTCTACCTTGGTTCAACGAGGGGTTGTTTTTAGTGGGTTCGCCAAATCCCATTCTCCCGATCTCATAGTTGGTAGGGCCTTTCTCGATAGCTGGGACTTGGAGGTGTAGATACATATGTCTATGTGTCTATACTCCGTGATCCTTGTTCTTGGGTTCGGTTTTGTTTGCTATTTGCGTATCGGGTTCACTGTTTCCTTGGAAAAATTTTCCCCTCGTAAAAAAAAGTAATGATTCACTTCCCTTTCAGAATGCTGGACGAGCACTTCGCCTCGCAGATGAAGGAGATCATCCGCCTGTGTTCCCGCACCCGCCAGACCATGCTGTTCTCCGCCACCATGACAGACGCTGTGAATGATCTGGTGTCCGTGTCTCTCTCGCGGCCCGTGCGAGTCTTTGTCGACAACAATCACGAGGTGGCGCTCAACCTCAGACAGGAGTTTGTGAGGTACGGAAATCTATTTATTTATTTACACTTTATTAATAGGACATACAACATAAATAATTACAAATTAAAGTACAATATAATAGAAGAAAAAAAAGTAAATAAATATATACATAATATTTGTATATTATATTTATCTGACAAGTACCTGTTTTATTTTATTCTTTTCTCTCTAAATTAGAAAATCGGATACGTCAGACAGGAGTTTGTGAGGTACAGAAATGTGACAAGCACCAGTTTAGTTTTATTCTTTTCTCTCTAAATTAGAAAATTGGATACCTCAGACAGGAGTTTGTGAGGTACAGAAATCTGATATTCTTTTCTCTCTAAATTGAAAAAAAGGACTTGGAAAGTTTTTTGTTTTGTTTTTTTTTTATGGTATAAATTATTAGATATAATACATTTCATTTAATAATTCCTCTTTCTTCAGTGTGCTGCTCAACACCGATTTGTTGGGTTGGGTGGAAGAGATTGCCACAGGCAATGACTCCGCCCTTTAGGTGGGACATTAGCTTTATTATCTCTTTTGTTCTTGTTTCTTTGTTCAATCTATTTATTTTTTCCTTTTAATTTTATTGTATTTTACTGTATATATTTTGTCTTACCTAATAAAGCATGATATAATAATTTGTAATGTTGGTAGAGGTGATTACAATCGTAGGTTGTGATATGCATTTTGTTTTGTGTAATTTGAGAAAGAACGAGCAGACTTTGTTGCTCTTTAAAACCGATTTCGAAGCATTTTGTTTTTTTGGTGATCGTCTAGGAGTCTAGGGGATCCTTAACTTCCAAAAGTATTGATCAAAATGTCATTGATAAAGACACCAAAAACACCAATCAGTTGATGAGCTCTATTTAATATTTATCATCCTGTTTTAATTTTGATTGATAAACGCACCTTTAATCTCGTCTTCTTTTTTTTCTCACTACCTTTTACCAAACCTACTTGGGATCGGAGTTTTGATGAAGTATTATTTTCCACTTGCTTTTATATAGGGCGTTTTTTTTAAAGAAGGAAAAAAAGATGAGCGTTTCTCAGCCTTTTTTAATTTCGTAGCCATGAAACAGGAGCTACTGTAGACGCTTGTGGTCTAGGTTGTAGTCTGCCCATAACGTGGTATGCCTCCCCTCTGATGGGCGAGAAGTGACACAATACTTCCCATTTAGGTGCTGGGTCAACACGAGCGCACCGGAAGGTATCCCTTCCAAATAACTGTAAACAAATTTTGAATACAAATTATTGTCGGCGCGGGGGTTCGAACACGGGACCTTCCGCATGGCAAGCGAGTGCTTAACCACTGAGCTATTCGTGCGCTGAATATTCATCTAATATTCTCCCTTAATACCTATTATTGTTGAACATTTCAACCGACCTCAGTAGCTTGATCGATAAGGCGGCGGACTTGTAACCTGGAGGTCGGTGGTTCAAGTCCCGATTTCAGCGTAGATTTGGTAAAGCGAGTTTGAGTGGTTGTGATATCACGAAAGTGATTAACACAAATATGATAACTTTAACTTTGTTGAACATTTCAGGATACGCCAAGACACACATTTAGACAGGAAAGCTCTCCTGGCAGCATTGGTGTGCAGAACTTTCAAAGATCACACGATGATTTTTGTACCAACCAAACGAGAAGCTCATGAGATGCACATCCTCCTAGGCTTACTGGGCATCAAGGTATGGAACTTGTGAACATAATATGACTTTGTATTAGAAAATGGTTTGCCATAGTTTGAAGAATAGATAAAAAAATATTAAAAATAAAAGTTAAAACAATAAAAAAAAAAACAAGTTATAAAATTATCATATAGGGGAGGTGTGGGACGGTTGAGACACTAGGAGGGTTGAGACAATCCATTTTGAACCGGTACCATTCCTAATGTGCCCATGAGCTCACTGCGTAATTATTCTTTATCAAATTTTCCGCCATTTGCGTAACATTCTTAGAATCAGGCATGTCTATTTTTTCGTAAATTAAAATTTTCAAATTTTCAATACAAAAAGTAAAAAAAAATTACGATTTTTTTTTTTTTTTTTTTTTTTTTTTTTAAATGTGAATGTTTTCTGTTTTCACCGGATAAAAATTAATGTATGAAATCAGTATTTTGTAGTGTATTATTTTTTGTAGAAAAGATGATAGAAAAAATAATAAGGTGCACTGGTAGTCAAGAGGTTAAAGCGCTAGTCTGGTAATCCAGGTGGCGTAGGGATCCGTTGCTTCGAATTCCACCCAGTGCATGAATTTTTCTAGCGCAGGGATCCGTTGGTTCGAATTTTTCCTCATTAATTTGAGTTTGTGATTACATAATAATAAGACTCTGAGGATTAGGTGGTGGAAAACGCTTTGAGCATTAACCTCTGGAAGGGTTGGGTGGAAGAGATTGCCATAGGCAATAACACCGCGCTTTAGTTCGGACATAAATGTTTATATTTTGTTTATTTTTTTCCCTGTTTATATTAATACTGTCAATTTTGTATTTTAATTTTTACCATTATTAATTGTTTGTACATAATATGTACAAACATATTATGTTTTTTTTTTTATTAGAAGAACATATTATGTTCTTCTAATAAAGAGTTTCATAATAATAATAACCTCGCCTAGTGGTTGCGTTCCTCTAAAGCAGGGGTCTATACAACCTCCGCGGTCCGGATTCATAAGAACCTACAGTCTTTTGGGACTTTCTTACGCCAAAACTGTTCGGTCCATACTGTCTCTTTGCACATTTTTAGGACTACTTCTTCTTGAAAATCAATTTTATTTTAAGAAAGAGAAAAAAATATTATTTTACGAACCTAAAATTTTGTTCGCGGGCCGGACAAATGAGCTTCGCGGTCCGCTAATTGCCGACCGAGACTCTAAAGAGTGTCGTTATTTTTATTAAAATTACATAACTTTGTTGTTGTTGTTTTCAGGCAGGTGAGTTGCATGGGAATCTGACGCAGCCGCATAGGTTGGAATCTCTGCGCAAGTTCAAAGACGAGGAAACCGATGTGCTCATTGCTACTGATGTGGCTGCCAGAGGGTTGGACATCCGGGGAGTCAAGACTGTAAGTATATAGAATTATTATTATAGAAATAAGAGTATATCAAGATCTTCACTTTATTTATTTATTTATAAAGGTAAGTACATTACATGGGCTTCATCAAAGCAACACTTAAGTTTTTTAACAATAAATTGACAACAAATTATCTTTCAATCCTGGTTTTCTCGTGAGAGGAGATGGTAGGTTGTTCTCACTGTAGTGCTGGTGGTAGAGGTGAGAACGACTGATTATTATTATTATATAATTTATCAGTACGACTACCATCAGAACCTGACTCATTATTCTAGAATCCATTTCTTCGAACTTTTGTTTCATTCTCAACAGAATATCCCTATTTGTAAGTTCGCCTACCGACCTTAGTAGCTTGATCGATAAGGCGGCGGACATTTGTAACCTGGAGGTCGGTGGTTCTAGTCCCGGTTTCAGGGTGGATTTAGTAATATAATAATAATAATATTGCCTTATTTATTCTGCCTGATTAGGACTATTAAGTTCCATTATTCCAGCAGTAAGCCCAAGACGCATTATTATGTGGTAAAAATCCCAAATGGGAGGATAACTTGTCTTGTCCCGGCTGGGTTTCGAACCCGCGACCTCTGGTATGTCTGGATTCTCAGAGTGCCGCCTTTACCACTGAGCTACCGGGACAGACCTCTAGGGACTATTATAAAACACTAAAGAGTGTTATTTATTATTATTACCTTCGGCTCGTAAATGACACAGCCATCCAAACAGCCCTCTTTTGGATGGACAAGATTTTGACATTTGTACTGGAATTGTGATCCCGATTCTGTCTCTTAATTTTGCCATAGTAATATTAATAATACGTTTATTATTTATCTACAATGTTTAACTACATTTAAGTCTCCCTCTAAGTACCCTTGCGCACGAATAGCTCAGTGGTTAAGGACTCGCTTGCCACGCGGAAGGTCCCGGGTTCGATCCCCCGCGCCGACAAAAATTTGTATTCAAATTTGGTTACAGTTGTTTGTAAGGGATACCTTCCGGTGGGCTCGTGTTGACCCAGCACCTAAATGGGAAGTATTGTCTCACTTCTCGCCCATCAGAATGGAGGCACACTACGGGATGGGCAGGCTGCAACACAGACCACAAGCATCTACAGTAGCTCCTGTTTCATGGCTACGAAATAAAAAAGGCTGTAAAACACTCATCTTTTAAAAAAAAAAAGATATCTTTTATAAGATATCTCATTGGGTTTTGTTTCACCTCCAGGTTATCAACTATCGCATGCCTCACTCTCTAGAGCATTACATCCACAGAGATATCTCATTGGGTTTTGTTTCACCTTCAGGTTATCAACTACCGCATGCCTCACTCGCTAGAGCACTACTTACTTTACTTTCCGTGTCCTCATAGAGTAAATCTTCTTTGGCATTTGAGAGGCCTTCAATATTGATCGAAGTAATATTGAGAAGGGGGGTTGAAAAATTAGATGGTTGGTTGAGGTGTTGGAAAGATTGAGTGGGGTTACCACTATGGTGAGACGCCGAACCTGCTGATGGTCCGCAGGTATGGGCTATTTCCTCGTCTCGGGTTTCCTCTTGATTCTCAGTAAGAGCATTATATCCACAGGGATATCTCATTGGGTTTTGTTTCACCTCCAGGTTATCAACTACCGCATGCCTCACTCGCTAGAGCACTACATCCACAGGGATATCTCATTGGGTTTTGTTTCACCTTCAGGTTATCAACTACCGCATGCCTCACTCATTAGAGCACTACATCCACAGGGATATCTCATTGGGTTTTGTTTCGCCTTCAGGTTATCAACTACCGCATGCCTCACTCATTAGAGCACTACATCCACAGGGATATCTCATTGGGTTTTGTTTCACCTGCAGGTTATCTAGAGCACTACATCCACAGGGATATCTCATTGGGATTTGTTTCACCTCCAGGTTATCTAGAGCACTACATCCACAGGGATATCTCATTGGGTTTTGTTTCACCTTCAGGTTATCAACTACCGCATGCCTCACTCGCTAGAGCACTACATCCACAGGGATATCTCATTGGGTTTTGTTTCACCTGCAGGTTATCTAGAGCACTACATCCACAGGGATATCTCATTGGGATTTGTTTCACCTCCAGGTTATCTAGAGCACTACATCCACAGGGATATCTCATTGGGTTTTGTTTCACCTGCAGGTTATCTAGAGCACTACATCCACAGGGATATCTCATTGGGTTTTGTTTCACCTTCAGGTTATCTAGAGATTCTAGAGCACTACATCCACAGGGATATCTCATTGGGTTTTGTTTCACCTGCAGGTTATCAACTACCGCATGCCTCACTCGCTGGAACACTACATCCACAGGGTGGGCAGAACTGCTCGGGCCGGCAAGGGAGGTGTCTCGGTGTCCATCGCAGGCGAGGTGGACCGGAAACTGGTGAAGCAGGTCATCAAGAATGCCAAGAACCCGATCAAACACCGGATAGTGCCGCCTGGTGAGCGAATAACCTATACAGGGTAGTTCTTTCTGTAACCAGCATCATTTTGGTATAAGTAGGGCTGTCGGCTACGAAAGCTCTTTGTCACTGCGACCTTAAATAGATCTTTTGTGACATTTACCAGTGTTCACGCCATGTGACTCCAGTTTGAATTGCCTCCAAACTTTCCCCGCGCATATCAATCGATCTCTACGCCCCTAACTGTTAGAGATAACACTTCGATATCAGATGATAGGCATATCATATGTTCTTACAAAGAAAGCCACAGAAATTCGGTACGATAGATTGGGAACGACGATGCCTCGTTCAGATTGTTACAAACAGTGGTCAGGCAGGGTACGTCTTCGCTCCTTCCTCAATCTACCCCCTTTGATCCACTTCTAAAGGCGTACGTAAGTACTTGGTACAAGTACTCAAGGTAAGACCATCCAATCTCATTTCGTAGTAGTAGATTATTTCTTCCTTTTATCTTTCCGTGTAAATTTAATATTCTTAAATACCTTTTAATACACCCCTTTGTAGTAGCGTTATTGAACCAGCGGCCTTTTCTTCGTCAAACCCCAGTAACTGGGAAACTTAGGTCTTTCGGCTTCAAAGCCCCAGTTACTACATTAATTCAACCAGAATCATTTAAAACTTCCCACTTCTCATTTTTTTAATACAATTTTTTAAATTTGTATGGTTATTTTTTTTGTCGTGTCTTTAGTTAGAGAAAATGTATTAGTTAGTACAGAATCAAGTGTAATAAATAAATAAATTATTATTATACAAATTCAATCAAATTTTATTTACATAATATATACATTTACAAATATGTACAAGATAGAAAATATTAAATAAAACTTGATCAAGGGTGGTGCTAATGTACCTTTCCGTTCTACCAAATATTATAAACTATCTGGGGGACGTTAAACAGGGAGAAGACCAGTGTCTCCCTAGAGGACTATAAACAGAGAACGGACCAGCAAACCCTAACATGCCAGGCTAGCTTGCAGTTTCTCAAGGGTTTAATGACTTACAAAGAAAAAGTCCAAGTTCTCACGATGGTTGAAGCTGTAGCCGAGCTGGTTACAACAACAACAAAGATCTACGTCTAGAAGTTTGTCTGTTCTTTACTTATCTCTTATCTTAGGAGGTGTCATTTTATGTATATTTAAATTGTATTAAATAAAGATTAAATCAAAATCAAATCTAGGAAGTGATGGAAGAGTACATAAAACAAAATCACGGAAACAGAATATTTTTATTTTTTTAAATACATTAATTAGCTCAGTGGTCAAATACTTCCTTACCATTTGGAAAGTCCTAGGTTCAAAATCCAGATCCAAAAAAAATTGTATTCAAAATTTGGTTACAGTTGTTTTTTTTACTCAGAAATTGTTGACAAATATCGAAGCAAAGCGGAAGCTATCAGTTAAATCAATGGAATAAAATGTTTCCTTCTTTGATTTCCTTTCAGAAATTGTTGACAAATATCGAAGCAAAGTGGAAGCCATCGAATAAATCAATGGAATACAATGTTTCCTTCTTTGATTTTCTTTCAGAAATTGTTGACAAATATCGAAGCAAAGTGGAAGCCATCGAATAAATCAATGGAATAAAGTGTTTCCTCTTTTTCTTTCAGAAATTGTTGACAAATATCGAAGCAAAGTGGAAGCTATCGAATAAATCAATGGAATAAAATGTTTCCTTCTTTGATTTTCTTTCAGAAATTGTTGACAAATATCGAAGCAAAGTGGAAGCCATCGAATAAATCAATGGAATAAAGTGTTTCCTCTTTTTCTTTCAGAAATTGTTGACAAATATCGAAGCAAAGTGAAAGCCATCGGAATAAATCAATGGAATACAATGTTCCCTTCTTTGATTTTCTTTCAGAAATTGTTGACAAATATCGAAGCAAAGTGGAAGCTATCGAATAAATCAATGGAATAAAATGTTTCCTTCTTTGATTTTCTTTCAGAAATTGTTGACAAATATCGAAGCAAAGTGGAAGCCATCGAATAAATCAATGGAATAAAGTGTTTCCTCTTTTTCTTTCAGAAATTGTTGACAAATATCGAAGCAAAGTGAAAGCCATCGGAATAAATCAATGGAATACAATGTTCCCTTCTTTGATTTTCTTTCAGAAATTGTTGACAAATATCGAAGCAAAGTGGAAGCTATCGAATAAATCAATGGAATAAAATGTTTCCTTCTTTGATTTTCTTTCAGAAATTGTTGACAAATATCGAAGCAAAGTGGAAGCCATCGAATAAATCAATGGAATAAAGTGTTTCCTCTTTTTCTTTCAGAAATTGTTGACAAATATCGAAGCAAAGTGAAAGCCATCGGAATAAATCAATGGAATACAATGTTCCCTTCTTTGATTTTCTTTCAGAAATTGTTGACAAATATCGAAGCAAAGTGGAAGCTATCGAATAAATCAATGGAATAAAATGTTTCCTTCTTTGATTTTCTTTCAAAAATTGTTGACAAATATCGAAGCAAAGTGGAAGCCATCGAAAAAATCAATGGAATAAAGTGTTTCCTCTTTTTCTTTCAGAAATTGTTGACAAATATCGAAGCAAAGTGGAAGCCATCGAATAAATCAATGGAATAAAATGTTTCCTTCTTTGATTTTCTTTCAGAAATTGTTGACAAATATCGAAGCAAAGTGGAAGTCAAAGAATAAATCAATGGAATAAAATGTTTCCTTCTTTGATTTTCTTTCAGAAATTGTTGACAAATATCGAAGCAAAGTGGAAGCCATCGAATAAATCAATGGAATAAAATGTTCCCTTCTTTGATTTTCTTTCAGAAATTGTTGACAAATATCGAAGCAAAGTGGAAGCTATCGAATAAATCAATGGAATAAAATGTTTCCTTCTTTGATTTTCTTTCAGAAATTGTTGACAAATATCGAAGCAAAGTGGAAGCCATCGAATAAATCAATGGAATAAAGTGTTTCCTCTTTTTCTTTCAGAAATTGTTGACAAATATCGAAGCAAAGTGGAAGCCATCGAATAAATCAATGGAATAAAATGTTTCCTTCTTTGATTTTCTTTCAGAAATTGTTGACAAATATCGAAGCAAAGTGGAAGTCAAAGAATAAATCAATGGAATAAAATGTTTCCTTCTTTGATTTTCTTTCAGAAATTGTTGACAAATATCGAAGCAAAGTGGAAGCCATCGAATAAATCAATGGAATAAAATGTTTCCTTCTTTGATTTTCTTTCAGAAATTGTTGACAAATATCGAAGCAAAGTGGAAAGTATCGAATAAATCAATGGAATAAAATGTTTCCTTCTTTTATTTTATTTTCAGAAAATATCGAAGCAAAGTGAAAGCCATCGAATAAATCAATGGAATACAATGTTTCTTTCTTTGATTTTCTTTCAGAAATTGTTGACAAATATCGAAGCAAAGTGGAAGCTATCAGAAATATCAATGGAATACAATGTTTCCTTCTTTGATTTTTTTTTCAGAAAATATCGAAGCAAAGTGAAAGCCATCGAATAAATCAATGGAATAAAATGTTTCCTTGTTTGATTTTCTTTCAGAAATTGTTGACAAATATCGAAGCAAAGTGGAAGCTATCAGTTAAATCAATGGAATACAATGTTTCCTTCTTTGATTTTCTTTCAGAAAATATTGAAGCAAAGTGAAAGCCATCGAATAAATCAATGGAATACAATGTTTCTTTCTTTGATTTTTTTTTTCAGAAAATATCGAAGCAAAGTGAAAGCCATCGAATAAATCAATGGAATACAATGTTTCTTTCTTTGATTTTCTTTCAGAAATTGTTGACAAATATCGAAGCAAAGTGGAAAGTATCGAATAAATCAATGGAATAAAATGTTTCCTTCTTTGATTTTTTTTTCAGAAAATATCGAAGCAAAGTGAAAGCCATCGAATAAATCAATGGAATACAATGTTTCCTTCTTTGATTTTCTTTCAGAAATTGTTGACAAATATCGAAGCAAAGTGGAAAGTATCGAATAAATCAATGGAATAAAATGTTTCCTTCTTTGATTTTTTTTTCAGAAAATATCGAAGCAAAGTGAAAGCCATCGAATAAATCAATGGAATACAATGTTTCTTTCTTTGATTTTCTTTCAGAAATTGTTGACAAATATCGAAGCAAAGTGAAAGCCATCGAATAAATCAATGGAATACAATGTTTCTTTCTTTGATTTTTTTTTTCAGAAAATATCGAAGCAAAGTGAAAGCCATCGAATAAATCAATGGAATAAAATGTTTCCTTGTTTGATTTTCTTTCAGAAATTGTTGACAAATATCGAAGCAAAGTGGAAGCTATCAGTTAAATCAATGGAATACAATGTTTCCTTCTTTGATTTTCTTTCAGAAAATATTGAAGCAAAGTGAAAGCCATCGAATAAATCAATGGAATAAAATGTTTCCTTCTTTGATTTTCTTTCAGAAATTGTTGACAAATATCGAAGCAAAGTGGAAGCGATCGAGGGAGAAGTGGCGAAAATTCTGACGGAGGAGAAACAGGACAGACTGCTGAACCGAGCGGAGGAGCAAGTGAGCAAGGCGGAGAAGATACTGACGGAGAAGAAAGCCATCCACGAGAATCCGCCCCGGGAGTGGTTCCAGACCAAGAAGGAGAAAGCCGCGATCAAGAGTAAGTCAGAGAGCAGCATCCTACCTCATCCAACGTCTAAGCCTGGCCATTCAGAGGGGGAATGCAACCAGCATTGCGGGCTCATTCCCCTTCACAAATTCATTGAATGAAGTCTTTGTGTTATAAAATATATTAAAATATATTTCATTTGTAAAAGAGCTAGCTTCTCAATCAACTCAGAAATTTCGTTGATATCATTTTTAAAATATCTGGCTTCTCAATCAACTCTGAGATTTCGTTGATTTCATTTGTAAAATAGCTGGCTTCTCAATCAACTCTGAAATTTCGTTGATTTCATTTGTAAAATAGCTGGCTTCTCAATCAACTCTGAAATTTCGTTGATTTCATTTGTAAAATAGCTAGCTTCTCAATCAACTGTGAGATTTCGTAACACCCTGTTTGGAAAATATGTGACCATCTGTGGTTCAGTGCTTAGTAGCTGTTTATGCTTTGCCCTCATTAGATTTAATATTATTATTAAATTGTTGTCGTGAATTCATAAGGGTGCCTCACTGTAGTCAAAAAAGTAAACGTAAAAAAAGTAAAAAAGCAACCACCAGGTGTGGTTAATATGGTTAAAGAAAAAGCATTTTCTACCACCTAACCCACAGAGTCTAATTATTATGTAATCACAAACTTAAATTAATGAGGAAAAATTCATGCACTGGATGAGATTCGAACCAACGGTTCCCTACCCTACCTGGATTACCAGACTAGCGCGTTAACCACATGACCACAAGTGCACGTGTATAATAATTATATAACATTACAATCAATACTTAGACCATAAGTTTTGACATTTTTCTGGACAATGCAAGTCCACTATCCTTTAAATTTAATTTAATCTTAGTCTTAATTTTATTTCTGTTAGGGACACTGTTTAAATGGGTAAACCCCGTAAATTAGATAAAAAAATAAAAAAAATACGTTAATTTAGAACCGCAAGCAATAACCCCGCCCATTAGTTAGGACATTAGTATTATTTTCTTATTTGTTATTTATTTTTCAATCTATTTTATTATTTTTTTTTGTAATTTTATACTGTAATTTATTGTATGTGAACAACAGAGAAGCTGGACGAGGACCGGGAAGAGTACGCGACGCTGGTCGCGAAGCGAGGCAAGCGGGCCGGGAAAGCCATCAAGGAGAAACTGGACAAGAAGAAGCGAGCGCTGAGCGCGGAGGATGAGAAGTTCGAGGCCACCCAGTACAAGCTGCAGAAGGTAAAAAAAAAAAAAAAAGAATAAAAATAAAAATAAATTTTAAATAATAAGTAGCTATTAAGATAGATGTAAGTAGTTATAGTTAAGGTAGAATAAGATTGACGTTGTGTACTTACAAATTTTGTAATTTTTCCACAATAAAAAATACATTATTATTATTATGAACCATGAACTTGTACTTTTATTAACAGTTTTTCTTAGTTTATGTGAGGAGTAAATTCATACTTTCTCACATAAACTTTGACAATCAGTATTAAAATTAGAATTAAAAAATATTGGGGGAAAAAAAAAAATAAAAAAAAAAAAATTAAGAATTCAAAAACTTTCGGACTAGATGGCAGGATTGTAAGATGACACTTTTCTATATCTTCCATTTCACTGATTTCCGGATGCCAACCATTTCAATGTTCTTCGAGAAATTATATGAATTATTATTATTATTATTAAGGTGGCGTTCCGTCAGGCCAAGGCGAGCAAGAGCAAGCTGAAGGGGAACAGGATCCAGTCGGTGGCTGAGGGCTTCGTGAGTGATGACGAGGCTGAGGAGGAGGAGAGCTACGCGAGGCCCAGGGCCAACAAACCAGGTAACAAACCCGGAGGTCGTGGGTTCGAAACCCAGCCGGGACATTTTTTTTTACAAATTTACGGGTCAGGCCCATTTCATTACATAGAAAAAATACTTACAATTAAACATTAAGATTAAAACACTTATGACTACAATTAAACATTAAGATTAAAACACTTATGACTACAATTAAACATTAAGATTAAAACACTTATGACTAGTTGGTTGGTTATCAAGTTATCTGACATGACAAGTTATCCTCCCATTTGGGATTTTTACCACATAGTAGTATGTCTGGGGCTTACTGCTGGAATAATGGGACTTTAATAGTCCTTATCGGGCAGTATAAATAAGGCGATATATTTTATTGTTTTTAGCGAGGCCTAGAGCCAACAAACCAGGTATTATTATCAAAACACCTCCCAGAGCCAACAAACCAGGTACTGTTATCAAACACCTCGGCCATGGTGTGAAGAATATCTATGTATAAAACTCAAATCTGTGCGTGTCTCATTGGCTGACTATGTCCTCTTAGCGATTGTCTGTTTACAATACCACAGCCCAAACGGTAATAGATGTTGGAATTTTCATGAGAGTTAACCCCCCCTAAACCACCCTCAAACTACCTGTGAAATTATGAAAATTAAAATCTCTATTACCATTTTCAAGATATCGGATTTTTCCTAGTTCTGTAATTTTTATATTTTCTAATTTGAATAAATACATAATTATATTATTATCTGTGCAATATTTAAAAAATACTCCATATTCTAAGATAGAATGGATATCTATCCAAGTGGCTTGAAGGTTAATTGAACTGATGTGACAAATGGGCAAGAAGTGAGTTATTAAAGATAATCAAACACCTCGGCCGAGGTGTGAAGAACGCCCCATAGAAAAAAGAAACAGCGCGGCAGAGTGTAAGGTACAATGATTCTGTTACAACTCTGTCTGATGGCCTTTTGGGTTGGATGGAAGAGATTGCCATAGGCAATAACCCGCCCTTTAGTTAGGACATATGTTTCTATTCTTTTTCATTTTTACTGTGTATATTGTTTCCAGTTTTTTCATTGCTAAATAATTATTTGTATTGTACATATGTCCATTTATATCAAATAAAGTGTTGAATAATAATGGCCAAGAGAAGCAAAAATAAAGAACTCGAGGATTCATAGTTTTGTATCTTTTGTTTCAGCTGGTGGTTTTGGTGGCAGGAAGAAGAAGAATGTGTTTGGGCAAGCAAATAATCTGACAGATGTGAGCACCAAACAAGTGAAGATGACCCGCCATCTGTAAGTACTGTTCATCCTTACCCTCTAATTGTTATTTTCTTTACATTTTCATTGTATTTATACTAAAATAAATAAAGAGGTGCTTTGTTAAACTGTTGGCATAATGGGACTACCTGTCTTGCGCTGACAGTCTAAATAAAGCACTACTTATACTTATACTGTGGATCTGTGCACTGTAGTTAAGTGGTTAACGCGCTAGTCTGGTAATCCAGGTAGCGTAGGGATCCGTTGGTTCGAATCACACATAATGCATGAATTTTTCCTCGTCAATTTAAGTTTGTGACCACTTAATAATAAGACTCTGAGCATTAACCTTTTTAACATTAAGACATTCATATAACACTAATTGCCATAGGCAATAACCCCGCCCTTTAGTTAGGACATATGTGTGTTTATATTTATCAATTTCTTCCTTTTTTATGTTTACATTGTTTCCATTTTTTCATTTCTTTGTAATCATTATTTGTACTGTACACATGTCTTATTATCTAATAAAGAATTTAATAATACTAACACTTGTTCTTGATTTTGCAGGGCAAAGCAGAAGAAGAAAGAAAACTTTATGAATAATAAAAGAAAAGCCAACATGAAGAATGGACCAATGAAAAACAAGATGAATGGACCCAAGAGAAATAATATGAAGAATGGACCTAAGAGAAACAAGAAGTGATTCAAGATGAAAATGAACCACGGGGACCTAAAGTGGTAGACAAGAAAGCCGGTGATAATAATAGCAAATTTTTTGTTATTAAGTTCATATTAGAAATCCAAAGTAATGTTAGTTAATCGTGATCAAGCCTACCAGCCTAGGCGAAACTTAAGTCGGTGAGTGAAAATTTAAAGAATCCTAGTTTTATATAAAATATTACATATAATAATAGCGCTTTATTTGAACTGCGCGATTAGGACTAAGAAATCCTATTATTTAAAAGAAGGTTTTAGACAGGAAGGTAGGTAATAATAATAGCGCTTTATTTGAACTACCCGATTAGGACTAAGAAATCCTATTATTTAAAAGAAGGTGGTACACAGGAAGGCAGGTGATAATAATAGCGCTTTATTTGAACTACCCGATTAGGACTAAGAAATCCTATTATTTAAAAGAAGGTGGTAGACAGAAGGCAGGTAAAAATAATAGCGCTTCATTTATACTGCAAAAATCAGGTTCAAAGTGGCTGTGAAGTAATGTTGCACAGATTGCTTCCGATTTGATTCTGCTGGAGAAAGTTTTGTTATTCCATATCATTGTTGTTATTGTTTTTAGGTCATCAATATGTCAACAATTCAACATATACATATACTCGTATTTATATTTTTCATTTTTTTTTTTATAATACATGCAATTATTATTATTAAATTCTTTATTAGATAAAATTAGACATAATTATGTCCTACAGTACAAATTATGATTACAAATAAAAGAAAAAATGGAAACAATAAAAAGGAAAAAAATTGATAAATATATGTATGTATAATTGTATACTCAGTAAGGGTTAGGTGGAAGAGATTGCCATAGGCAATAACTCCGCCCTCTATAGTTAGGACATATGTATATATATTTTGTTTGTTTTTTTCCTGTTTATATTTATACTGTCAAAATTTGTATTTTAATTTTTACCATTATTTGTTTGTATATAATTATGTTCTTCTAATAAAGAGTTTAATAATAATAATAATACACACATATGTCCTAACTAAAGGGCCGAGTTATTGCCTATGGTAATCTCTTCCACCCAACCCAAATTACAGTGGACCCCGGACTTGTAAATACAAATTAGTAAAACTTCTACTCTGCCGGTGATCGAACCCAGGTCACCGTGAGTGCGCTACCTCACTCGGCCACGGTGACCACTCTGTTTAGTAACACATACTTTCCAGTGAACCAAGATGCAATGTTATGGAATAAGTGATTATGTATATCATTTCAATTGGAAAATATTTTATTGTTAAAAAAAATAAATTAAAACATTTACTGTAATGTAGTTACATTTAAGTCTAATTTATTTAAATCTTGCAGAATTACAATAGAGTTTTTTTATGGTTTTCACACCAGTTTATTTTATTGTAGTTGTTGTAAGCATTAGCATGGCTATTAGCTGGTACGTTGATCGGACATATTCTTATGTGCGATCAACCATCGCGCATCGTAAGAAAAAGAAAGAGATGTGTTGAAAAAAAAAGTTTTCATAGCCATGAAACAGGAGCTACTGTAGACGGTTGTGGTCTGTGTTGTAGCTTGTCCATACTGTATTATGCCTCCCCTCTGATGGGCGACAAGTGACACAATACTTCCCATTTAGGTGCTGGGTCAACGCGAGCGCACCGGAAGGTATCCCTTACAAACAACTGTAACCAAATTTAGAATACAACAATGCTGTACCATGCTCAAGCAAATTGGACAAAAAACGGCAGTGCTGTACAGAATTTTTACAAGCCTGGAAAAATTTTAATCTCTTTTTGGACATCCTAGTTGACGGATTCTGACTATTGCTTGATGTTTTTATGACCCATGAACCAACAAATTTTGTTCTCTTTTTTTTTTTTGGCACTCCTTTTTTCGTTTACAATTATTACGATATTATTATTGTCTGTCTAGGCAACCGCGGATTCGAAACCCAGCCGAGACATTACAAAAGTTATATTCCATTTGCGATT
Source organism: Bactericera cockerelli (assembly GCA_024516035.1). Lineage (NCBI taxonomy): Eukaryota > Metazoa > Arthropoda > Insecta > Hemiptera > Triozidae > Bactericera > Bactericera cockerelli. The sequence goes on from CM044957.1 coordinate 46,483,884, forward strand.
TTGACCAAAAAAAAATGCATCCTGGGCTTACTGCTGAAATAATGAAAATTATTAGTCCTAGTCGGGCTGAGCCTAAACTCTTAACCACTTAGCCGACCTCAGTGGTTAAGAGCATTGGTTACTGACCCGGAGGTTGCGGGTTCGAATCCCGGCCGGAGCGGAAATTTCTGACCGAAATTTTCCGGAATGGCATGGATGTAAAGTGCCCGAAAGTAATGCGTAAAGTGCGTAAAGGTAAAGTGCCCGAAAGTAATGCGAAAGCGGTTCCGGGGCACAATAACCTTTAAAAAAATAATTTGGAGTTTTTTCTTAACGTTTGATGTCAAAAAATATTTAAAAGTGGACCCCTCTTAAGCCATAAATAAAACTCCTGCACTCGAAATAATTTCATTATAAAAGTAATTGGTGTAGTCGCCAGTGGCGGAGTTTTGATCGCCAGTTATGTAGTCGGTAACAGTGAAAAATAAATAAAATATTTTTTTATGTATTTTAATCTGAATTTATTTATTTATATTATATTATAATCTGAACGAAACAAACTGTGATATATATGTAACACATGCCACAAATATTTTATATCAAACAATACTACCCGTGACAGGTAAAAGATGTTTTTAGAAACGTAAATATTTAAAACTAGCTAAAACCCGGCACTCTGTCGCGGCGCCGTTGAAGTTTTTGCCCGTGGCTAGCTTCCTTTATGGCATTTTAAAGAAACCTTTCTTAGTAATTTTGGTGATTATTTATGAATGAAGGAATATTATGGATAGAAGGAAAAGAAGAAAATAATGTAAATGCATTTGATATATTGAAATTAAACATTACAGTCAAATCGAGATATAAGAGAACTGAATAAAGAGAAACCTGGTTATAACAGAAACTGAATAAAGAGAAACCTGGATATAACAGAACAATTTCCTGGTACACTTTTCCTCCATATATTTTGTTTAAGGCTTTAATGGTAGGATTCTCGAATTGCTTGAGCTCTTCCACCCAACCATAGCTCTTCCACCCAACCATAGTTCTTCCAACCAACCATATATGGGAAAACAACCTCTTTATAAGAGAACACTAGATATAAGAGGAAAAAATCCGCTCCTTGAGTTCGCTTGTATCCAGGTTTGACCTACCAGGTGTAACAAATAAAACATATTTTTAAAAGCGTCTTAAAATTATTGGGTTCAAATTATGTTCACCTCCTAAAGAGTCCGCACATTGCGGACTAGGTACATATTAAAATTTTCAGCAACTTCATTCGATCAAGAGCTATGACTTAACACTAATAAATATGAACTTGCATTAAACAAATAACACTTTCTATAACGACGAGTAATAGAAAGTAAACAAAAAAGAATGGATCGTGTCGTTTCTCTTACTGGGTTTGGCTAGAAGTGCAGTCTCACGGCGGATAGGAACGGCGAAGCTGTCTCCCAGGGGGGCCGACTAGTCTGGCAGATATAACATTAACCAGTACAACACGTGAGTGGTAGTTACTCGAGATCCTCAGAATGGAGCGGATCAGTTGTGTGTTGTTCCTCGGACTCCTTGCGGGAGTTTTCATAGCAGGTAAGTGGACTTGTGCTTTCTGAAACTTTCTGACTGAAAAACCCCTCAGTCAACACAAGTTTTAGACCAGGTGTCTAAGGGCGGAACTAATAGACGTTTTTGTAATACCTCTGTGGCGCTAAGTCACGGATTGCGTACTGTTTAAGATAGGGAAAATCGACACTTACCAACGACTTAAGCTATTGATGTTGTCTATTAATTCGGCCCTAAAACTTTCAACGAAGGGTATATATTTTAATTTGTTGGGTTAAGTTTATATTGTACAAAATAAAGTATAAAACATATTGAAGGTGAATTTTATTACGTGTTTAATAGTCAATAGTTTAATTTTAAACCGACCTCAGTAGCTTGATCGATAAGGCAGCGGACTTGTAACCTGAAGGTCGGTGGTTCAAGTGCCGGTTTCAGCGTAGATTTAGTGAAAGGAGTTTGAGTTGTGATATCACGAAAGTGTTTAACACAAATATGATAACTTTTCTATTCTATTTCCATGTTCCTCAGTGAACTTTATTGTAATCAAAAGTGCGTGTTATATAATTTTATTGTAATATTTAAATTCTACGCAATTATAATAATAATCTTTACTGGAAGGTAACCATCAGGCGAGGTTAATGCCCTAAGCATTTTCTATCACCTAACCCTCAGAGTCTCATTATTATGTGGTCACAAATTAATTAGAAAAAAAGTTCATGCACTGGGTGGGATTCGAGCCAATGGATCCTTACAGTACCTGGATTACTAGACTCAGTTAACCACTTGACTATCATTGCAGTGTACGGTGTAACATCACTCTTGTGATGCAACCGACCCCACTCAGGACTCTGGCTGGGTGAGGTTAATTTTTTTTTAAATGTAGTTGTGCCCCGGAACCGCTTTCGCATTACTTCAGGACATGTTACCTTTACATCAATGCCATTCCGGAAACGGAAAAACTCTGTTAGAATTTTTCACTCCGGCCGGGATTCGAATCCGCAACCTCCGGGTCAGCAACCAATGCTCTTAACCACTGAGCCACGGAGGTTGGCTGGGTGAGGTTAATGTGAATAGCTAGGTTGTTTGTCTAGCGAACGGTAGGTACCAATCCGTCGTACAATGACTTTAGCTGCGGCTGTCTGTATGCACTGGGCGACAACCAGCTGAAGAATTTAAGTAAAATGACCTATCAAAAGTGGGTTCATTTTATCATTTTAATGATAATTTAACGGTTCACGAGATATAGATTTGGCCGTTCTGGGTAATGTCTATATGTATTATTTTTTACCAAAAAAGTTAATTCAGTTAGACTATTCAAAAAAAGTGATTTTTTTTTTATTTGGGTCTAACGTCGCTTTCAACTGCATGGTCATATCACGACGGGGGTGTTACCCTCATTTCGCAGGAAACTCACAAAACCTGCTACCCACATTAACCTCACCCATCCTGGATTGAGCCGGAATGCCAGCATCAGGAAGTCTTCACCTCGCAGGACGTTGCTTAACTTCGGTGGTCCTCCGAGAACCGGTGCAATCAACGCACCATTGACGCTGGTAGTAGTGCTTTGTTCTTTCGTTAAAACTTCTGATGTATGGCGAAAATGACAGGAAACTAATATCGACAAAATAGGTCTAGTAACTTGCTTGAAAGTCCTTGTATATTAATCGTCATAGAGGCAGAAAACATGGACATTATCCAGGACGGCCGAACCTGTATCTAGAGAACGATGAGTCGTAGAGGTCTGAAATTCAATGCGAAAATTTCACTTATCATTCAATAGCTGTACCCACTATACCAAGCCATCACACACACACACACACACACACTAATACATCACACACATTTCTAATACATCACACCCACACACACATACAATACACACCTACACCACACATACTCACACAAAATGTCACTTAAGTCGAAAAACGTGAAAAGTTGAAGATATTCCAGAGCTTATTTAATAGCTCAAATTTTGGGAAATGTGGACTTTTTGGATTGCACTGAGCCAGTCATATGGTAACCATGCAAAAAATTCAGCTCAATCCGACTTGCGGTTCTCGAATTATAATGGCATTTCAAACATACTTTGCCAGCGTCGATGGCGCGTTGAATACTCCGGTTCTCGAAAGATCACCGAAGTTCAGCAACGTCCAGCGAGGTGAAGAATTCGTGATGCTGGCATTCCGGACCAACCTAGGCTAGGTGCGGTTAATATGGGTAGCAGGTTTGAGAATTTCCCGCGAATGGAGGGTAACCCTCGTCGTGATATGACCGTGCAGTTAAAAGCGACGTTAAACCCAAATTAAAAAAAAAATTGTGGTATATGTTGTAGCTTTCCCAAGCCATTGTATGTATCCCCTCTGATGGGCGAGAGGTGACACAATACTTTCCATTTAGGTGCTAGGTCAACAGATCTATCGATAATCTTTGATTGGTAAATCTCAAAGCATAAATCAGTAATCCACTCATCCAGACGTCTCACTGTAGAACAAATTGATCCTCTTGTATCACAGCAGGGAGAATCTTGTGTCTTATGAGAGAACTAACTTTCTATTCTAAAATGAAAACAGTGCGACCTGGAATTGTTACCTGATGTCGCAATGATGAGAATTTTATTTAATTCCATTGTTTGGCAGATGTGTTCAGTCACTGCGTCCATGTCTAGTTAAAGTTATCATATTTGTGTTAATCACTTTCGTGATAACACAACTACTCAAACTCGCTTACTAAATCTAAGTCACGGATTGCGTACTGTGTAAGATAGGGAAAACCGACGATTAGCATCTCCATTCCCCAAATCTCCCTTTCAACTACCAAACGACACACTCTGATTGGTTTATTTACACGAAATTCGACGATCGAAACGGAGATTTAGGGATTTTGAGAGCAAGAGTGCTTTCTGTCTCGAGAACGACACATTCAGACATCACACTGTCTTGTGATGTAATCGGCCCCATTCCGTGGATGCACAAGGAAATTCATAGACCTTAATGGGAAATTGGGAATACAAGCTATAGTGCAAGACTTTTTAGCGGCAGTTTAGTTGAAGGTGACGCGACGTTGGACCCAAATAAGATATCATATTTGTGTCAATCACTTTCGTGATATCACAATTACTCAAACTCGCTTTACTAAATCTACGCTGATACCGGGACTTGAACCACCGGGTTACAAGTCCGCCGCTTTATCGATCAAGCTACTGAAGTCGGTCTGTTCATTAAATTAAAACAAATTCATCAACAATCTACTTTTCTCTACACTCGTGTCAACTAATCCACCGCTAAGACAAACTGGAGTTTGTCTCAAGCTACTGAGGTCGGTTTAGACCCAAATAAACAATGCGTTCTTGCCCGCAGGATGCTCTGCCTCCCACCACAACACTTCACTGGCTTACAGTCAGACTATTGATGTCAATCAGCGGCTGGCTCATCTCAGGTCGGTCATGAAAAGCAGAGGAGTCGCTGTCTACATCATCCTCAATGGAGACGATCACCAGGTGAGGAGAACTTTCTACTAGCGGGAGGCGACCGCTCCGCTAAGCCATCACACAAAAAATCATACTAGGTACACCTAAAAATTACGTACACACACTAACCACACACACACACACATTAAAGAAGAACTTATCTTTGTACTAGAGGGAGGCGACAAAAATTTGTATTCAAAATTTGGTTACAGTTGTTTGTAAGGGATACCTTCCGGTGCGCTCGTGTTGACCCAGCACCTAAATGGGAAGTATTGTGTCACTTCTCGCCCATCAGAGGGGAGGTATACTACGGGATGGGCAGGCTACAACACAGACCCCAAGCGTCTATAGTAGCTCCTGTTTCATTGCTACAAAATAAAAAAGGCTGTGAAACACTCATCTTAAAAAAAATGAGAAGAACTCATCATTCTACTAGCGGAGTGTGACCGCTTCGCCAAGCCATCACACAAAACATCATACTACACCTAAAAATTACGTACACACACACACACACACACTGGAAGAACTTAACTTTGTACTAGCAGGAGGCAACTGCTTCGCCAAGACATCACATACAACACACTACACCCACAAATTACCACACCAATCGTAGACCCACACACAGCCACCGCACACACTCACACTAACCGACCTAAACGTGTCACCCACCAGCACACAACACCTCGAAAAACAACCAAAGAAAACAGAATGGCTGATTTCTTTAAAACAGCTCTCTTAACAGGTATGCTGTAGGTCAGAAAGAAGTGAGAGTTCTAGTAAGTTGTTAGGCCAAAATGTGTTTTAAATGTTGAGAAAATGGTGAAAATGCCTTGGGCTTTTTATCATGATGTTCGAGGGGGTTTTTATAAGAGAAAAGTGTTGCGGTAACCTGAGAATCTAACAGTAAAATTTTAATAATAAAAGAGTTATTCAACTTTGAAAACTATATAAACGCGTTTATCTCAAAACGTGTCTTCCTCTTAGCCCTTTTTCCAGCGGCCTCCTCAATTATTTCCTCTTGTTTGCCCTTTTTCCAGCGGTCTCCTCAATTATTTCTTCTTATATGCCCTTTTTCCAGCGGTCTCCTCAATTATTTCCTCTTGTGTGCCCTTTTTCCAGCGGCCTCTTCAATTATTTCTTCTTGTGTGCTCTTTTTCTAGCGACCTCCTCAATTATTTCCTCTTATATGCCCTTTTTCGAGCACCTCCTCAATTATTTTCTCTTATATGTCCTTTTTCCTGCGGCCTCCTCAATTTATTACTTCCTCTTATGTGCTCTTTTTCCAGACGAAGCAGCATGGTCCGTGGGACAAGAGGCTGGAGTACATCTCAGGGTTCTCAGGCGAGAACGGGCAGGGGGTGGTAACCCAGACCACGGCCGTGCTGTGGACAGAGTCCAAATACTGGGACAGGGCCGACGCCGAACTAGCGGGCACTGACTGGACACTGTGCAGGACCGACTTCACTGGGGTGCGTTTCAGCAAGTTCCGACTTTTTTTTACATGAAGAATGTCAATTCAATTTATATATTGTTATAAACTTCTCTTAAACAATCATCCCTGGGTAGTGTGCCAAGTACAGATGTAACATTACCTCTAATTATGGCAACGCCCAGTCTCTGAGTTAAAACATTTCCTGCTCTCTGATCCCTCACCTCCTAAACCAGAGCCTTAGAAACAGATTTTAATAATATTCTAAAGCATCTGGTCCAAAAGAGCCGTAGGTTTCGACAGCGAAAGGCACAAATTCATATTGCTGGGCTATTCCTATGTAAAATTAATATTTTAGTTCCGACCAACACTAACATAATAATACTATTTAGTGGAAGGTAAACAACCGGGCGAGCATTAACCTCAGAGACCTCAAATCCTACCACCGAATTCTGACAGCCGTATTTATGAAAAAAGGCGTTCTAGTAATGTCTCAAGTATTATTTCTTTTAATATATTATTGGCCAATAGCTTGCTTGAGACATTGCTCAGACAGAGACCTCAAATTCTACCACCTAACCATACTAACTCTGACAGCCATATTTATGAACAAAAACAGCCGTTCTAGCACTGTCTCAAGTATTTCTTTTAATACTATTGGCCAATAGCTTGCTTTAGACATTGCTCAGACAGAGACCTCGAATCCTACCATCTAACTCTGACAGCCATATTTATGAACAAAAAAAGCCGTTCTAGCAATGTCTCAAGTATTATTTCTTTCAATATTATTGGCCAATAGCTTGCTTGAGACATTGCTCAGAGAGAGACCTCGAATCCTACCACCGAACTCTGACAGCCGTGTTTATGAACAAAAAAAAGCCGTTCTAGTAATGTCTCAAGTATTATTTCTTTCAATATTATTGGCCAATAGCTTGCTTGAGAAATTGCTCAGACAGAGACCTCGAATCCTACTACTTAACTCTGACAGCCGTATTTATGAACAAAAAAAAGCCGTTCTAGCAATGTCTCAAGTATTATTTCTTTTAATATTATTGACCAATAGCTTTAAAAGACATTGCTCAGACAAAATCCACTGTTCATAAATACGGCTGTGAGAGTCTTATTATTATGAGGTTAAAACTCAAATTAATGAAGAAAAAACCAAGCAATGGGTGGATTCGATCTACTGATCACGGATCCACGCGCTAGATTTCAATGTATTAATATTATATCGGCTTATTTGTGATTATGTACTATCCAATTAGGATTATTGGATTATTCTGCCCCAAGTCTTTGACCAATATAGTATAAAACTTTGCCCCAAGTCTTTGATCAATCTTAATATATAAATGTCAAAGTCACTGACTGACTGATCATCGCTCTACAGCCCAAACCGTAATACCTAGCGAGCTGAAATTTGGTAGATAGCTTTGTCTTATAGTCTAGATGTGCAATAAGACGGGATTTTTCGAAATTCCCACTACAACACCTGCCATTGGCAAAAAAGGATTTTTTGCTTTCACGGCCATGCCTCGGCCCGCAAAGCGGGCGACAGCCCGCTAGTATAATATAATATTTATATTATATAATATTTCTGTTTCCGTCATTGTTTACAGAGTCCCAACATGAATCAATGGATAGCTACGCACGTGAAGTACACGGACAAGATAGCTAGTGATCCTCTCAAGTGGGAGTTTAATGAGTGGCTAAACCTGGATACCTACCTTAGTAAGCACTCCTTTTTTGTTACACGTCTCTTTTTTATCGATCTATCTATTTATCTATCTATTAGGGCTTTTCTGTTAGCAATACGGCACAGCCGAAACAGTAACAGATAGCGAAATACTTCCGATTTTCAATATTAGAAATTTATGGGAATTAAGTTTTGAAAATTCGTAAGTCTTAACCGTTCACTATACCTACTTACCAGATAGCATCACGAGAATTTGAATTTGAAAGGTCACCCATCTAAATCCTAACCTTGCTGGAAGTTGCTTAACCTCAGTGATAAAAAACGCTTGCATACGAGTCTGCAACCATTGGGACATTTTCATCTTTACTATTCAAGGTCCAAAACCCAACTGACCAAATTTCGTATTGTGCGCATGACACATACCTTCTCTCTTCTCTCCCTCTACAATTCAATACTTCGCCATTGTGCGCATGACACACACTTTCCCTCTTCTCTCCCTTTACAATTCAATATTTCGTTACATAATTTCGTTTCATAATTTCGTCACATAATTTTGGTTATGTGCCAGAGCAAAGACATGAAAATGTCAAAAACTAGTTTGTTCAGAAATAATACTTATACGGTACGTGGCAGGTTCACTTGTTTTTGCGCACTTGAAGTAAGAATGATTTATGCTTTGCACTTTTGTAAGCAGGAAGAAAGTTGATTTCAACCTTGCTACATCAAGCGTTCTGAATGTTCACTCGAGCAAATACAATTCAAGGATATTCACGTTTACAGTGAGTCGGATTCACTCTTTCTAATCATTGTTTTCTGTATCATGCATAAAGCAAGGCTTGCTACAAGGTTACGTGCCATTAACACAAATATATGATAACTTTCATTCATTCGTAAGCAAAAAAATAAATAAACAGAACGATTGAATTTACTTTCAGGAGCCCATGGGTTGCAACTGACAATGCTGACGGAGAATTTGGTGGATTTAATTTGGTATCCCAAACCATCTCTCCCCCCTGGTGTGGTATCCATTCACCCTCTTGAGTATGCAGGTAAGTGGGACAAAGTGAGATATGAGATCGAACCCCAGAGACATCGCAGCGCTTCCTGTTCCGGTAGCTCAGTGGTAAAGGCGGCACTCTCTGAATCGAGAGATACCAGAGGTCGCGGGTTCGAAACCCAGCTGGGACATGACAAGTTATCCTCCCATTTGGGATTTTTACCAAATAATAATGCGTCTTGGGCTTACTGCTGGAATAATGGGGCTTAATAGTCCTAATCGGGCAGTATAAATAAGGCGATATTATTACTATTTAAAACTCAAAAGTTTGCACTCCGTGGGATGGACAAAGGGCCAAATTATGAAACAGGATTTAAGTTTAGATAAGCCTGACACACCCTCAAGTCGGAGTTTCACAGCGCACTGTTGTAATTTACTAATTTGTACAAAATATTTTTCGATGTGGTACAAAGTCGTACACAAAATAAAATGGAAAAATAAAAAAATGCAATTTAACATTAATAAAAAATAATACTTAATATTAATACCAAATTTACCTAGATAATAATAATAGCAAAATACCTACATAAAAAAACATGGACAAGTATTAGACAAAAATATACTCTATACTCCTAGTTGAGGGACAGTCTGGCTAAGCCTAACTTTAATCCTGTTTTACAATTCGTCCCTAAGAAAGCGTGCATTTTATAATAATAATACTCTTTAGTGGAAGGCATCCGCATCCACCGGGCGAGGTTACTGCTCAAAGCATTTTCTACCACCTAAACCTCAGAGTCTTATTATTATGTGGCCTAACACATGCTTTGCACTATTGGCCACTTAAACTTGCCATTTTCTTAATTTTTATTTTATTAATAAATTATTTTTTACATTTAAATTTTATTTATGAAGATGAAAGACTTTGTTGAATAAAAAATAATCTTTTGAAAGTACTAAAAAAAAAAAAAAAAAAAAAAAAATGTGGTCACACACTCAAATGAATGAGGAAAAATTCATGCACTTGGTGGGATTCGAACCAACGGATCCCTACGCTACCTGGATTACCAGACTAAGGCATTAACCACCTGACTACCAGTACACGATAGTTCTCTGTCGCGTATACATTCATCCTATAGGAAGGAAAGCAAGTCAATCACTTTTGTCCGGGTATAATAGTATCATATTTTTAGCAATTGATTTGGGGCCCAATATACTACCAGTGGTTTTAGTGGGTTCGGATGTTCTTGTGCCATAATATTAATCCTTCACGCCCCAAAGCAAAGTTAGCTTTGAAGCCGGGATCCCAGTGAGTGCAACATTCTGTCTCGCAACGTTTCATGCTGCACTCTTTCTGTGGGATCAATATGAGATCGAACCCCAGAGACTTCGCAACGCTTGCATTTTCCTCCCCACAGGAGAGCCGTGGGAGAACAAGATCCAGTCCATGAAGGACTTCATGAGCTCCAAGGCCGTGGATGTGATGCTGATCTCGGCCCTGGACCAGATCGCCTGGCTGCTGAACCTGAGGGGGAAGGACAACCCGTTCTCGCCCCTGTTCAAAGCGTACTTCGTCATCAGCACCCAGCTGTGTGTCCTGTATCTGCCCAAGAACAAGATCACGCCGGTGTTGCGGAATTACCTGGGAGACATTGTGTAAGTGTTACTTCCGATACTTACTTTACTTTCCGAGTCGGTTTCTGTCACCAAATTATATTTTGTTTTTCCAATAATCTGCAACCTCAATAGCTGCTGTATTAGCCAATTCCGATAAATGTCTAATATTAGAAATCGGAAGTATTGTGTTTGTTTTTGTAAAAAATTGTTTTTATTTGAAATAGGTAATAGAAATTAAATTTGTATAATATATTGTAAAATGTCGACCTCCGTGGCCGAGTGGTCAAGAACATTGACTACTGACCCGGAGGTGGCGGATTCGATTTCTTTCCGTTTCCGAAATGGTATTGATGTAGATGGAAGTGTCCTGAAGTTTCTATTTTCTATTTTCTTTTCTTACTGAATTAAGTACTACTGAATTAAAACAGAATGGATAACTGACGAACACGAACTGCAACACGTCAGTGTTCCAATTACCACACATGTTGCAGCAACGTGTTGCATGTTGCACCTGTGTGGACCCAGCATTACCTATAAGGTATAGAAATTATTATTATAGACTGGTTGAAGTTCCACAAGAGAAGCACCAACTATCACACCGACCTCTATTTAGATCTATTGTGACCAGCTGATTCTATTTTTGGTTTTAACGTTCTGATTTGAAGTATTCAAGACAGTGGTTTGATCCTCCATTTGCTGGGAACCGTACCAGCTACCAACATTGACCTCACCCAGCCTTTGTAGGGCAGGAAATGTCAGCCTCGTGTGTTTGGAGTGAACAGAATTTTCTTCGAAAAGTCTGCTCTAACCGGGAATCGAGCTCGGGATCACTCGACTGCGGGAAGTAGTCACTACCAGGGGTGTCTGGACTCCCCCCCCCCCCCAAAAAAAAAAAAAAATACCCGCGAAAACTTCGTTATTTCATGAACATCCAATTATTTTTGAACCCCCCCGAAAAAAAATCCTGGATACAGCCTTGTTTGACTCTATCTGAGATTAAAAAACTACCCTAAATCCTAAAGAATATTTTACTTCTTGCAGAATAAAGCCATACGATCTTGTGTGGACAGATCTGCCAGAGTATACCAGGACAGGGAAATGCATTTATTTGCCGGAGGAAGCCAACTTTCTACTGTACGCTTGGGTGAGTCATGTCCACTGAACTTATTATTATTATATAACTCTTTATTAATAGGACAATGGAGCCCCACATATCTAAGTCTAGGGACTAGGCTCTAGACCCCACATATCTAAGTCTAGGGACTAGGCTCTAGACCCCACATATCTAAGTCTAGGGACTAGGCTCTAGACCCCACATATCTAAGTCTAGGGACTAATAGGCTCTAGGGCTAGGGTCTAGACCCAGGGTGCTCGTTGTGGCCGGTAAGTACGTTAGGTATTTTTGGATATGTCAAGTAATTTTCATAACACCATAGTTTTGGGCTTCTTTGACCTAAAGGCATAATTATCTAGAATAAAAATCTGGGGGAACTCGAACATGATTTTTTTTTGATTGAGCACCATCGAAACCAGACTGAGAGAGAAAGAAAGTAAAATTTATTCACAAACAACTGACATCACTATCGATGCTTGCCATAAGACAAAGTACTTACTCTTGTTACTTGTGTTTTGAAGTAGAGAATGACGATGGTTATTTTCAGGATGGTTTGTACAGGTGGTTATGAATTACACGACAAGAACCGTGAATAGCTGTGACAACATTCAAAATATTCCGTCTATGCCTCTTTCCTAGACAAATTACTTGACACTTGATAGTCTGAAAAAAAGATTTTTTTAAAAAATAAATGAAGTCGTGAAATGAACGTGGTACTTTTTCGATTTCAGATTCCTCCTCTAAAGTTACTGACCGGACCATCACCAGTGAAGGATCTCAAAGCCTACAAGAACAGTGCCGAAGCCAAGGGCATGAGAAACTCACAGATCAAAGACGCGCTGGTCTGGGTGAGGCTAGTACACAGGATTGAAAAAGAGGTAAGTTTTTTTTTTCTTAACACATCTTCACATCTAATTCGAGAAGGGGGTTATACCCTCTATTCACTGGAGAATCGACAGTTAACCACGTCAATCTTACATAGCCTGGGTTGGCCTAGAACCCATTCAAGTCTTCACCTCGCTGGACGATGCTTAATTTCAGTGACAGAACGAGAACTGGTATATTCAATGTTTTTGTTCAAAGTTTCTATGTCAAACAATATTTCTTCTTTCACATTGCATTTTCCCCAAGTGAAACCCTTTTAAGGACGCGAATGACTTTCACATTGCATTTTCCCCAAGTGAAACCCTTTTAAGGACGCGAATGACTTTCACATTGCAATTTCCCCAAGTGAAACCCTTTTAAGGACGCGAATGACTTTCACATTGCATTTTCCCCAAGTGAAACCCTTTTAAGGACGCGAATGACTTTCACATTGCATTTTCCCCAAGTGAAACCCTTTTAAGGACGCGAATGACTTCTGTTAGCTCAAGATACGTATGTAAATTTGTACGGGAATGTGCGCGTGTGCAGAAACAAGTTTCGTCAGAAATGTCAAAAAATTCAATTCAATTCGATTAGCGGAACGTATCGCAAATCTGTTCAAACTGTCTATCGACTTTTGGCCTGATAAAGCAAGTATCTACTGTTCAATGTTCTCTAGCGAGACACTGTCATACAATAAGGCGGTAGCTCAGTAGTAAAGGCGATACTCTGTGAACCCAACCCAGCCGGGACATGACATGTTATCCTCCCATTGGGGATTTTCTACCACAATAATTACGTATTGGGCTTACTGCTGGATTAATGGGACTTTAATAGCCCTAATCGAGCAGTATAAATAAGACGATATTATTATTATTTGTAATTGTAAAAAAAAACCAATAAATGAGACTGTGTTCAAATTGCTAGCAAAAAGGGACTTTTTATTTTTACTGCATGAGTAGGATTACTACGCAGGCAGAATAAATTAAGTATTTATAATTGTTTGGTTCTTCACATAAATCACAGATCGAAAGCGGTGAATACTGGGACGAGCTGAAAGTCTTGGACTGTGTGAACCAACTGCGAGCCGAACATTGGTCGTACACAGGGAACAGTTTCCCCCCCACCGTTGCGTTTGGACCGCACGCAACGGATCCAGAATACAGACCGACTGTTGCGACTAATGTGAAGATAGGAGATGACATCTTACGAGTGTCGTATGGCAGTCAGTACTTGGGTGAGTATCATACGTGTATCTCATAGGAGTTACCGACCTCAGTAGCTTGATCGATAAGGCGGCGGACTTGTAACCTGGAGGTCGGTGGTTCAAGTCCCGGTTTCAGCGTAGATTTAGTAAAGCGAGTTTGAGTAGTAGTGATTAACACAAATATGATAACTTTCAAAAAATCCCATAGGAGTTAGTAGTCTCCATGGCCGAGTGGGTAGCGCGCCAGGCTTGAACGCACGCTGACCTGGGTTCGAGTCAGAGCGGAGTCGAAATTTTTCGGCTCTGTACTCTGGATGTGACTCATACCTCGTGAGGAAAAATGAGCAGCTGCTTTAATTTGAGCAGCGACCAGTGGCGGAATTATGGAGAAAAAAATAAGATATTAGGATATTCTGCGCTACCCACTAAAATTATGATGTGATATAAATACGTATAAGTAGCATGGACACATAGCCAGGTGTTGCCAGCTGCCCCCCTAGAAAATTCCAGGGAGTATGCAACACTGGGTATTATTGATTGTTCACTAGGTATTATTGAACTCAAATTAATAAAGAAAAATTCATGCACTGGGTGGGATTCGAACCAACGGATCCCTACGCTACCTGGATCACCAGACTAGCGCGTCCATGAGTGTAAAACCTGTGCAGTGTGCACTGGTAGTCAAGTGGTTAACGCGGTAGTCTGGTAATACAGGTAGCGTAGGGATCCGTTGGTTCGAATCCCACCCACTGCATGATTTTTTCCTTATTAATTTCAGTTTGTAACCACATAATAATGAGACTCTGAGGGTTAGGTGGTATAAAATGCTTTGAGCATTAACCTCGCCTGGTAGTTGGTTACCTTACATTAAAGAGTGTTGTTATGATTATTTCTCTCAGTTATCTCCTCTCGAGGGTATGAAACACCCCCGAGAGAGTGTTACACCAGGAGCGGATCTATGATCAAGTGTATGATCAGGTCTGTCCCGGTAGCTCAGTGGCGGCACTCTGTGAATCCACAGGTTCCAGAGGTCGTGGGTTCGAAACCCAGCCGGGTCATGACAAGTGATCCTCCCATTTAGGATTTTTACCACATAATAATATGTCTTGGGCCTACTGCTGGAATAATGGGACTTTAATAGTCCTTATCGGGCAGTATAAATAAGGCGATATTATTATTATTAATTTAAAAAAATAAAAATCTCCAGACGGTACCACGAAGCTGAACGCTATCCTCCACTGCGGCGTTCCCACCCCCCTGCAACGCAGCGTCTACACAGCCATACTGAAGGGTCTGGTCGCCTTGGTTACCACCCAGTTTCTGCCCGGGTCCTCTCTGCACCGACTAGAGTACCTCCTGGAACAGCCTCTCCTGGCTCTGGCCCTGGACTACAGACCCCAGCGGGTTCACAGCATAGGACAGTTCCTGCTGGCGCAAGAAGGTAAATTTCCAGCGTCGATGGCGCGTTGGGTGGAGGAGATTGCCATAGGCAATAACCCCGTATATATTTATATACGGGGTTATTGCCTATGGCAATCTCTTCCACCCCGGACATATTATGTATATATTTTTTTTTCTTGTTTATTTTATTATTATTGTCAATTTTTATATTTCATTTTTACCATTATTTGTCTGTATATATGTTCTACTAATAAAGAGTTTCTAAAAATAATAATAAAATAATAAAACGTATAGCGAGGTGAAGACTTCGTGATGCTGGTATTCCGGTCCAACTAAGCCTGGGTGAGGTTAATACGGGTAGAAGGTTTCGGAGTTTCCTGCGAATGGAGGGTAACACCCCCATCGTGGTATAACCATGCATTTGAAAGCGACGGTAAACCCAAATTAAAGAAGAAATAAACTAGTTATAATCTACATTCACCTAATAGTATAATAAAATAAGTACATAGTTTTCAAATAATACATCAAGAAGACCTGTTAAATTTTTCATTTATATCATTATGAAGCTACTTGACGAAGTATCCTTGTTGGAGAATTATGTTACTAGTTATATGTTTCTTGATTCATAGGATCAGTATTTTACCATTATAGTCGACTAGCGGGCTGTCGCCCGCTTTCCGGGCCGAGGCATGGCCCGCAAAGCAAAAAATCCTTTTTCGCCAATGGCAGGTGTTGTAGTAGGAATTTCGAAAAATCCCGTCTTATTGCACATCTAGACTATAAGACAAAGCTACCTACCAAATTTCAGCTTCCTAGGACTTACCAGTTCGGGGAAACAGTGATGAATCAGTGGGTGGGTGAGTGAGTGAGTCAGTCAGTGAGTGAAACTCTCTTTTATAAGTATAGATAAGACTGTTCCTGTTTTCGAAAACAGATATTTAATAGATAAATAAAATCATTCATTATTTCAGATTTCAACTCTACTCTTAACATCAACTTCTTTGGAGTCGTGGAACCGGAATACTTGGACAGTGGAATCAAATTGGGCCAGGTGATCCAAGTCGTGCCTGCTGTAAGTATATGGACTGTGCAAGTGTGCATACATTGACCGCACTGACAGACCTCAGTAGCTTGATCGATAAGGCGGCGGACATATTAAGCAAATATTTAGTAAACCGACTTTTTTTCTTTTTCTTCTTTTAAGGGCTTTAACCTTGTCGACAGACAGGTCGTTCGCGCCGATTCCCTAGTTTTAAATCATGTTGTAGAGTTTAAGAGCTCTCAGGTATTGGAGCATAGAATCGACGCTCTCGGTACTGTCTGTCAGTGCCGGGGGAGCAGGGAGAGAGGCGCGGATATTGGTGTGTAAGCCACAGGATAGTATGTGGAGTACAGTTAATGTTTGGCCACATTGGCAGGAGGGTGGTGGAGATCTTTCGAATAGAAAACTATGTGTAGCACGTGTGTGTCCAATTTTCATTCTACATATTACTACTTCTGCATAGTAAACCGACTTTGAGTTGTTGTGATTTGTGATATCACGATTTTGATTAAAACAAATCCGTTACCTTACTAGGCGGCCACAACGAGGACCCTGGCCTACACCCTAGACCCCAGACCTTGGTACCTACAGCTTGATATAGACTTGATCTGATATGGCTGGTACCGTATCAGATACCTATTGTCATTTGTCTGACATGACTGGTACCGTATGTCTGTCCCGGTAGCTCAGAGGTAAAGGCGGCACTCTGTGAATCCAGAGATTTCAGAGGTCGTGGGTTCGAAACCCAGCCGGGACATGACAAGTTATCCTTCCATTTGGGATTTTTACCACATAATAATACGTCTTGGGCTTACTGCTGGAATAATGGGACTTCATAGTTCTAATCTGGCAGTATAAATAAGGCGATATTATTATTGTTTATTTAGCGTCCCCCGGCGAGACAGCGGTTTAGTGCTTCTGGTACACTTGCTTAATAATTTAACTAATGATTCTTTGACTTTCCAGTATCGAGAGCGCTACATGACAATGGAGGTGAGATCTCTCTTCCCATTCGAATCCCGACTTATAGACACATCACAGCTGGACTCTCATGAGGTAATAATCAAATCGTCTTATTTATATTGCCCAACTAAGACTATAAACAGGGAGTAGACCTGCAGTCTAGCTGGGGGACTATAAACAGGGAGCAGAGCAGCAGTCTGGCTGGGGGACTATAAACAGGAAGTAGACCAGCATTGGCTTGGTTCTGGGGGCCCTTGTCAATTATTAGCCTCCTTGTAAAGACAGTAGTAGAAGTGCTGAGTCATTCCTCCACTGTCTGGCTACCATCGTTCACGATGACGCCACCCTATGATGATGATCTAACTGTAAATGTAGAGGTTTTGTCCAAAGGATCTAACTATCTCCATGATAATTTCAGATTCGGTGGATTAACGAGTTTCACGCCACAGTGAGATATGTGATCGGAGAGCAACTGGTGGGGAGAGGACTACACGCAGAGTACAGAACACTGATCAAGAAAACAGATCCATTAGTATGAATGAAGAATCAGATTGTAGTCACCTATCTGTTCTCGTCTAGAGAAAATGGCAACCGAAGTAGTAAATAATCCATTGGAGATACGTGTTATAGGATAAAAATAAGAAATCATTAAAAAAGCAACAGACTTGCTTTTTTGTTAATCAATTTTAACATTATTAGAAATCAATTTAAAATTGATGTAGGGTATTTGAATTTCAAATATTTTTTTGAAGCTTCAGGGGGCCAACATTTTTTCAGTTGATATGAATATGATTTTATGAAATTTTTAAACTTACGAATTTTCTCAAATACCTACCATAAATTCAATGGATTTAAACCATTTTCATTAAGTCATGAAAAGTTGTGTGATGTTCACACAAGTTTAGTGTATTAATTATTATTGATAATGATGAATTGTAAATATATTATATGAAATTCATATTAAAATGTGTTTGAATTTTATTTCTTTCTACATAACTGTATTATTAGTGTATTGTAAATTTTTGTGTATAAATTATTATTCCGCTTTGATAATGAAAGAAGGTTTCCAACTTGCCACTATATAATTTTTAGTTGACTTGATAATATGGGAAAAATACTTTTTTACCACATTAGAAAAATGCTCATAGAAAAAACTGGCAACAGCAGGGCCAGTGTATTTCTAGTTTAACAAATCAGCATTGCCAGTCAAAGAGGCAATGCTGGAAGCATAGTGTCAGTGCTTCCAATGAAAAGAGAAGATGACACCTTGCTTTACTTATAAATAAATAAAAAAATTGGTTTAGATATTTTGGAAATAATAGTAAACTATCTCAGAGTATAATGATTATGGGAACTCAATATTTTTTTCCACCAAATGTGTACAGACGTAATTGTAAAAGTTCAAAATGGGCTGTGTATTTTATGCTGTTTTTTACAACACAAAATTTGCAATATGGAAAAAAATTAAAAGTTTTAAAAAAGAAAGGGTTCCGAAATATGTTTTCCTGTTCTTATCAAATATTACACTGCCTTAAACATGATTGATAAGATGGTGGATGTGTAACCTGACAGTGAGTGGTTTAAGTCCCAAGTATAGTACAGATAAATTTTATTTACCCTTAAAAATGAAAATAAAAACATTGAATGTTACTTACTTAAATCTAAGATTTATTTGATATTTACAATGCAGGTGTTCTGTTAGGAGGTGAAACAAGGATTACACCATCACCTCGTACAAACAGCATGGGTATGCTTCTCTTTGTAGTTTTGTAGATTTCTTCGTATGTTTCTTCATCAATCTCAACTTCAGTTATGGTTTCTTCTACATCTCCTAGCACCATGTTCAAGTGCTGATCATATGCCTGAAATGAAAACACAATTTTACTGGGGTGCTTTTATCAATTGTTACACTAATTCATTGATTTTATTTAATCAACAATTAATTTTTTTAAATTGTTAAGTTTTAATAATCTTTGTATATCACTGCAATTATCAGATGATTAGTAAATTATTACCCCGGTCAATGTGATTGATAAAAGCTCTCTTAAATTTTTTTAGACAGTAAATTTTAACCTACTTGAAGTATGAATATAGAGTACATCTACCAGCCTGGCAGATAAATACTTACATGGAGCCTCCCTCTGAGAACTCTTTCATTGCGCATTTTAACATGGACTCTTTCATCTAAACTTAATCGGATTAAGTCCAGAGGTTCCTTGACTGTGATGGTGGGGATCTGAAAGAAAGTACAAAAATATTAAGTTCTTCTTGTGGTTTTTTAAAAATATTTTTCTAACAAAGATATTTTGTAATACATTAAAAGAATAAAAATAAAAGAAATTGTGATAAGTTAAATAAAATATAGGAAAAGAAAGAAGAAAAGTTTGATTTTCCTCAATACTAGAGAGAGGTTCTTAGCTAGCGTCAATGACACATAGAATACACCAGTTCTGTCACTGAAGTTCAGCAAAGATAGGACTTGGATGGATGACATTTAAATTTAAATCCTCATGATGCTTACTATTCCCAGCCCAACTCAGGATGGATGTGGTTAATGTGAGTAAATGTTTTGTGAGTATTCAGCAAATGGAGGGTAAAGGCCCCATCAATATCTTAAAGTTGAAAGTGACGTTAAACCAAAAAAAATGAGAAGTCTGATGCAGTACCCACATACATTCTTATAGATATACATAATTATTATTATATGGAAAGTTGTGCGATGTTCACACCAGGTTCTTTTATCAGAATAGTTGTAACTTGGTTATTACCTGTTCATCTTCCATAGTTATTTAAGGTGAATGGCTGCTTACAGCTCTAATGTTCTGTTTACTGTTGGTTTACCTAATGGCTATTTCTTATAGTTATGAGGTATTACTCTGTTCATTGGAAGAGAATACTAATTTCCGGGCTGTAGGTATGTAATTGAGATTTTCTTTAAAAAAAACTGATTATTTTTTTAAATACTTAATTAAAATAATAAATTAACTCAGGTATAAATAAATGAAAGATTTGAATTTTAACTGATGAAATGATCACACAGGAGATAGATAACAAGATTTGTCTTATGTTCCTGAAGCAAACAACATTAACATTCTGAAAAATTAAATTCAAATTTCTTTAGGGTTCAACAAAATCTTAACGCTTGAAGTTGTCGACGAAGAGGGAATTTTACCATATTGTTACATGGGACTTTTTATAGAATTAATATTCCCTTTCTCCGACTTTAAATGAGAAAAAAAAAAAATCTGGTGTAAACATCATACGACTTTCCTTATCCTCTTCCTGTTAGGAATGGGAACGGGACCAAAAGCCACTGGTGACTCAAAGGTAACAGTTAATTAGCTAAAAATCAAAACCAAATTCGTAATCAGCACCTCAAAATCATTAGATTTGATATGTGAGATATGTCACAACCCCCATATAAATAATAAAAAAGTTGGTCTAATATATCGGGGACCCTCAAAAATACCGGTAAATTGATTTAAAAATTCAAGATATCAAAGAAATGATCTAAATAAACCCCTACTATTTTTTATTCTAAGAAAATGTTGTTCTCTAACATTTTGTATATTGCGGCCGATTTCAACCAAAAGTTTTGTAGTTCGTCATATACTTTCCTTTGTTGCGAAAAATAGAGATCCTAGATCAAGTTTCTTCTTGATGCAGAGGATTGCTTAGCAATCCAGAGGGGAAACGCAGCTTAATTTTTGAGAGCAATTCCAAAAACTGGAATTTTTGATGAGATGTTTTATATGTTTATTGTTTAACAAATATAAATAGTTTCCTTATTATAGGTTAAGGAAACTAACTAAAAATGTGTTAGTGGCTTCTGCCACATTGCAGTCGATGCCATGCCAGTGCTATGATACAAATTACAAAACTCTAGCTAATCTCCAAACAGGTTATAATTATGTGTTTTTTGAAAATATAACGGCAAAAGTCTGGGGCTCTGGCTTCACGACACTGCCCGGGCATATCTAAATTAAAAATGAAAAATACGACTTTAAAGCTGCATTTGTCAGTAGTCAACCTAGATATTTTTCAGTAATTACGTTTATGAATAGAAATAGCCGAAAAGAAATAAAATCTTTTTGTCCGCATTCATTCCGATTCTGCATCCACGCTGCCCGAGCATGTCTAAAATAAAAAAATACGCCTTTATTAGCCTGACTTTGCAACACCTCCTAGTAGAGTGGGATATTTTCCAAACATTAATCATGTCATTTTTTGAACCCTGTTTATAATTTGTTACTCGTTGCTACTATTCGTTGTTTGTTTATTTTTATATTTGAATAATCTATTTTTGCTTGTCACGAAATCTCGTACAAATAATTGACCATAAAGTTATTTTATCCAGAATTTCCTTCTTTTTCACTGTAGTAACTGCTTTTTAAGAAAGTCATAATGCCTGCTGGTGGAGCATTGTTCGGAAGTACTGTTAGTCGGGGGCAGAGCAAGAACCTGGTAGAGTTCAAAGCTGGGAAGATGACTATGAAAGGGAAGATGGTTCATGCTGACAAGAGGAAAGGTTTGGTGTATGTGCACCAGACTGATGATTCACTCATGCACTTCTGTTGGAAAGACCGTCAATCTGGTTCCGTTGTAGACGTAAGTACAATTTTAGAATAAGGTATAATATATGTTGTTGTTAAGAGCTTGGGGCTACAGGTAGGTGGAGTGATGATCTTCAGTATTCTCTAGCCAACTTAAGTTGAAAATATGGCTTGTCCTGAATCTCATATTTCTATGTGCGATCAACCATTGTGAGAACTTTTTATTTCTAATATTTCAAGTGGTAGTGGTAAAATGAGGGGCACTTAGGGACTATCAAGTGGGTACTAGGGCTAGCAAGTATTGCGTGTGTCCTGGCTAGTTATTGCATGTGTCCTGGCCCTGCATTAGCACCCTGTGGCTTTCAGATGACTCACTGACTTTATGTGTAAATGCAAAGCTTCTCCGCCCACCATAGGGTGTTCTCCAAATAGGAGAAATATGTGATGAGAAAATTGTTTAAAGGTAAACAACTTCTCAACAAGCACATCATTGCTCGCCTGTTCCTGGCAAGGTTCATCAATATGCTTTTCACTAAAATTGAGACGTAATAGCATAGGAAAGCTGCATACATACAATAGAAAAATACAACAACAAAACATGAAATCTTATGCATTAGAATTTTCCTTTGAATCAAATAAAAGTTGTAAAAGACTCAAAAAGAAATTCCTAGAAATGGAGATGAAAACTACTTGCATATCACATCAGGAGACGATTTGTTCAAGGTGGGGTTAGACAAAGATGACTTTGAATATTTTTATTTTGTACCAGAACTCATTTCTGCCACACAAATTCAATTGTTTGTGTTCGTAACACTGTGAGTCCTTTTGTCCTTCTCTCTCTCATTTTATTGCAATTGTTCTACCTTTCTTTCTTTATCTTTCTCCTCTCTCTCCCTCCTTCTTATCTCTTTAGCCTTCTTTTATTTTTTTATTTTTCCTCTTCTATTTTTTATTATATTCTATTTATTACTCTTTGGTTTTGTGATTGATTAGCATTAACTTTAATTAAAACATTACCATTATGGTTTGTATTCTGAGGTTGAACATGGAGATGAGTGGGCCTTCATTTATAGCATATCAGTGTGTGTGCACTAAGTTTTTACTTTTAATATAAACACTGGCTACTTTATGTAATAAAATAAAGAAGAAAAATATGAATTACTGCAGGAAAAATATAAATAACAGCCACATTATAATTTCATTTGCATTTAAAACTAAATTTTCAATAGAATAATAAATTACTTTTAATCAAAATTGTTCCTGGAAAACAAACATCAAACTGCTCAATACTAAGTATGGTGATATTTGAGTGACCGAGAAAGACTGGCATTTACAAACCAACAGAGAAATCCTGGAAATACTACAGGGGCATCATCGTGAAGTTCATCAAATCACAAAGACTCCCATTGTTTGGACATGTAAAGAGATTGGAAGACTCAGGGATGCCTAAAAATATACTGAATGTAAAGATATGTGCCACCAGAAGAAGAGACAAACCTTGCTTAAGGTGATGGACTAGATTCTAGACAACCTGAAATTGATGCAAGACACCAGAGCTTAGGAGGCCAAGACCCATGCTGGGCTGTAGTGCCAATTGGTATGGTATGGGTGTTCTCAAAATGAGAGTAATTCAAATTCTAGTTTGCCTTCCAAATTTCTAGTCAACTTCAAAATTCTAGTCCATCTTCAAAATTATGGGTCACATCAAAATTACTAGTAATCTAAAAAATTCTAGTCTACCTTCAAAATTCTAGTTCACATTCAAAATTTCTGGTCAACACACCTCCAAAATTCTAGTTCACCTTCAAAATTCCCAGTTACTTCTAACATTCTAGTTTACCTTCAAAATTCCTTCTCACCTCCAAAATTCTAGTTCACCTTCAAAATTCCTTGTCACCTCCAAAATTCTAGTTCACCTTCAAAATTCCTAGTCACCTCCAAAATTCTAGTTCACCTTCAAAATTCTTAGTCACCTCCAAATTCTAGTTCACCTTCAAAATTCCCAGTTACTTCTAACATTCTAGTTTACCTTCAAAATTCCTAGTCACATCCCAAATTCTAGTTCACCTTCAAAATTCCTAGTCATCTCCAAAATTCTAGTTCACTTTCATAATTCCTAGTCATCTCCAAAATTCTAGTTCACCTTCAAAATTCTGGTTCCCTCCAAAATTCTAGTTCATCATGAAAATTCCCAGTCACCTCCAAATTCTAGTTCACCTTCAAAATTCCTGGTTCCCTCCAAAATTTAGTTATCATCAAAATTCCTAGTCATCTCCAAAATTCTAGTTCACCTTCAAAATTCCTAGTCACCTCCAAAGTTCTAG
Organism: Bactericera cockerelli; assembly: GCA_024516035.1. NCBI lineage: Eukaryota > Metazoa > Arthropoda > Insecta > Hemiptera > Triozidae > Bactericera > Bactericera cockerelli. The sequence goes on from CM044957.1 coordinate 46,508,090, forward strand.
TTCACCTTCAAAATTCCTGGTTCCCTCCAAAATTCTAGTTCACCTCCAAAATTATCGTTAACCTTCTAAATTATTCAGTTCACCTTCCAAATTCTAGTTAACCTTCAAAATTCCTAGTCACCTCCAAAATTCTAGTTAACCTTCAAAATTCCTAGTCACCTCCAAAATTCTAGTTCACCTTCTAAATTCTAGTTCACCTTCAAAATTCCTAGTCACCTCCAAAATTCTAGTTCACCTTCAAAATTCTTAGTCACCTCCAAATTCTAGTTCACCTTCAAAATTCCCAGTTACTTCTAACATTCTAGTTTACCTTCAAAATTCCTAGTCACATCCCAAATTCTGGTTCACCTTCAAAATTCCTAGTCATCTCCAAAATTCTAGTTCACCTTCATAATTCCTAGTCATCTCCAAATTCTAGTTCACCTTCAAAATTCCTGGTTCCCTCCAAAATTCTAGTTCATCATGAAAATTCCTAGTCACTCCAAATTCTAGTTCACCTTCAAAATTCCTGGTTCCCTCCAAAATTTTAGTTTATCATCAAAATTCCTAGTCATCTCCAAAATTCTAGTTCACCTTCAAAATTCCTGGTTCCCTCCAAAATTTAGTTCACTCCAAAATTATCGTTAACCTTCTAAATTCTAGTTCACCTTCCAAATTCTAGTTAACCTTCAAAATTCCTAGTCACCTCCAAAATTGTAGTTAACCTTCAAAATTCCTAGTCACCTCCAAAATTCTAGTTCACCCTTCTAAATTCTAGTTCACCTTCCAAATTCTAGTTCACCATCTAAATTCTAGTTCACCTTCCAAATTCTAGTTCACCTTCTAAATTCTAGTTCACCTTCCAAATTCTAGATCACCTTCCAAATTCTAGTTTATCTTCTAAATCTAGTTCATCTTCCAAATTCTAGTTCACCTTCTAAATTCTAGTTCACCTTCCAAATTCTAGTTCACCTTCTAAATTCTAGTTCACCTTCCAAATTCTAGTTCACTTTATAAATTCTAGTTAACCTTCCAAATTCTAGTTCACCTTCCAAATTCTAGTTCACCTTCCAAATTCTAGTTCACCTTCCAAATTCTAGTTCACCTTCCAAATTCTAGTTCACCTTATAAATTCTAGTTCACCTTCTAAATTCTAGTTCACCTTCCAAATTCTATTTCACCTTCTAAATTCCTGGTTCCCTCCAAAATTCTAGTTCATCTCCAAAATTCCTAGTCACCTCTAAATTCTAGTTTACCTTCAAATTCCTCGTTCCCTTCAAAATTCTAGTTCATCTTCAAAATTCCTAGTCACCTCCAAAATTCTAGTTCATCATCAAAATTACTAGTCACCTCCAAAATTCTGGTTCACCTTCAAAATTCCTAGTCACCTCCAAATTCTTGTTCACCTTCAAAATTCCTGGTTCCCTACAAAATTCTAGTTCATCATCAAAATTCCTAGTCATTTCCAAAATTCTAGTTCACCTTCAAAATTCCTGGTTCCCTCCATATTTCTAGTTCATCTTCAAAATTCCTAGTCATCTCCAAAATTCTAGTTCACCTTCAAAATTCCTAGTCACCTCCAAATTCTAGTTCAACTTCAAAATTCCTGGTTCCCTCCAAAATTCTAGTTCATCATTAAAATTCCTAGTCATCTCCAAAATTCTAGTTCATCATCAAAATTCCTAGTCATATCCAAAATTCTATTTCACCTTCAAAATTCCTAGTCACCTCCAAATTCTAATTCACCTTCAAAATTCCTAGTCATCTCCAAAATTCTGGTTCACCTTCAAAATTCCTAGTCATCTCCAAAATTCTAGTTCACCTTCAAAATTCCTGGTCATCTCCAAAATTCTAGTTCAACTCCAAATTCTAGTTCACTTTCAAAATTCCTGGTTCCCTCCAAAATTCTAGTTCACCTCCAAATTCTACTTCATCATCAATTCTAGTTCACCTTCTAAATTCTAGTTCACCTTCAAAATGCCTAGTCACCTCCAAAATTCTAGTTCATCTTCAAAACTCCTGATTCCCTCCAAAATTCTAGTTCATCTTCAAAATTCCTAGTCACCTCCAAATTCTAGTTCACCTTCTTCAAAATTCCTAGTCACCTCCAAATTCTAGTTCATCATCAAAATTCTAGTTCACCTTTAAAATTCCTAGTCACCTCCAAAATTCTAGTTCACCTTCAAAATTCCTGGTTCCCTCCAAAATTCTAGTTCATCTCTAAAATTCCTAGTCACTTCCAAATTCTAGTTCACGTTCAAAATTCCTGGTTCCCTCTAAACTTCTAGTTCAACATCAGAATTCCTAGTGATCTTCAAAATTCTAGTTCATCATCAAAATTCCTAGTCATCTCCAAAATTCTAGTTCACCTTCAAAATTCCTGGTTCCCTCCAAAATTCTAGTTCATCATCAAAATTCCTAGTCATCTCCAAAATTCTAGTTCACCTTCAAAATTCCTAGTCACCTCCAAAATTCGTAGTCAACTCCAAAATTCTAGTCACCTCCAAAATTCCTAGTCACCCCCAAAATTCTAGTTCACCTTCAAAATTCTAATTCACCTTCAAAATTCTTAGTCACTTCCAAAATTCTAGTTCATCTTCAAAATTCCTAGTCACCTCCAAAATTCAAGTTCATCTTCAAAATTCCTAGTTACCTCAAAATTTTTGGTTCAATGTCTAACTTAATGGTCACCTATCAAATTCTATCTAGTTGATGCATGACACTTGGCTCAAAGATGATTACTAGATTATGGATGTCACTTGCCCGAAGGTGATGACTTGATGATGGATGACACTTGCCCGAAGATGATGACTTGATGATGGATGACACCTGACCCGAAGGTGATGACTTGATAATGGATGACACCTGACCCGAAGGTGATGACTTGATGATGGATGACACTTGCACGAAGGTGATGACTTGATGATGGATGACACTTGCACGAAGGTGATGACTTGATGACGGATGACACCTGACCCGAAGGTGATGACTTGATGATGGATGACACTTGCACGAAGGTGATGACTTGATGACGGATGACACCTGACCCGAAGGTGATGACTTGATGATGGATGACACCTGAACCGAAGGTGATGACTTGATGATGGATGACACTTGCAGGAAGGTGATGACTTGATGATGGATGACACCTGACCCGAAGGTGATGACTTGATGATGGATGACACTTGCACGAAGGTGATGACTTGATGACGGATGACACTTGCCCGAAGATGATGACTTGATGATGGATGATACTTGCCCGAAGGTGATGACTTGATGATGGATGACACTTGCCCGAAGATGATGACTTGATGATGGATGATACTTGCCCGAAGGTGATGACTTGATGATGGATGACACTTGCACGAAGGTGATGACTTGATGATGGATGACACTTGCCCGAAGATGATGACTTGATGATGGATGATACTTGCCCGAAGGTGATGACTTGATGATGGATGACACTTGCACGAAGGTGATGACTTGATGATGGATGACACTTGCCCGAAGGTGATGACTTGATGATGGATGACACTTGCCCGAAGGTGATGACTTGATGATGGATGACACTTGGCCAGAGGGTGATGACTTGATGATGGATGACAATTGGCCCGAGGGTGATGACTTGATGATGGATGACACTTGGCCTGAAGGTGATGACTTGATGATGGATGACACTTGGCCCGAAGGTGATGACTTGATGATGGATGACACTTGGCCGGAAGGTGATGAATTTCTGAAATGAAACTAAAGGCTTTTGATGACACCCCAAACAACGATTTGCAAAGAAAGATGATGAAGTTAACATCCTGGAGGCGTTTAGTCTACGTAGCTCGATGATGTCTGGATGTAGAAACTCACAACATAATATGTAATAATGTTCCTGCCACTGAAATAAAAACTTCTTTAATTTATGAATCGTCTCATGTAAAATAAATGTCTCTTAATTATATCAATCGGCTCATGTCTGAATTTTTTTTTGTCTTAGAAAAGAAGAAAATTAGTGGATAAATGGAGAAAGAAACCCAAAGAAATTTCGCATAACAGATAATAAAGATTAATAATAATGAATGGAGGAATCAACTTTTACTTTCTTTGGGCTAGGTAGAGAAAATATTGTTTTCGGTTAGTTTTTTTTTCAAAATTGAGCTGATAACATTTCTGGACGAATTAGACTCTCCTCATATTCAAATGTATTGCGGCTATTTTGTTAGGGGATTTTTCCTCTAAAAGATTGATGAGCCTCACGAGTAACCTGCATTTTCCGAATAGTTGTTATCTTATCTGATAGCTGAGGGAAAATCTGTGTTTAAGCTGGCGTCTCCTTGACAGTCGGCGGATTTCGCTATGAGTGCGCAAGCTGTAGACCTACGCGAAAAAGCAGTGTGCGATTGAATTTTGATGTGAAATGAGTTGAATGGATTGAAATGTTGGTCTCTTCTGCAAGTTTTCAGTCAGTCAGTCGTCGATTTTCACGAACCAGTTCTCTCTAAGAAATCAAATGCTTTATTTAGTTTTTACAAATAGAAAACTTCGTCCATTTTGTAATCGTCGGGGATAGACCCCATTATGCTCACAGCATTCCCTTCTTGAATTGCCAGACTCAAACTTTGTTTAAGGAATTCTCCAGAAATACATTCCAGTTGAATCCCAATTTCTTTTATCCACTCTATAGCTTCTTTACACCATGGGCCCATGGTCTCTGTGGCGAATATTTTGACGATGTGGGTGTCTGTGAAGCTAGAGTATTTGTGTTTTTTTTTCTTACAGTGGCAATTTCTGCAGCAGCTCTTGTTTGTTTTTATTTTATACCAGTTCTCTTATTTTGGCCACATGAGTTTCAGTGGACGTCGACGCTACGGTTGACCGATTCCGGAACACTTCTGAACCGTTTGTGGCAGTCTTCGCAGGTTTATTTTCATGAAACCATCACTTTAATCCTTTAGAAGCAGTGGTATGCCACCTTATGTATGTAAATTTTTTATGTACATACCTTCATTTTCTTAATACATTTATTATGCCTTAATATTTGCATGCGCTCACACCGGTTGTTAGGATATGTCTTCCGAAATTCTTTAGGTCTCTCCTCCCACTCATTCAGACTTCTGTATGTATCTCTTGTCCGTTCTCTTTTAGAATACGCATGCCCTATATGGTCACCTCACTACCATATATACGACCATATGCTGGGAAGAGTACAGAAGAGATTTCTCTGGTATTTCAAGTTCCGTTTTCCACTGTGCCAGGTTAATGTTGAAAGGCTCAAGGAGCGCCGCATCCGTGCTGATGATAGGTTCCTGCATCATCTTGTAATGGGTTCTGTGGATTGCCCCGAACTGCTTGCCTCTGTTGCATTAAGCTGCCACAGGAGACTTAGGAGGAGCAACACATTTCACGTAGCAACATGTGCCACAAACTACATGTACAATGCTCCATTAAATAGGATGATGAGGGCAGCAAATGTCAGTGCTGGTTTTAACTTCACTTGATTTTTTTTTATAACTGTGATATGATTGTTTTTAAACCTTTCTTATGTGATTTATTCATGTTACTTGTTTTCTGTTTGTAAATAGAGCTAGACTCGTAAATATACACCCGTGCTGCGGGCATTTAAAAAAAAAAAAAAAATATTGTACCTATCCTATGTATAACAATTGATGCAAATAAATTACAAATTACCTACTAATGAATTTTTGATTTGAACATAAAGTTTTTTTCTGTTTGGTATTAAAAAAAATTGAATTTCAATTGTTTGCAGGATCTAATTTAATTCCCGGATGACTCTCTGTTTGGTATTTAAAAAAAAAAAATTAATTTCAATTGTTTGCAGGATCTAATCATATTACCGGATGACTCTGTTTGGTATTAAAAAAAATTGAATATCAATTGTTTGCAGGATCTAATCATTTTCCCGGATGACTGCGAGTTCAAGAAAGTTCCCCAGTGCACCACTGGGCGAGTTTTTGTTCTCAAGTTCAAATCCTCCAACAGGAAACTCTTCTTCTGGTTGCAAGAACCCAAAACTGACAAGGACGATGAGAATTGCCGTAAAGTGAATGAAGTCCTGAACAATCCTCCGACTCCTGGGTCTCAGAGGTCAGACTCGAGTGGCAGAGGTTGGTGGTTTCTATTCAATATTAATCTCTGTATTTATTTACACTTTTTTTTTTTGAAAACAATCAACAATTCATAATTAAGAAGAAGGAAGAAAAAATACTTAAAAATTTCTACAAAAAAATATCGAACAGAATTATTTTTAAGTTTATATTTACAATTATCTTTTTATGCGGGGCGAAGTTAATGCCTTCCAATTTGTACCTCTATCACTGGTCACTTCAAAGCAGCTTCTCATTTTGAGGGACAACACACCTTGTAACATTTAACACTCTCGCGACCGGCACTTTTTTCGTATTCCACCCCCTCGGACGCGCGCTCTGGAGTTAAGTCGCTGCGTTTGTACCAACCAGTCCATTCCGTGCAGACACGTTTGTACCACCGGTGCACGGTGGTCGCGAGAATGTTAACCATCGTAATCAGGATATTAAAAATAGAATTTTTAGTGTCAAGAAAGGAATTCAGTCATAAAAATGTGCCACCACCAAAAAACCTTAACCATGAGGTTGAACAATACCAACCCCAATTAATAATAATAATATCGCCTTATTTATACTGCTCGATTAGGGAAATTATAGTCCTATTATTCCAGGAGTTAGCCCAAGACATATTATGATGTGGTAAAAATCCCAAATGGGAGGATAACATGTCATGTCCCGGCTGGGTAATTTTGGGAAAAAAGCAAAATAAAAGAAGAAGTGCAGAAAAGCACATTTGAATTCCAATGTTTTACTTAGAATACAAAACGTATGTTTAGGTACGATAAAGAATATTGGTTTCAAAAAATCAAAAATGAAATTAATAAACTCTTTGAATTATTGCTTCAAGTAGTTACCGTGGCCGAGGAGTTAGCGCGCTAGCCATTGCACGCACGGTGAGGGTTCAATCTCCAACGGGGCAGGAATTTTTCTGCTCTGTACTTAAGTGTTCGGGGTCCACTCATACCTCGTGAGGAAAAATGAGTAGCTGCTTTAATGTTAGCAGCGACTAGTGGCGGAATTATAGGCAAAAATAAGATATTGGGATATTAAAGATACGGAAAAGTCCTTTAATTCTGCGCTATCCACTAAAATTGTCATATAATAACACAAATAAACACATTTTTTTTCCCTTTTTAATTTTTTAATTTTACCTTTTCAACCTTTTTTTTTTAAATAAACATGGTTTTTTTGTATGTTATTAATATGTAAAATATTTGTCCCTTAAAATATATAAGACCTGTTTGACTGCTGGAGTAAAGGGACTTTTCAGTCTTACCTCGGCAGTATAAACAAGGTATATTCTATTCTATTCTATTCTATTCTATTCTATTCTATTATTAATTATTGTTGCAGTTGAAGGAGATATCCAGAATCTGCTGAGTAATATGTCACAGCAGCAACTTATGCAACTGTTTGGAGGACAGATCAATCAGATGGGTGGACTCAGTAGTCTACTGGGAACTATGAGGTGAGAAGATAAATTGAAGGGCTCGCTCAAAAAATGAGCTATCTGCATTTTTCAAAATTGTAGCGGAAACGTTGTCACGTTGTCAAGCTATCTGTCATATGGTCCGTTTTTGTACACTTATAACTATCGGAGAGCCAGCGGCTCTTCACCAATGAAGGAGCTCGAAACCATCGAAAACGCGATTTCGAAAGAAATTGCAGATATGCAGATAGCTCGTTTTTTCAGCAAGGCCTTCAATTCAAATGCATATAAAAAAATCCAATGCATATATAACACATGTTATGAATTTAATTTCCATGCAATACAAACACATACAATTGCACCCACAATTTTTTTAATGACCTCTTTGGGCTCCAAGTTATCTCAATTACAACAACAAAAAAATGGTGCACTGGTAGTCAAGTGGTTAGCGCGCTAGTCTGGTAGTCCAGGTAGCGCTGAGGTCCGTTGGCGTTGTTTCGAATCCCACCCAGTGCACGATATTTTCCTCTTTAATTTGAGTATGTGACCACATATTAACACTCTGAGGGTTAGGTGGTAGAAAATGCTTTGAGAATTAACCTCACCTGGTGGTTGCCTTCCATCAAAGAGTGTTATTATTATTATTAAAAAATAAAAGCTTGCAATATATTGTTTGTACTGCACTCATACTGACGATCTATTTTATTGTATAAGAAATTTGTTTATACAAGTGATAGATTAAGCTGTTCGTGTAATGGGGCACCGTTTCTTGAGCCACCAGTCTAAAATGCTTCAATAAAACAATATAATTAATGCTCAAACTATTGTTTCCGTATTCTCAGTCGTCCATCCACGACAGGCAGTTCTCGCAGTTCCACAGGTGCTACCGATGCAAGCCGCACAGCCAGCACCACTCCCAAAACTCCCTCCACAACAACAGCGGTGACTAGTGAGACCGCCACTCCCGCCAGAACAACCAGCACTGCATCCGCTGCGTCCACACCAGTGACTAGCAACCCTGACAGTAAGAACTTTAGTTTTATTTATTAACATTAACTTATTGTACAGGGTGTGGCAAAAGTCTGGAAACCCCTGAATAACTTTCGAATGGCTTCTTCGGTAAAATTAAAATTTTGTAAGGTAAACCGGGCTAATAAGACCTTCTTTTGGAGTGGGGTCGATTTTTGTTACCGGTCCCCATGTCGGGGACAGGGGGGCCAACTTCATTTTTTTAAATACGAACCCCCACCTTGCGATACATTTTTGGGAAGGTCTTTAAATAAGAAATACATTGGTGCAAATTTTATTTTTTTTAATATTAACTGTTTGCAAATGGCGTCCAACATTGTGTATGCAGTAAAGTCTGGAAACCCCTGAATATCTTTTGAACGGGCTTTCTCAGTAAATTGAAAACTGTGCACGGTAATTCGGGGCAATTAGACCTTTCTAAAAATGTATCGCAAGGTGGGGTTTTGTATTTGAAAAAATGAAGTTGGCCTCCCTGGCCCCGACATATGGGCCGGTAAAAAAAAATCGGTCCCATTCTAATATAAGGTCTACTTACCAAGGATTACCGTACACATTTTTAAATTTACTGAGAAAGCCATTTCGAAAGATATTCAGGGGTTTCCAGACTTTACTGCATACAGAAAGTTGGACGCCATTTGCGAACAGTTAATATTAAAAAAATAAAATTTGCACCAATGTATTTGTTATCTAAAGACCTTTTATTCTTACTCTTATATGTCTTATGTCTTGTAAAATCTTCGTCTCTTCTGGTATGCAATTAAAAACTTTACTGCCTATGAACGAGACATGTCGTTTGGTAAGTGATTTGTGTATTTGTCGTAAGTTAGCTTGTCCTGTCTGTCTTGTGTATCTGTTATGTCTGTAGGTCCACATATCACGTTTTTTTAAACAAAATATGCATAATTTGTAAGTAAAATGTCTAGTATGGTAGGTACATTAAGAATTTTGTAAAGTTGGTCTGAGTGAAAATATCTGTCCTTGTTGAGTATTATTCTTAAGAGTATGTTAAGTGTCCTGTTGAGTGGTGTCAGTAAGTTTTGGTACGCTCCGCCCCATGCTACTATACAATATTGTACAAGTGATTGTACCATTGCAAAGTATATCTCACGTATAACGGATTTAGAACAACATCTTTGTAAATTGTTAAAGATATACAGGGTGGCGCAGTGCGCATGACCAAAATTATTGCATTGAGTTTAATATTTGAGTTAAGATATTGAAATAAAAAGTATTTTGTAGAAAAAATGTGGAAGTTTATTCTACATGAGTCAGTTTTTCAAATTTGAAAGATGATGTCCGACAAATGACGTTCTTGTCGAGTTAGAAGAATTCCTTAGGGAGAGAGCCACAAAAATTGTAATGAAAAACTAAAATAAATACAGGGTGAGCATAAAGTCTCACCCCACTCTTGCCGTGTGTACAATGGCACCGTCTTGTTGGACCCATATTATGTATTGTGTCTTTAGGGAGCGTCTCGAAGAATGTGCGTCTCTAATATAATGTAATAATGTATACAGGGTGAGCATAAAGTCTCACCCCACCCCCCGTATCTCGAGAATGGCTGAAAATACAAGAAAACGCAAAAACCTGTATTCCTTAATTTTTAGGGAGATTAATTTTCAGCCAAAAAAAAATTGCCTACACGGCCCCAGTCAGGCTGGGCATGGTCCAACTTTAAAATCTTAAATAGAATGGTATGTCTTGTGGCACATCTTTTTAAAGGTCTCATAAAGGGAAGTTCATGACATTAAATTTCAGTGAGCTACAACTTACCGTTCTCGAGATACAGGGTCGGACGTCCTGCGTAATATCCATATATTTTGACCTATAACTCGTTGACTGTAAATTCCAGAAAAATGAAATTTGTTGATAATAACTCCTTATGGCAAGAACTTTTGAACAAATTAAAACTGGATTTGTTTTTTCGTTAAATTTTTTCGGACTTTTCGTCCGGGTGGCTGACGAAACCGACCAGAAACTAATATCAACAGAGTATGTCGAGTTATAATTTTTTCGAAAGGGCTTGTCATAAGGAGTTATTATTAACAAGAATAATTTTCTCCATAATTTACGGTTAACGACTTATAGGACAAAATAAATGGATATTACGCAGGACGTTCGACCCTGTATCTCAAGAACGGTAAGTTGTAGCTCACTGAAATTTAATGTGATGAACTTCCTTCTATGAGACCTTTAAACAGATATGCCACAAGACATACCATTCTATTTAAGATTTTAAAGTTGGACCATGCCCAGCCTGACTGGGGCCGTGTAGGCAAATTTTTTTTGGCTGAAAATTAATCCTCCTAAAAATTAAGGAATACGGGTTTTTGCGTTTTCTTATATTTTCAGCCATTCTCCAGATACGGGGGGTGGGGTGAGACTTTATGCTCACCCTGTATACATTATTACATTATATTAGAGACGCACATTCTTCGAGACGCTCCCTAAAGACACAATACATAATATGGGTCCAACAAGACGGTGCCATTGTACACACGGCAAGAGTGTCCATGGATCTTGTGCGTCAAATTTTTCCCGGTCGTGTGATTTCCCGGAATGGTGGCCCCGACGCTCATCCGACCTCACTCCGTGTGAATTTTTAGGGGATATCTAAAGTCTAAGAATTATGTCGACAAACCTCGTAGCATTGCTGACCTGAAGGACTCTATCCACCGTGAAATCTCTCGGATTCCTGACGAGATTTGGTGAACGTGATGCACAACTTTAGCGGACGTATCGCAGAATGTGTAACAAGGACGTCATTTGTCGGACATCATCTTTCAAACTTGAAAAACTGACTCATGTAAAATAAACTTTCACATTTTTTCTACAAAATACCTTTTATTTTAATATCTTAACTCAAATATTAAACGCATGGCAACAATTTCAAATGTGGTCATGCGCACTGCGCCACCCTGTACATCAGATGACGGAGCTTATTTTTCAGTTGTATTATGTGGTCCGTCCATTTTAAGTGTTGGTCAATGATTATCCCTAAGTATCTCGTTTTGTTTTGTCTTTGTAAAGTAAGGGTTGTGTTGGTGTTGTCAGTCACTTGTAGTAATGATGTTTGAGGTTGTCCCCTACTGTCTATAGAAAAAGTCATATAATTGGTTTTGTCGAAATTGATTTTGAGTGACATACTAGTGTACCAGTTTCCTATGTTTGTCAAGTCAGTTAGTTGTAGCTATATTGTGAGTCTCTTCCCAAGTGTCTGAACTGTAACAGATGACAGCATCGTCAGCATAGCAGAAGACTTGGCCTTGACTTTTACCAGGTAATGCGTCAATGAAACAATTAAAAAGACAAGGCCCAAGACAGCTACCTTGAACAATTGAGAAAGGTTGACAATCTGTTACAGTAGACAAATGAGAATTCAGTCTAACTTGTTGGGTTCTGTTCGTCAAGTAGGATGTAAACCAGGTTAATACTTTGTCTTTGAGTCCTATGTTTTGTAGTTCTTGTAGTAGTTGTGAGTGTTTTATGGAGTCATAAGCTTTAGCTATGTCCAAAAACACAGCTATAAGTTTTTTTCCCTTGTCTAAATTGTCGTATAGGTGAGTCGTTATGTCAATAAGTGCATCTTCAGTCCCAATCCCCTTTCTAAATCCGTATTGTCTGTCAGTCAAGATGTTTTTTTTTTTTTTTTTTTTTTTTTTTTTTTACAACATCAACACTTGCCAGCTTTTTAGGGCTAGACAAGCAATTACAGATGCGAATATATTTATTGTGTGTTTATGTACAATTATATAATATATAGGTATACAATACATACTGATAGCTTAAAATTAAGGTGAATATAATAAAACATAACATAGAAGAAATAGAAATAAACAAGGTCTAATATTAATCTGGGTACTATCTAGTTGATTCTATTATGATTGCTGAATGATGATGAATTGTACGAGTGGAATGTGCATATCTATAGTAAACAATCTACAAATAGTAAACAATATTATCATGCTGTCAATGTCTTAATCTCATGAGTCAGATTACAGAGATATAGAGTTACTTATGTTTGATGTTCAAGTGTTGTTTATTTTTATGGATAGAACAGGTCTGGTTTGTTTTCGATGTTATTATAGACATTCATTGCAGCTATTATTGGAGATTTAAATAGATTTGGATCAACAGCGAATAGTGTGGTTGGGTCAGTACGGAGTCTTGGATTAGGGACCTTAATATCAATTTTGGATGTGAGATATATGCTATTAATTTTGTTTGTTAGTAAATTTTTGAGAAATTTAATTTGATTGTCCCTAAATCTGGATTCAATAGAGTCAATGACTAGATGTTCAATCAGTAATTTGTAGCTTATGTTGGAGGGGTATTTAGGGTAAAAACCATTGACTTTTTGAAAAAGGTATCGTACGAAATTAGCTTGTACTTTTTCAAGTTTCATAATTTGGGTTTTTGTTTGTGGAGTCCATAGAGCAGAACAATATTCTAGTTTCGAACGCACTATACTTTTGTATAAGAGTGTAATAGTGTCTATATCACTAATGGGGGTGCAGCATCTTATGACCATCCCTAGTCTCCGGTTGGCCGCACCTATTGTTTTATCTATGTGTGCATCCCAGTTCAAATTTGAGCTAAATGTGACACCAAGATCTGTAAATGTTTCTACGTTTTGTAGGGGAGTTTTATTGACTTCATATGGATTTTGTATGGTGTTCTTTTTAGTGGTTAATGTCATTTTGAAGCATTTGTTGGGGTGAAAGTGTAGACCAACCGATGCAAGCCACTTTTGTGAGGAGTTTAAATCTTCCTGCAATAAAATACAGTCGTTATAAGATGTTATTTTCTTGTATATTTTTAAGTCGTCTGCGTATAATTGAAACTGAGATGTTGTTATGTTGTAAAAATGATTCTAGTCTAGTCTTCACTATTTTCTCTAGAATTTTACTAAACATAGGTAAAAGTGAGATTGGTCTGTAGTTAGTTTGTAGTTTTGTGTTACCTTTCTTGTGAATTGGTAATATGATTCTGTGTTTGTATATGTCAGGGAAAATTCCTTTTGTCAAACTTAGGTTAATAATTTTAGTCAGAGGAGGGTCTTGTATGTAATTTATTATGTTTTTCAGTATTTTAGTTTGTATTTTGTCTTGTCCTGGGGCTGAATTGTTGTTAAACGTCATGACTGTTTTGTACACTTCCATTGTTGTAGTGGGTTCAAAGGTAGAGAATTTTATTTGTTGTGAATTATCTTGTCTGTTATTGGTTAAAATTTCTGTATTTGTAATTATTGTGTCTGCTAGGTTTTTACCAACATTGTTAAAATAATTATTAATAATGTTGGCACAGTTGGTTAAGTCGCTATCACAGTCGTAGTCAATGTCATTATGTTGTATGGTTTTAATTTTAATTTTGGTCTTTGGTTTGTCAATTAGGTCATGTATTATTGTCCATAGTTTCCTCTTGTCTTCTCTGTTTTTTGATTTGTAATTATCTGTTTGTATGTATGTCCTTATTAATAAAGTGTAAAATAACTATTATAGAGATCTTCACGGGGGCAAGACCTCTGAATGTTACAGACCTCTCTTTAAATAAATATTAAAAAAAAAAAAAAAAAAATCACTAGATTTGATTGTTCCATGTTTCAGGCACCATCCAGTTGAGGGACCTGCAGTCTCTGCTGTCGGGTCTGGGCGCCACGGGCGGCACAGGCGGCGGGCTCACCACAGGCGCCCGCTCCGTGGACCTCTCCCCCGCCATCACCCCCGAGACCCTCACCGCCATCCTCAACAATCCCGCCTTCGTGGAGGAGCTGACGCAGCATCTGCCCTCCATCGGGCCCGACGTCACCGAGGAGGAACAGCTCCGCAGCACCCTCGCGTCCCCCCAGTTCCAACAGGTGAGAGGACTTTTGTTTGTTCTTTTTAGCATTAGCTTAGGGGATGTTATTTATGTATATGTACAAAAAAAAAAAAATATAAATAAATGAAATGTTCAAAATCAAAATCAAAAATCAACCCTCCAAGGACTAGCGTGACCATAATGGTCACAGCAACGGTCATTTTTGAATCGAGTGTGTGAGGAAACATGTTGTGACAAGATTAAACAATTTGAATCAGAATAATAGTGTACTTCTCTATCTTTCATAGGAACTCAATGTTAGTTAAATCAGATTAATTTTCCAGCCCCAGTCGTGTTCTGAACTTTGGATGAAAAGTCCGAGTCAAAAATAATTCAGGCCTTCGCGGGTTAACGTCTCTTTCACAATTAAGGGCGAAATTAATGGACAAAATCTGTATCACAAGTCATTGCTAAGCGTCGGTTTTCCGTATCTTACACAGTACGCAATCCGTGACTTAGCGCCACAGAGGTATTACAAAAACGTCTAGGGCGAAATTAATAGACAAAATCTATATCACAAGTCATTGCTAAGCGTCGGTTTTCCCTATCTTACACAGTACGCAATCTGTGACTTTGCGCCACAGAGGTATTACAAAAACATCTATTGATTTCGCTTGTCGCGTAGAATCTCAGCTGTTATATATAAAGTAAGAAACAACACAGTTTACGTAAAAGTAAGATCTTATATTAAATTCAAGAAAAACGGTTTTTTAACATGAAGATTATTATTATTATTATTTTTTTTTTTTTAATAACTCTTTGGGCATAATAACAATGTATTATGTCCCCTATTCAATATGTCCTAATGTTTTCATTCAATCCCACAGCTAAAATATCTAAAGCTAGGAGCACCATCATCAACCAGACTGGAGAGAGGAGATTGAATACATTGTATGTCATATAATTATGTCTCCATTTTTTTTTTTTTTTTTTTTTTGAGGGAAATATATGCTGTTTCAAACAGAGGCGTAATCTTTTAGAGCCTATAAAAGAGTTTTGTATCCTCTAAAAACCCCCATTTTTTCAGTTTTTTGTTTAAAGCCCCGGAACCGATATACATTACTTTGGGTACACGTCTCCCCTTTTGTATTTGAAACAAGAACCTGACTATTCTATTGTTATGTTCCACAGGCGGTAAGCATGTTCTCAGCTGCACTGCAGTCCGGTCAGCTGGGGCCCGTTGTACAGCAGTTCAACGTGAGCAACGAGGCTGTGGCCGCCACCACCCAGGGAAACATGGAGGAGTTTGTGCGGGCCCTACAGAACGCGTCCATCAGTGGACAACAGACCCACGAGAGACCTGCCCCCGAGACCACACAGCCGGAGAAGAGATTGAAGAGTGGTGAGGAGGAGAAGGAGAAGCCAAAAGATGATGATGATGTCAACATGGAGTAGATTTTTTTATTATTATTATAAGAGGACCTTAGTAGGTATATTTAGTTTTTATTGTGAAGGGATAAGCGTCAGTGTTCTTTAGTTAGTCCCTTGCATTCAGACATAAATGGGCAGGATCCAATGCATATTTAATTTTACAAATAGAATATCTCGTCCATTTTGTTATCGTCGGATAGATAAAAGAAATTGGGATTCAACTGGAGTGTATTACTGGAGAGAAGTTAGCCGCCGAATTCCTTAAACAAATATTGAGTCTGGAGTAGATTGGTGCGTCGGTGTATATTAGGTAGTCCCTTGTATTCAGACATGAATGGGCAGGATCCAATGCATATATAATTATACTTCATATCTATTGTTTTTCAAATTTCTTGGTTTATCTCTTTTGTAGCCGCAGGATGACATGGTTAAGCGTCAGTGTTCTTTAGGTAGTCCTTTGCAGTGTATTCAGACATAGGTAAATGGGCAGGATCCAATGCATATTTAATTTATTATACTTCATATCTATTGTTTTTCAAATTTCTTTGTTTATCTCTTTTGAAGCCGCAGGATGACATGGTTAAGCGTCATTGTTCTTTAGTTAGTCCCTTGCAGTGTATTCAGACATAAATGGGCAGGATCCAATGCATATATAATTATACTTCATATCTATTGTTTTTCAAATTTCTTGGTTTCTCTTTTGAAGCCACAGGATGACAATGACATCAACATGGAGTAGATTAGTGGATGAGCGTCAGTGTTCTTTAGTTAGTCCATTGCAGTGTATTCAGACAAATGGGCAGGGTCCAATGTAGATATAATTTTATTATACTTCATATCTATTGTTTTTCAAATTTCTTCGTTTATCTCTTTTGAAGCTGCAGGATGACAATGACATCAATATGGAGTAGATATGTTTCGGTTGAAAACTTCGTAGAGAATATTTATTTTATACCACAAAAAGATATTTTTTGGAGAATTAAAAAAAAAAAAAAATGTAGCAAGAAATATTTCGTCCTTCTTAAAACTAGTTTTCCTTATTTTTCATACTTGTATCATTAAACCAATTTTAACGTCAACTTTACAATCATGCTGTTTTATTTTTATTAGGTATCTTTAGTCAAGTTTTAATATTTTTACTTTACTTATCCTATGAAGGAAAGTATTGTATTCGTTCTACTTACCCAGTTTCTCGACGAGTCATAGCTTCAGGATACTAAAGAAGTTGTTTTCGGCCATTGGTCCGTGCGTCCGTCTGTGAAAAAGATATCTCGAGAACGGTGAGAGCTAGACACTTGAAATTTTGTATGAAAGTAGATCTTATAAAGTATGTTTCTAAAAAAGTGGCCAACTGGCCACCCCCTCGTAACTTTTGAACGACATGGAATTTTTCAATTATGTAAAGTTCTTAAGATAGGCCCATCCTGTGGTCATACCTACTTATTTTAGGCCTCGGCCGGCCCTTCCGGCCTTTAGGACATATTTTTTCATTTTTCTTGCAAATTTTAAATGGAATGCCATATTTTTTACTCCTGTAAAATTAAAGCTTAAAGTAGGCCGAGATTAAGAAGGTTTTTATTTTTTCAAAAACCCTACCAGAGGCGGAGCTGGTAGGGTGCAAAATTCAAAACTGTTACACCCTGTATTTTAGCGACTATTTAATTTTTTAGTGCAATTTTTATTCACAAAGGTTCACAGTACTGTTTTGCACTGTATGCTATGAAATCAAAAAATATTCTTGTTTGTATTTCCATAGGGCTGTAGATAAATTTTCCTAAGAATATTTCTATTTTCACGTCATTTTTTGGTAAAATAATGGTCTTTTAGAAAATGGCCTTTTACGGGGTGAAAGTCTGCAGTAACCTATCTTTTATGCTTTAAAACAAAAGTAAACTAAATGGAGAACCATTTACAGTCATAAAAAAGGCTATTTAACCTGCAAAAATTTTCACAACATTTAACCGGTAAAGTGCGTTTCTTAAATATCAATACATTCAATACATCAGCCAACTTCAATTCATAGAGAATGAAAGCCCTTTTTCAAGCTTATATTATTGCTTTTAAGTTATTCGCGACATTTTCCAGCCTAAACCCAGAAAGATACTCAACACAAAACATACTCGTCACAAATGTACTTTAATATAATTATAAGTTATACTTCGTTATTAAAAAAGAACTCACAATATTCTGAGAAAGTAACATGATACTATCTTCGATTTCTCAGGACAATGAATCAGTCTGACAGTCTAAACAGAGAGGTGAGAAGTTAAAAAAAGTTATCATATTTGTGTTAATCACTTTCGCAATGTCACATCTACTCAAACTCGCTTTTACTAAATCTTTGCTGAATCCGGGACTTGAACCACCGACCTCCAGGTTACAAGTCCGCCGCCTTATCGATCAAGCTACTGAGGTCGGTGAGAGGTGAGAAGTTGTATTCAACTACCAAGCATTGGTGTGGTTACGGGTCCAGACTTGTAATGTAAACAATCCAGAGCATGGATCTGTGGATCGACTGGTCAACAACTAACCTCTCTATTTTAAACAGTCAGAACAGAAAAGTGGGTGGTTCTCATGGAGGAATAAGAAATGGAGACCTCGTAATGCCTCACACCTGTCTCCTAAATTCGGCCATCTTTGTTTGTTTTAACACAGAGGAAACGAAAATAACATACCAAGGGCGGAATTAATAGACAACATCAATAACTCAAGTCGTTGGTAAGTGTCGGTTTTCCCTATCTTACACAGAACGCAATCCTTGACTTAGCGCCACAGAGGTATTACACTAACGTCTCTTAATTCCGCCCTAATTGTTCTTCTTACATGCTTTTGAAAGTAATATCGGTAGCCATATTGAATAGGGGACATATGTACTACCATGAGATATACGTCATGACCTCTCCATTTCTTATTTATCCATGGTGGTTCTCCTTAATGTACTTACATTAATATTAGAATCTAAATATAATTTAAAGAAGAATAAAACTAATTCCATGTGTGGTGTGGCGATTATAACAGGATGGGTATAGCGATGAGATTTAGGCCCGGGTCGAGACTCGACTGCTGGGTCCCAGCTCATGTAGATTTACCGTCACGTGATCACTTTGGAGCTCTGTGATTGGTGGAAATTGATCACGTGACGCTCAATCTACATGAGCCAGGACCCAGCAGGCTCATCTCGACCCGGCCATTATTTATTCACAATGGCAAGACATGCGCAATGCTGCGATTTCATACAAAGCCGGGATTCCACTGAGTGCAACATTTTGTCCCGGAACGTTGCGCATGCTCCACTCTTCCTTAAGGATCAAATGAGATATAATTCCACTGACTCCGCAACGCATTGCAACACTTCCCATTTAAAATTTGAGAGAGAATGTTGCGCAACCTTGCGACACAAAATGTTGCACTCAGTGTGATCCAAGATTAAGAGGACGTAAACTCATTGCGTCCCATTGTGCGTTCTGCAGTTGTTCAATACGTCATTGCGTCTATTAGGTAGTCAATACTTCATTGCGTCAGTTAGGTATTCAACACTTCATTGCATCTGTTAGGTATTGATGACTTCATTGCGTCTGTTAGGTATTCAATACTCCATTGCGTCTGTTGGTATTCAAAACTTCATTATAATAATAATAACACTCTTTAGGTAACCACTAGGCGAGATTAACCCTACCATATACCAGACGCAATGACGCTTTCAACCCTACCACATACCAGACGTAATGACGCTTTCAACCCTACCACATACCAGACGAGCCATTCATTCGTACCACATTCGGGAGGCAATGAAGCATTCAACCCTACCACATACCAGACGTAATGACGCTTTCAACCCTACCACATACCAGACGTAATGACGCTTTCAACCCTACCAGATACCAGACGAGTCATTCATTCGTACCACATTCGGGACGGAATGAGGCATTCGACTGGTTAACTAAAAATCAGGTCGGAACCCAATGAGTTTCTTCCGCATACAAGCCATCTCTTGGCTAACTATCCTGCTAGGGCTAGGGTTACCAGACAATCGGCTTTATCAGGGCATATGCCATCATGGGTTTGATGGCAGAGATTGCCTCAGGCAATAATCACGCCCTTTGTCAATATGTTTGGGTGGAAAAAAATCACATAAGTGATAATCCTGCAAGAAAACGTTCTTGCAGGATGAAAAAATACGTTCTGTACCTGTTCAGCGTTTAAAAATAATTAAAAGAGTTTGGTTTTTTTCAAAATAAGTAGATGTAAAATAAGCTATGATTGATATTTCACTCCAATTTCGTGGAGCATTGTGCTGTTCCTCCAACGTCGGGTTGAGTAAGTAGTAAAGGTAGCATAGATATTATTATCTGGAATTCAAGTCTTCCTCACAGTTTTCTAACTGACGAGTACAACATTAGAATATTTGCATTTTTATATTATTCATTATTGTAAAAAATTGAAACTTAAACACTTGTAAAGAATTGAAAGTTTTTTTTCACTTTATTTTCATGTATTTTTTTTTCTTCCTAAAAACTATTTTTTAAGACTGGAGATTTAATTTCATTAAGGTAATTCGAAAAATACAATTATAGAGAAAAAAATATAAGGGATAAGGGTACAGTACAACGAGGCAGCTCCAAATTGTCCAATGACTAAAAATTCTAAAAAAAAATCGAATTACAAAAGAAGATTTCTATTGTAAATTTACTGATACATTAAGATTTAAACATTTGTGTTTTTTTACTAAGGTATCCTGATTTTTTGGGTGAAAGAGTTTAAATTTATAAAATGAACAAAAAGAGTAGCCTGGAGGATAGACTACAGATAATTACATATAGACCTATTTACACATAGAATTCATTTAAAAAAATCAAGCATCATCATGTTTTAAAAAAGAACTCTGCAGAATATGTTTTTTGCCTTTAAAAAAATATCGAAAGATTTTTATGTCTTGTTTATTAAAGCAAACTCTTCTCATTTCAAAAGACCCTAACTGGTAACCCTAGCTGGGGCCCAAGGTTAAAATAGATGATATATAAAATAATTTAATTCATAAATAATAATTTTAATACTAAGTAATAAGAAATCGATAAGTGGAAACAAATTTTATGGACGATTCTTCCTAGAGTGGATATTTTATTTGTTCTTTCAATGTTGTCAATATTACGAGGAGAATATTGTTACTATGATTTTGAGAATAATTTATCTGTCATCATGCCTGTCTAAAATATAGGTATGTAACTAACTTAAATAAAATATATAAACAAACACATATATACTTTTAAAAAATGACAGTGAAAACACACAATGATAATGATTACTAGTTTGATTTGTTGGTGTAGTCACGTTGTTGATTAATTCGATTTAGCCAGGACTGTGTGGAACATTGAGTTTGTACTACTACTCTACCCACCACGGGGACATAAATCTCAAAATTCAAAGGGAGCGAGGGAGGGAGGGGGAGAGAGAGAGAGAGAGAGAGAGAGAGAGGGGGGGAGAGAGAGAGATAGAGGGGAGAGAGAGAGAGATAGAGGGGAGAGAGAGAGAGAGAGAGAGAGAGGGGGGCACGTTCTATCTAGGAACCACTCCCACTCTCCCATTCACCGGTCAAATTTCGTTCAAATAACACACTCTCTCTGAATGCATTAATTATACGAAATTTCACAAGGGATTATTTGGAGATTTTGAAAGTGAGAGTGCTTTTTAGAACAAGGCTCTGGTTTTTTTTCTGTACTGACAATATCCATACAGAGATCTAAACGTAACACGTGGACCGAAATATAGGCAAGTGGGTAGGGCCCTTAAAAGGCCACAATTTTCAAAGGTTGTATATTGTTAATGTCTGGAAAACCAATCTAATTTGTAATGCTTTTGGCGATTTTTTTGTCATAGAGTCAAATGTCCAAAAAACTAATATCAAGTTACTGTGAGGAGTCACAGTGCTGGCATAGTGTCAGTGTTAAAAATAACAGGAAACCCGACCCAGACTAGACCATTTCTCGTTACTTATGGTCCCCTGCCCGCGTTCTGTTGGTTCCGTCATTGACAACATAAACATTAAAATATAAATCTTGGTCAGGGAGGGACATAAATCATAAAAAAATAAATTAAAAAATTGCCAAGCACTAAACTTTAACATTTCGAGTTGAAGTCTCACATTGATTGAGAGTTAAATATGAAGTCAATTGATTGAAAAGTAAATGGGTGTAAAAGATGCCAGTAATAATATTGAGATTACAAAAATGCTGTCATAGGTTGTGAAATGCACAACTTCGCTGAAACTAATAAGTAATATGGTGGGAGCGGATTATATGCATTTAGAATTTAATGTATTAATTGTTAAAAATTAATCAGGTAGTATTTCAACAATAATATAATAATGTATGAGATAATAGCTAAAATATGAAGCAATGTGCAAAATAAAGGCCAAAAAATGCACCAATATATACTCGAGTCTACAAAAAAGTCAAAGTCTTCCAATTGATGTTTGAAAGTTTGCTACTGGTGGCTCCACCGAAAAATATACTTTGCTTGGGGGTTTTTACAGCCAAAAAAGCTTTTTATGCGAACTTTGTCGTTTGACGTTCGAATGAAACGCAGAACTGTCAACCTCCGAACAATAATATCAAATTTCAGCTCAATTAGACTTTTTTGTTGTTGATATAACAACTGAAAAAGATATAATAACCTATAAATTGGATGAGTCTTAATCATAAAAAAATACATTTTTTACATATAAACTCAAGAAAATCATTAAATTTTCCAGTGTAAAAATTTCTGATTTTGATACATGCAAAGAGACGTGTGCGTTTATATGTACCAAGTATGCAAACGCATATGATCCGCTCTCTAGTAATAACTAAGCACAAAATGCTGGTCTAAACGCTAAAGAAATATAGGGTGTTGTCAAAATAGACTGGCTTCTGTAAGATAAACATTGGGGCTGATGAAACCATAAGAACGTATAAGAGATTTTAAGGATGGATTTTGTAACTAGTCAGGGTGAGCAGTGGACAAAAGCGTAACCTTTAAACCACAGACACTCCTTCAAGAGTGGTCTATATCATCCGTCACTGCTTCACAGTCGAACTTGGTTATGTGGAATTCCTCGATATGGAGAACGAAAGTGCTGGTCCCAACCCTTGTAAGACCAAAGTGGGATACCTAGATATCTGGATTAAAAGGGTTGGCCCCCGACGATTTCACATATCCAGGTATTCCACTTTGGCCTTCCAGGCGTCGGGACCAGCACTTTCGTTCTACATATCGAGGAATTCCACATAGCCACGACGTTCGACTGTGTATCAACTCCCACCTCACAGGTTCCACCTCACAGGTTCCACCTCAAAGGTTCCACCTCACAGGTTCCACTGTACGGCTACACGGGTAGCTCGGATCATAGTTTCGTTTTGAACCGACTCTTTGCGGGAACCTAAACTGTCGCTGAAAGTGGTGTGTATGACCATAGATGTTGACATGCACCACTATAATCTAATAAAAGATAGATAGATAGAAACTGTCGATGGGGCGTCTCTGTTCAGGCAAAGTAAGGGATAGCTGGGATTGTAGTTTCGTGTTGAGCCGACTCTTTACGGGGACCTAAACTGTCTCTGATCAGGCAAAGTAAGGGATAGCTGGGATTGTAGTTTCGTGTTGAGCCAACTCTTCTGCAGGCGTCTCTAATGTCAATGGGGTGTCTCCAGACCAGGGTCTAGGCGAAGTACATGACTTTCTTGGTGTCGGCATGCACCGTGATGGCGCGAGCCATAGCCCCAGGGGTTCTGTCCTCACTGCAGCCGCTCTGGTGAGATCCTTCCCCACTGAAACCAAAAACAGGCTTCGGTGAAAAACAGGCTTCAGTGAAATCAACTGCGAGGGATTTCGGTCTCGCAGCTTGGCTATAGCTATAGCCACTTGGCTATGGGGTTCGGTGGAAGAGAAAGCCCCAGGCTTTAACCTCGCCCTTTGGTTAACTACATATTCTATTGTGTTCTTTTGTAGTCACCGTGGCAGAGTGAGTTAGCGCGCTTGGCATTGCACGCATGGTGACCTGGGTTCGATTTCCAGCGGAGTAGGATTTTTTCTGCTCTGTACTTGGATGTTCGGGGTCCACTCATACCTCGTGAGGAAAAATGAGTAGCTACTTTGATGTGAAGCAGCGACCAGTGGCAGAATCATAGGCAAAAAAAATAATACAAGATATTGTAAATTAAAGTGGTAAAGTCCTATGATTCTACGCTACCCACTATAATTGTGACATAATAACACAAAGAAAAACATTATTATTATTATTGTGTTCTTTTTATTTCATGTCCTAGATTGCAGAAAGTATCCCAATAGTTTACCAATAAATTTAGTAGTTTACCAATAAAGTTTTAAATAATAATAATGACGGTATCCAGCCAACTTTATTTCAAAGTTGGCTCGTCCTGAACCACATAGTTCTATGTGCGATCAACCATCGTGAGGACTCTCAAAGAAATGAGATATCTTTCACCTACAATAGTAGCCAGTGTGGCTGGGGGACGATAAACTGGGAGAAGACCAGTGGCACGCGAGAGGACTATCAACAAAAAACAGACTAGCCAGGCCCTACAAGCATGACTAGCTTGCAGTTCCTCAAGGGTTTAAAAGCTTGTAAGAAAAAGTTCTCATGATGGTTGTACTGCACACCAATAAATAATAATAATACTATCGCCTTATTTAAACTGCCCGATTAAGACTACTAAATTCCCATTATTCCAGCAGTAAGCCCAAGACATATTATTTATGTGGTAAAATTCCCAAATGGGAGGATAATTTGTCATGTAGCGGTTGGGTTTCGAACCCACGACCTCTGGAATCTTTGGATTCATAGAGTGCCGCCTTTACCACTGAGCTACCGGGATAGAATAAATGAGACTTTGTTTTGACTTTGTGAGTAAAGGGACTCTTTAGTCTAATTCTTGCAGGATAGATGAACAGAGTATTGTATGCACTGGTAGTAATTGTAATTTGTAATAATAGGCAATGTTGTATTTGACATAAATAATATACAAAAATGAACAAATGTACATACAATAATAATTAATACAGTGAAAAAATATGTGAATGTTAGAACAAATATAAAATGTAATTGAATACTGAGTTGGAAAGAAAAATGATATAAGTTATATTTAGCTACCACCCATCTATCTAATAAGATTTCTATAATAAAATTATGTATGTACGATGTATGTTGACAATTGTCGTAGTCAAGTGGCTAACGCGCTAGTCTGGTAATCCAGGTAGCGTAGGGATCCGTAGGTTCGAATCACACCCAGTGCATGAATTTTGCTTCATTAATTTGAGTTTGTGACCACATAATACATAATAAGACTCTGAGGGTTAGGTGGTCGAAAATGCTCTGCACATCAACCTCGCCTGGTGGTTACCTTCCACTTAAGAGTGTTATTATTATCATCATAGGTTAGGTATATTTTATTCAATTTTTTTTTTTTTTTTCTCGTTTTTTCTTCTCGTTTTTAATACAAGTTTGGAGACCTCAGGACTATTATTATTATTGTATTACGGAAGAAGAAAAGAATACCTGTCGTGTTCCTTCTCGACCAGATGGTAGCGGGCACGGAACGCCACCAGATGAGCGTAGTACGCAGGCGCGGGGATGGACACGGAACGCGTGCACCGCACGTAGGTGTGACAGAGCTGGTAGGTGAGGCACTGCAGCTCGTCCGCGTCAAAGTGGTTGTCGTCCCACAGCACGTGGTAGTGGGAGGGGCGGGAGGTGCCTTGGATTCCTGTTCAGAATTATCAGAGAGAATGACGAAATCAGACGATGGGACCATGGTGCATTTTTAAAAAAAAATATATATAATAATAATAATATTGCCTTTTTTTATACTGGCCGATAAGGACTATTAAAGTCCCATTATTCCAGCAGTAAGCCCAAGACATATTATTATGTGGTAAAAATCCCAAATGGGAGGATAACTTGTCATGTCCCGGCTGGGTTTCGAACCCACGACATCTGGAACTTCTGGATTCACAGAGTGCCGCCTTTACCACTGAGCTACCGGGACAGATATAATTATGTTATGTTATAGGTGAGGCACTGCAGCTCGTCCGCGTCAAAGTGGTTGTCGTCCCACAGCACGTGGTAGTGGGAGGGGCGGGACGTGCCTTGGATTCCTGGTCGAAATTATCAGAGAATGACGAAATTAGACGATGGGACCAGGGTGCATTGAGAGGCAATAAATAATAAGTTATCATATTTGTGTTAATCACTTTCGTGATATCACAACTACTCAAACTCGCTTTACTAAATCTACGCTGTAACCGGGACTTGAACCACCGACCTCCAAATTACAAGTCCGTCGCCTAATCGATCAATCCACTGAGGTCACTGAGAGGCAATAAATAATAATATCGCTTTATTTCTACTTTTAAGCTTAGTGGTTAAGCACTCGCTTGCCATGCGAAAAGTCCCGGGTTCGATCCTCTGTGCCGACAAAAATTTGTATTCTTAATTTGGTTACAATTGTTTTATTTATTTATTCATTTGAACAATATACGGACATATTTACCCTGTACTAACTAATTTACAATTCATTTCCCTAACTATAAAAATATAAAACTATCTAACATAAGACTATCTACTTCTATAAATATGATATAAAAATACATTTATTTGTCTTAAAAAAAAAAAAACTAACTTAGATTAACTTGTTGTTGTAAAATTCTTTGATTTGATGGACAGTAATACCTTCCGGTTACCTTGACCCAGCACCTAATTGGGAAGTATTGTGTCACTTCTCGCCCATCAGAGAGGAGGCATAATACGGGATGGTCCCGGGTTCGATCACCCGTGCCGACAAAAAATATATATTACAGTTATGTGTAATTGTACTCGTGTTGTACCGGTGCGCTCGCGTTGACCCATAACCTAATGGGGAAGTATTGTGTCACTACATGGCAAGCCAGTAACATGCCACTGAGCTAATCGTGCACTCAATCGACCCAGTTTTTCTTCTGATACTTCTCTTGGACCTTTTTTTGTAAGCCAAAATGCCAAATCGCCTCATCCTTATGTAAAAACAGACCCCAATGTGCTTGATAAGTGTCTTATCTACGTAATGCCCCCACTGTACCAGAGGACAAAAAAGATTACCTAGTAACAACACACATGCCTCCACTGTACTAGAGGACAATTTATTTTTTTACCTTGGTGAGAACACAGATAGAAGTCAAACTCGGTAGGATGTGTGATGCCAATGTCTACCGTGGTACCAGCAGGGATATTGCCTGACTTCCCGGACTGCTCTTTCTTGTCTGCACAGAACAATCTGAAAAAGAAAAATGGAAAATAGTAATAATTACTATTATTGATTATCAATTATTATCGATATTATTATCAATTATTGATTGATAATAATATCACCAGTAGAATTGTAATCCTTTAAAATGTGTTGGTGAAAAAGGGTTAAATGAGCTAAAATTAAAATAGAAGATAATAGAGCGATTACTCCTCCAAGTTTATTGGGAATTGCTCGGAGGATAAAATATGCAAATAGAAAGTATATACTACCCGAGCAGGACTAATTTGAACATACCATCTCCAATATTGAAAACAGGTTTTCATAATAATAAAAAAAGTCCCAAAATATTTCGTTTCATCATCATCATCATAGGCTGGTGTCATCGTGAACGATGGTCGCCAGACAGTGGAGGAATGACTCAGCATTTCTACCACTGTCTTTACAAGGAGGCTAATAATTGACAAGGGTCCCCAGAACTAAGCCAATGCTGGTCTACTCCCTGTTTAAAGTCACCCAGCCAGACTGCTCGTCTACTCCCTGTTTATAGTCCCCCAGCCAGGGAAGCGTTACTAACCGCGAATATACGAGTACAATAGTACTACTGTCTTTACAATTAGGCTAATAATTGACAAGGCTTCCCCCAGAACCAAATTTATATACAATAATAATTTTAAAAAAATGGGAATTGAAATGAATCTCACCTCGTATGATGTCGCTTCTGCACGATGATGAACGTGATGCCTGGCTTGTAGTCTCTTTCTAGTTTGATGCAGGCTTCACGCACGATTAGGCTAATATTTGACAGGGGGCCCTGTCAATTATTAGCCTAATAGAACCAAATTTATATATAATAAATTTGAAATGAATCTCACCTCGTGTGATGCCGCTTCTGCACGATGATGAACGTGATGCCGGGCTTGTAGTCTCCTTCTAGTTTGATGCAGGCTTCCCGCACCGCCGTCAGCTCGTGTTGGAGCACATGTATGAACTGACCCTCCGACACGCCGTCCCGGTACATGATGATGCGGTTAGGCTTGTAGCCACCCGTGCTCTTGTAGAACATGATGAGGAGTTCTCTGTGAAAGCAACGAGAGAAATCTGTTCAACTTTGAAGTTCTGCAGTTGAAATTGGTCCAAAAAACGACTGGGCAATATTCACAAACGCAAAAATTATATAATAATAATGTTTTTTCTTTGTGTTATTATGTCACAGTTTTAGTGGGTAGCGCAGAATCATAGGACTTTACCACTTTAATTTACAATATCTTGTATTTTTTTGCCTATGATTCTGCCACTGGTCGCTGCTTCACATCAAAGCAGCAACTCATTTTTCCTCACGAGGTATGAGTGGACCCCGAATATCTAAGTACAGAGCAGAAAAATTCCTACACCGCTGGGGATCGAACCTAGGTCACCATGTGTGCAATGCCTAGCGCGCTAACTCACTCTGTCACAGTGACTACCGACGCGACAATATTCACAAACGCAAAAATTACATGGTGGAAATGTTTAATATTTTATCTTTAAAAAATCGGGTGTAAACATCACACGACTTTCCTTATCCTGTAAAGAGTGGGAATGGGACCAAGTAAAGGGCCAAATTAATGACAATTTCTTTATCAGCACCTCAAAAGTATTATGTTTGATGCCACTACGATAGATAATAAATAAAATAAAAATGTTAGTATTTTTTTTCTTCATTTAAATCTTAAGTTTTGACATATCTAAGAAGTTAATTACGGGATTCAAATTATTTCCAGTAAGGCATAACCATAAGTCATCCGGATCTCAGAAGGGTGCATACTGGGGACAGTCTTGAAGAAAATGTTTCACCGTTAGGCGACATTGACAATTGTTACATATAGGCGGTTCCTGTCTCTTCATTGAATATGAATTAGTTCTCGAGAGAGAATCTAAAGATATTTATTAAATAAATCTACAAAAAATGGGCCGGAAATGCCAGCCTCACGTGTTCGGAGGGAACAGAATTTTATTAGAAAATTCTGCCCCAACCGGGAATCGAACTCAGAATCGCTGGACCACGGGCAGTGGTCATGAACGTTACACCACGGAGTCTGGCTATGTTATATGCAGGGCGCGGCCGGTGCTAAGGAGCTGCGGAACTGCAGCAACCCCAGGCGAAGAAGAAAATGAGAGGATTTTCTCAAGTCCAAGCTCGTACACAATGAAAATTATGACACAATCCTAGAATAATTATTGCATAGTTATTATGATTAGCATGGATACTAAAAGGAACACTCTATAAATCCTATTTTAGTCCGGTTTATGTGGCAACCCCCCAAAATATTTTCCCACCGGCCCCGCCTGGTTATAATATGTATCATTCTTCTTATGAGTTTTTCCAGTCTTCAGGATCGCAGGCTAGCAGCAGAGGACAACTTATTCATCAAATTGTGTAATGGTGAAGTAGACAGTCCCAAGCTATTGGGACTTGTCACACTTGATTGTCATCGCCGTTTGAGAGGTAAAAAAACATTTTATGTCAACAAATGCGCAACCAATTACACCTACTATGCCCATCTAAACCGAATGATGAGACATGCAAATGATATTTGAACATATTTTGCTGCTTTATCTTCTTCATATTTTACATTTTTTATATTTAAATTTTCAACCGATGTAAATTGTTTGTTTACCATTCTTCTTTTAGAATTTAATGTGTTATGACATGTTTATAATTTGTATAAAGGTATTGTACCGTCAATAAATGTACCCGTACACCGGGCATTATTATTATTATTATTAAAAGTACCGAAAGCCCTCACCTGACCATGGAGCTGAGCTCCTGTATGATCTCCTGCCGGTGCTGCTGGACCCGCACGGTGGCGGCGTAGCGGGAGGGATGGGCGTCCATAGACCCCACCACCGCCGCGATGGAGGGCTTCTTGTTGTCGCCCGCCGGGGGGTGAGTCACGTCCGCCCCCATGAAGATCACCGGCTCGTTGAATACCTGCCACAGTGCATCATCGGTAAGAAAAACGTGTCAGAAAAATGGGTTCGAGAAGATGCAAGGGCCAAATTAAAGAGTTATATTTATATGTATATATTTGTACCAACAAAAGGCCTATTTTTCTTTTGGATTAAAAAAAATTCCAGATTAGGTTTTTTCCAAATATTTTCATTTTATTCCAAGGTCAACTTCACCACATTCGTGAAAGAAAAATGCGTTTCGGTACTTTTAAAGATAAACAATGGACTTAACCTATAAAAGAACTGGAAGCAAGAATTTTGGTTAACTTTGTAAGAGTCTTCCAAAAGAAAAATGATTTGCTTCCAGTTTAGTTCATTTTATTACAGTTTGGTTAACTTTGGTTAGAAAGAAAAATACGGCTAAAGTGTTATTATGAAAACAATGGGCAATTGAGTGACAAACTAAGCGGAAAGCGTAGATTCTTTCTCGTATAACGTGTGTATTTCTTGTTGGACAAACACATTTTTCATATTTTTTACAATAATTGAGGAAATCACACAAAAATTGGTACAGAGATAGCAAAAACATGAAGGCCAATTTTCAAATTTGAATGAAGTACTTGTCATTGTGGACCTTTCCCATACAGGGTGTACAAAAAGAACTGTTTTTCAAAATTCATTATTTTGGATTCAGAGGAATGATGACGTGTCCATCAAGGCTCAACATTTTTGAGACAAGAAGGAATGAGGATCAATACATAAAGCAAGACAATATTACTCTTCTCTGGTTTGTACAATGATGACATTTTGTACTCGTTGATGCACACTTTTTTTTTATTGATCAATGTTGCCCTCAGCAAGAGGAAAAACCCTTACTAGTGTAGATGTGTATTTTTTTCATAATTTATATACCTTGGGATACTCCGACTTGGCCATACTAACTTGACTCATAGCTACCTCATGAATAAAACAGCCCCACCCACCTGTGACACTTGCAACCAACCACTAACAGTACACCATATTCTTGACGAATGCAAAAAATTACACAACATCAAAATAAAACTACAACTACCAACCACATTATCACAGCTACTAGTAGACCGACAAGAAAAACTTATACCATTTTTGAAAGAGACTCATCTCATAGATCTCATGTAGCTTTACTACAGCTAAAGTGGTGTGTATGACCATTGACCATAGATGTTGACATGCACCACTATAATCTAATAAAAGATAGATAGATAGATATACCTTGGGTCGAATTGAGGGAACCAGAATGCTGTTGATGCCTCCCAGCTTCACATTGATTTTGAGACACAGATTGGACAAGGTCTGGGGCGAGGTTTTGTTGACGTTCTTAGCTTGGACGCACTGGGTCGCCATGCCCAGCACTGTGTCACCCACCCTCTTCACCTCAGCTGAAACACAACAAGATTGCGTTAATCAAGCAAATGCTACTGAGCGCGCGATTAGCTCAGTGGTTTACCACTCGCTTGCCATGCGGAAGGTCCCGGGTTCGGTCAGCCGTGCCGACAAAAATATGTATTCTTAATTTGGTTACAGTTATTTGTAATTTTATTGAATTTGTATTGTAGTACCGGTGCACTCGTGTTGACCCAGCACCTAAATGGGAAGTATTGTGTCACTTCTCGCCCATCAGAGGGGAGGCATACTAAGGGATGGACAAGCTACAACACAGACCACAAGCGTCTACAGTAGCTCCTGTTTCATGGCTACAAAATAAAAAAGACGTTTTAGACAATTTTTTAGGGGCGGAATGGATGTGACCCCTAGGACGGCCTACTTTCTTTATTTATTCTAATTTGAACAAGACATTTTACTATGTGTTAATGACACTGGATTAGAATATCTGGACAACAAGTCCAGATATTCTAAATTCTACACTGTTTTGAAGAAAAAAAGTCTAAATATTTGTGTAAACAACCATGTGATATAACAATTAATCAAACTTGAATCACTAAATATTTGCTTTTTTAATGTATTTTTTTCTCACCACTTTCAAATATCAACATTACCTTACCATACACAGAAGTTTTGCCTGGCAGAGTATCACTTACCATACACAAGAGTTTTGTGTGGCAGAGTATCACTTACCATACACAAGAGATTTGCCTGGCAGAGTATTACTTACCCTACACAGGAGTTTTGCCTGGCAGAATATCACATACCATTTGTAATTTTTTAAATATTTGGCATCTTTATTTTTTAAATAATACATAGACACATAGACAGCATACAAGTAGACACATAGAAATATAGACAGTATGGGTTCCAAGTTCTAACTTATGATAAATAGTATACAATAAAAGATTGAACAAATATGAAAATTAGGACCTATTTATTATTATGTGCCTATAATGTAGCCAATAATGGAATTGCCTTCTACTCACTCTAAGAGATTAGAATCTCTTGTTTTGTGAGGAAGGGTTGTGTTATCAGTCTAGAAAGGTGTAAAAGAATAATTACAATTGAAAAAATAAAAGTAATAATAAAAACTAACAATTATAAATTTTCATATAAAGAAGAAACAATTTTATTTTTATTAAACAAACAAAGTATTTTTAATAAATAAAGTAAAGTAGAGTATCACTTACCCTACACAGGAGTTTTGTCTGGTCTGTGCATCACTTACCATACACAGGAGTCTTGCCCGGCAGCACCACCACCACGAGTTGCAGGGCTTGGAATGTGGACTTGAGGTAGCGGAACATGGGCTCCACCTGGTCTGTGCATCACTTACCATACACAGGAGTTTTGCCTGGCAGAGTATCACTTACCATACACAGGAGTTTTGCCTGGCAGAGTATCACTTACCATACACAGGAGTTTTGCCTGGCAGAGTATCACTTACCATACACAGGAGTTTTTCCTGGCAGAGTATCATTTACCCTACACAGGAGTCTTACCTGGCAGAGAGTATCACTTACCATACACAGGAGTTTTGCCTGGCAGAGAGTAGCACTTACCATACACAGGAGTTTTGCCTGGCAGAGAGTATCACTTACCATACACAGGAGTCTTGCCCGGCAGAGTATCACTTACCATACACAGGAGTTTTGCCTGGCAGAGAGTAGCACTTACCATACACAGGAGTTTTGCCTGGCAGAGAGTATCACTTACCATACACAGGAGTTTTGCCTGGCAGAGTATCACTTACCATACACAGGAGTTTTGTCTGGCAGAGAGTATCACTTACCATACACAGGAGTTTTGCCTGGCAGAGAGTATCACTTACCATACACAGGAGTTTTGCCTAGCAGAGTATCACTTACCCTACACAGGATTTTTTTTTTTTTAGTTTTTTTTATTAAGAAGACAACATTATTTCAAAAATTCATAGAACAAATTGAAACAACAATACCAATGTTCATATTAAAATAAAATAATTAAGAACTTAAAACCAATTGTTTTACATTTGCTTTAAAAGCTTCCTTAGACAGTAAAAAGTCTTCTGTACTTAAGTGTACTTCATTGCATAGTTATTGCTCTATTCAGTGGCGATTAATGAAGTTTAGTAAGTCTGGGATGAGGGACTGTGAAGGTTTCAATGTTTGTATTTCTTAAAATGGGGTTTGGTGTTTTTACCACCATTTTTTCTTTGAGTTCTAGACATGTAATATTATTGTTTACAAGATTATAAATGAACCTGGCAGAGTATCACTTACCATACACAGGAGTTTTGCCTGGCAGAGAGTATCACTTACCCTACACAGGAGTCTTGCCTGGCAGAGTATCACTTACCATACACAGGAGTCTTGCCCGGCAGAGAGTATCACTTACCATACACAGGAGTCTTGCCTGGCAGAGAGTATCACTTACCATACACAGGAGTCTTGCCCGGCAGAGAGTATCACTTACCATACACAGGAGTCTTGCCCGGCAGAGAGTATCACTTACCATACACAGGAGTCTTGCCCGGCAGAGAGTATCACTTACCATACACAGGAGTCTTGCCTGGCAGAGAGTATCACTTACCATACACAGGAGTCTTGCCTGGCAGAGAGTATCACTTACCATACACAGGAGTCTTGCCCGGCAGAGAGTATCACTTACCATACACAGGAGTCTTGCCTGGCAGAGAGTATCACTTACCATACACAGGAGTCTTGCCCGGCAGAGAGTAGCACTTACCATACACAGGAGTCTTGCCCGGCAGAGAGTATCACTTACCATACACAGGAGTTTTGCCTGGCAGAGAGTATCACTTACCATACACAGGAGTCTTGCCTGGCAGAGTATCACTTACCATACACAGGAGTCTTGCCTGGCAGAGTATCACTTACCATACACAGGAGTCTTGCCCGGCAGAGTATCACTTACCATACACAGGAGTTTTGCCTGGCAGAGTATCACTTACCATACACAGGAGTCTTGCCTGGCAGAGTAGCACTTACCATACACAGGAGTCTTGCCCGGCAGAGTATCACTTACCATACACAGGAGTTTTGCCTGGCAGAGTATCACTTACCATACACAGGAGTCTTGCCTGGCAGAGTAGCACTTACCATACACAGGAGTCTTGCCCGGCAGAGTATCACTTACCATACACAGGAGTCTTGCCTGGCAGAGAGTATCACTTACCATACACAGGAGTCTTGCCTGGCAGAGAGTATCACTTACCATACACAGGAGTTTTACCTGGCAGAGTATCACTTACTATACACAGGAGTTTTGCCCGGCAGAGAGCATCACTTACCATACACAGGAGTCTTGCCTGGCAGAGAGTATCACTTACCATACACAGGAGTTTTACCTGGCAGAGTATCACTTACCATACACAGGAGTCTTGCCTGGCAGAGAGTATCACTTACCATAGACAGGAGTCTTGCCCGGCAGAGAGTATCACTTACCATACACAGGAGTCTTGCCCGGCAGAGAGTATCACTTACCATACACAGGAGTCTTGCCCGGCAGAGAGTATCACTTACCATACACAGGAGTTTTACCTGGCAGAGTATCACTTACTATACACAGGAGTTTTGCCCGGCAGAGAGCATCACTTACCATACACAGGAGTCTTGCCTGGCAGAGAGTATCACTTACCATAGACAGGAGTCTTGCCCGGCAGAGAGTATCACTTACCATAGACAGGAGTCTTGCCTGGCAGAGAGTATCACTTACCATACACAGGAGTCTTGCCCGGCAGAGAGTATCACTTACCATACACAGGAGTCTTGCCCGGCAGAGAGTATCACTTACCATACACAGGAGTCTTGCCTGGCAGAGAGTATCACTTACCATACACAGGAGTTTTGCCTGGCAGAGAGTATCACTTACCATACACAGGAGTCTTGCCCGGCAGAGAGTATCACTTACCATACACAGGAGTCTTGCCCGGTAGAGAGTATCACTTACCATACACAGGAGTCTTGCCTGGCAGAGAGTATCACTTACCATACACAGGAGTCTTGCCTGGCAGAGAGTATCACTTACCATACTCACAGGAGTCTTGCCTGGCAGAGTATCACTTACCATACACAGGAGTCTTGCCTGGCAGAGTATCACTTACCATACACAGGAGTTTTGCCTGGCAGAGAGTATCACTTACCATACACAGGAGTCTTGCCTGGCAGAGTATCACTTACCATACACAGGAGTTTTGCCTGGCAGAGAGTATCACTTACCATACACAGGAGTCTTGCCTGGCAGAGAGTCTCACTTACCATACACAGGAGTTTTGCCTGGCAGAGAGTATCACTTACCATACACAGGAGTCTTGCCTGGCAGAGAGTATCACTTACCATACACAGGAGTCTTGCCTGGCAGAGAGTATCACTTACCATACACAGGAGTCTTGCCTGGCAGAGAGTAGCACTTACCATACACAGGAGTCTTGCCTGGCAGAGAGTATCACTTACCATACACAGGAGTCTTGCCCGGCAGCACCACCACCACGAGTTGCAGGGCTTGGAATGTGGACTTGAGGTAGCGGAACATGGGCTCCACCTGGTCGGGCCCCGTAGCGTACTTGCAGAAGCAGGGCTGCCCTATGATGGGCATGCCGGCGTCGTTGCTGATCTTCTGAAGTTGCTGCGTGAAACTCCTGAAATACAATCAATATATTTTTATTTATTTTTTTATAGGCTTTCTTTTTTTATGGCAGGATTCTCACTGGAGTGAGCTCTTCCACCCAACCATTGAGCTCTTCCACCCTACCATATTCCGTTTTGATACAATGCAGTTGCATCCATGACCAAGCAGTTGAAAGTGACGTTAAACTAAAATTAAATTATTAGCCCTTTTTGTAAAAAAAAAAAATAGTGATCGATTACCAATAGGTAATAGAAAGTAAAAAAAAAGAAAACAAAAACAAACGATATTATGGCTAGTAAGAACAAAGAATTTGTGTTGCAAGAAATATGTGTTGAAATATCAGTGGAAACCTGCTCAAGGCACTCATTTTGATGAGTAGAAAATTAGGAAAAGTTGATGAAATAAAACAAACTGGTGTGCAGGCGCGGCCGGTGGAAAAATGTTTTGTAGGTGCTAACATAATTCGGACTAAAATGAGATTTATAGAGTCGCTCTTTCAGTATCTAAAGAGTTTGAGTTTGTTTACCATGCGAATCATAATAATTATTATGCATTAATTATTCTAGAAATGTGTGATAATTTTCATTGTGTACGAGCTAGGACTTGAGAAAATCATATCTGTTTCTTTTTGTCTGGAGGTGCTGCAGTTCCGCAGCCTCTTAGCACCGGCCGGCGCGGCCGGTGTGAACATTTCACGACTTTCTCTTACAATGATTGAGGTAGTTTTTCTTACTGTAGTTTTATCAGATATTTCTGAAAAAAATTATGCTATCAGTTCAATTTCGAAAAAGTGACCGACAACATATCTTTCTATAATGTTACATTATCTAGTTGGGGCTCTGACTCTGCTTAGCAACAAAACAAAAAATCAAATAACTCGGCTGAGGTGTTAAGAATGCTTTATACCTATCATCATCATCATCATAGGGTGGCGTCATCGTGAACGAAGGTAGCCAGACAGTGGAGGAATGACTCAGCATTTCTACCAATGTCTTTACAAAGAGGCTAATAATTGAAAGGGCCCCCAGAACCAAGCTAATGCTGGTTTACTCCCTGTTAATAGTCTCCCAGCCAGACTGCTGGTCTACTCTCTGTTTATAGTCCCCCAGCCAGACTGCTGGTCTCCTCCCTGTTTATAGTATCACAGCCAGAATATATTTTACCTATATTATTTATTTTTCGCTTACTATTATTAGCTCAGTAGTTAAGAACTCGCTTGCCATGCGGAAGGTCCCGGGTTCGAACACCGACAGAAAAAATTATTCTTAATTTTGTTACAATTGTTTGTAAGGGATACCTTCCGGTACGCTCGTGTTGACCCAGCACCTAAATGGGAAGTATTGTGTCACTCCTCGCCCATCAGAGGGGAGGCATACTACGGAATGGGCAGGCTACAACACAGACCACAAGCGTCTACAGTAGCTCCTGTTTCACGGCTACGAAATAAAAAAGGCTGGGAAACACTCAAAAAAAAAAAAAAAAAAATGTTATCTGCTCAACTTCGAAAAAGTGATCGAGAACAAAACTTTCTTTACCGTACATTGCTTCCATACCCAACTATGATGGGCTGTGATCCAGCTTAGGAACATTAAAACACAACAAAAATTATACCTTACAGGTGATAGAAAGTAAAAATTGTGTATCTAAACTGTTAGCGTAATGAGACTCCCTGTATCGAACCGACAGTAAATAAAGCACTACTATTACTCTAAAGTTAAAGTTATCATATTTGTCTACTCACTTTCACTTTCGTGATATCACACTTTACTCAAACTCACTTTACTAAATTTACGCTGAAACCGGGACTTGAACCACCGACCTCCAGGTTACAAGTCCGCGGCCTTATCGATCAACCTACTGAGGTCGGTCACTACTATTACTCTATATTATACTATACCTGAGAGAATCCTCCCGGACTGTGCGCTGAGGGGCAAAGCAGGCGATGGCCCACACTCGGATCTCCACCCCGGTGAAGAACTGCTTGCCTCGCATGTCCCACACTCCCGCGTTCGGCAGAGCCTGCTGCTTGCTCGCGAACAATCCCTGCGGAACATTTTGATGAATAAAATTGAATTGAATTGAATATATTTCTTTATTAGAGTGAATAAGAAAACAGTGGAGGCCGTTACAAAGTTTCGGCCCCACCAATTACATTGTTACTCACTATTTATAAGTTAATACAAAGATGGATGGTACATTACAGTTGTATAGTTTAATAATAACATATTTTAGGTCAGAGCTGCAGCTCGACCCACCTTGAGAAGTACCCCCCCTTCCCCTACCGTTTCGGACTTAATTTTCCTCGTACGTCATCATTATAGAGCCATTTTACCTTGTGAGAACTTCCAAATTCGAACTTCCCATGAGAACCTTTTGAAATTTCCCATGATAAGACAGGTAGTTCGGTTAGGTTAGGCCCGAGCTGGGGGTCCTTGCTTCAGTGTATTCTCAACTCTCGTACCGTTCGGACCTCGATACTTTTAAAAGTGCTCTAGCTTTTGGTATCGGGCAAAATTTTCAATTATTTTTCAAATTATTTTTTCTATGTGCCGCACGTCGTCAATCTTTAAAGGTAAGTTCTCTCTTTTCATTAAGCAGCTCTTTTTAATTCATTGCGCCTGACGGGCCTTTGAACTTACTCTTACGGCCTCTGAGTGGCTTTCGCATGCGATTGCCTAAATGCTTCACCGGGGAGAGTCTCCATCTTCTGCCTTGTGCAGTTGACCGGTGGGCAGCTCAGTTTAATTCATTGCGCCTGACGGGCCTTTGAACTTTCTCTTACGGCCTGTGAGTGGCTTTCGCAAGCGACTGCCTAAATGCTTCACCGAGGAGAGTCTGCATCTTCTGCCTTGTGCAGTTGACCGGTGGCAGCTGTGTTTAATTCATTGCGCCTGACGGGCCTTTGAACATTCTCTTACGGCCTCTGAGTAGCTTTCGCATGCGATTGCCTAAATGCTTCACCGGGGAAAGTCTCCATTTTCTGCTTTGTGCAGTTGACCGGTGAGCAGCTCAGTTTAATTCATTGCGCCTGACGGGCCTTTGAACTTTCTTGTGGTCTCTGAGTGGCTTTCGCATGCGATTGCCTAAATGCTTCACCGGGGAGAGTCTCCATCTTCTTCTTTGTGCAGCTGACCGGTGAGCAGCTCAGTTTAATTCATTGCGCCTGACGGGCCTTTGAACTTTCTTGTGGTCTCTGAGTGGCTTTCGCATGCGATTGCCTAAATGCTTCACCGGGAAGAGTCTCCATCTTCTGCTTTGTGCAGTTGACCGGTGAGCAGCTCAGTTTAATTCATTGCGCCTGACGGGCCTCTGAACTTTCTTGTGGTCTCTGAGTGGCTTTCGCATGCGATTGCCTAAATGCTTCACCGGGGAGAGTCTCCATCTTCTGCTTGGTGCAGTTGACCGGTGAGCAGCTCAGTTTAATTCATTGCGCCTGACGGGCCTTTGAACTTTCTTGTGGTCTCTGAGTGGCTTTCGCATGCGATTGCCTAAATGCTTCACCGGGGAGAGTCTCCATCTTCTGCTTTGTGCAGTTGACCGGTGAGCAGCTCAGTTTAATTCATTGCGCCTGACGGGCCTTTGAACTTTCTTGTGGTCTCTGAGTGGCTTTCGCATGCGATTGCCTAAATGCTTCACCGGGGAGAGTCTCCATCTTCTGCTTTGTGCAGTTGACCGGTGAGCAGCTCAGGTTAATTCATTGCGCCTGACGGGCCTTTGAACTTTCTTGTGGTCTCTGAGTGGCTTTCGCATGCGATTGCCTAAATGCTTCACCGGGGAGAGTCTCCATCTTCTGCCTTGTGCAGTTGACCGGTGAGCAACTCAGTTTAATTCATTGCGCCTGACGGCCTTTGAACTTTTTTCTTGCGGTCTCTGTGTGGCTTTCGCATGCGATTGATCTCTTTTGATTTTTGACTAGTAACAACAATTTATTGTGCAATCTATTTTGTCTTTATATGGTGAAAGTTAATCAATTCACGGCCCGTTTCCGAGCCGTGTCCATATATTTTCAAGTGGCATTTTGATAAGTTCCAGTCTGTCTTCGCGCCGTGTGTTATATTCCAGCGCTACAGAAGTTCTTTTCCTTATTTTTCATTTTGGGCTCATGAGTTTTGATTTCCTTGTGCCTCGGTACAAGTCGAGCCGTTACTCAAGATTTTGAGCCTTGGAGTTGACTTTGTCCTCCGTCTTTGGCGGGTGCGTCTCCCCAGACCCCCGGCCTGTCTCCTGGTACTTATGCTTTTGGTACCAGTCGAGCCATTGCTCAAGATTTGAACCGTGGAATTGACCTTGTCCTCCCTCTTGGCGGGTGCGTCTCTCAGACCCTCGGCCTGTCTCCTGGTACCTATGCTTTTGGTACCAGTCGAGCCATTGCTCAAGATTTGAGCCGTGGAGTTAACCTTGTCCTCCCTCTTGGCGGGTGCGTCTCTCAGACCCTCGGCCTGTCTCCTGGTACCTATGCTTTTGGTACCAGTCGAGCCATTGCTCAAGATTTGAGCCGTGGAGTTGACCTTGTCCTCCCTCTTGGCGGGTGCGTCTCTCAGACCCTCAGCCTGTCTCCTGGTACCTATGCTTTTGGTACCAGTCGAGCCATTGCTCAAGATTTGAGCCGTGGAGTTGACCTTGTCCTCCCTCTTGGCGGGTGCGTCTCTCAGACCCTCGGCCTGTCTCCTGGTACCTATGCTTTTGGTACCAGTCGAGCCATTGCTCAAGATTTGAGCCGTGGAGTTGACCTTGTCCTCCTTCTTGGCGGGTGCGTCTCTCAGACCCTCGGCCTGTCTCCTGGTACCTATGCTTTTGGTACCAGTCGAGCCATTGCTCAAGATTTGAGCCGTGGAGTTGACCTTGTCCTCCCTCTTGGCGGGTGCGTCTCTCAGACCCTCAGCCTGTCTCCTGGTACCTATGCTTTTGGTACCAGTCGAGCCATTGCTCAAGTTTTGAGCCGTGGAGTTGACCTCTTGGCGGGTGCGTCTCTCAGACCCCTTGCCTGTCTCCTTGTACCTATGCCATCGGTAGAAGTTGCGCAGTTGCTCAAAATTTTGAGCCCTGGGCTGGACTCGGTCCTTACTTGGTTTGGGTGCGTCTCCTTAGACCCCTTACCCGTCTCTTGGTGGTTAGACCCCTGGTATCATTCGAGCCGTTGCTAAAATATTTGATCTGTGGGCTGGACTCTTTCCCTCCTTGGCTTAGGTGTGTCTCTCTAGACCCCTCGGCTGTCTCCTG
This sequence comes from Bactericera cockerelli, assembly GCA_024516035.1. Taxonomy (NCBI): domain Eukaryota; kingdom Metazoa; phylum Arthropoda; class Insecta; order Hemiptera; family Triozidae; genus Bactericera; species Bactericera cockerelli. The sequence goes on from CM044957.1 coordinate 46,549,333, forward strand.
GTACCTATATCTTTGGAACCAGTCGAGCCGTTGCTCAGGATTTCAGGCGTGAAGTGGTTCTTCGTCTGCCTTTCGCTTGGGCGCGTCTCCCTGATCCCCTTCTCCTTTCTGGTCGAGCCTTGCTTCGGATATTGCATCGTTGTTCAATAATTTAAGCCGTTCAAGAGTCAAAATACAGCCAATACTCACTGTTTGCCTAGTATTCTTGTGAGATGTCTACGGCAACATCTTTATAATAATTCTCTTAAGTGAAGTTATCCACCAGGCGAGGTTAATGCTCAAAGCATCTTCTACCACCTAACCCTCGGAGTCTTATCATTATGTGCTCACAAACTCAAATTAATGAGGAAAAATTTCATGCACTGGGCGGGATTCGAACCAACGGATCCATACGCCACCTAGATTACCAGACTAGCGCATTATCCCCACTTGACTACCAATGCTCGATAGTCTTTGGGGGCTTTCTGTGACCTGCCATCTAACAATGACGTCCTGTCTCGACTGAAGGATGTGTAAAAAAAAAAAAAAAAAAAAAAAAGTTTCTACCTGATGGCTGGTGGGATTGGACGCTGATCAACTCGATCGACTTAGGCTTTGAAGTGGATGCAACAGTCCTTAACAAGCTTCGATTCGCCCTCCCCACGCTAGATATAGCTCGGGCTTTTGATCCAAGTGCGTCAGTCTTGAAGGAATACAACTATAGGGATATGGAAAAGCAGATCCGTGGATCATCGCAGTCATACGATATCATGGCTCAGGCTGTAGCTCCTCTAAAATCGGAGCTCATTTCTCGTGAAGCAGCGGACAGAATCCTGGTTGGAAATGTTTCCATACCAGTCTCCAGATAATCGTCCCTGTCAACAAAGTCTCCGGAAGATTCTGGGACACAAAAAAAAAAACTCTTGACAAACGCTTCCAAGTACAAAAGGACTTCCAAGCCATGAATTTTCTCTTCACCAGGCTCCAGCCGACTCATGTTCAACTGATCGTCCAGAACGATGAGTTGTCGGCGTCTGACCCTTCGGAAGCCTAGGATTCTGAGGGTGACTATTATCTTCCGGAAGCCCCTCCCCTGTAGGGCGAGCACGAGGAAGTTATAGCGACTCCAGACCTTCCGTTCGATGTTACCCCCTGCGTAAAAGAACGTGAGCCGGATGTTCCTCTTCCATCTCCTGAAGCCGAAATAAATGGCCGCAAATATCAGAATCTCAATTCTACAAGTTGGAACAGCATTAGATACATGGTATCTTCGCTCGTCTGCAGCCGAATTAGGAACTGAAGGCCCAGCCAAGTGCATGAGCGGATCTCCTAGCTAATATGAACGGAGCTTTTGGGATATTATCCCACTGCCTAATTCTCCAACGCCCTGCACTCGCAGACGTCACGAACAAGATCGTTGCTGTACATCCTTCTGTGAAGTCGTCAAAGAACGACCGGATAAAAGAACTGCCCTCGGAGGATTCTGCTTCCGAGGGTCTTCTTCAGTACGTTAGCGGAAAGAGATCCCAAACGATTGCCAGTCGGAGAAGCCTGTTTGTACCAGCGATTTAGGTCCCGCGTCGGATTCTGAAGGATATTCCTCCTTCGGAAGACTAATTGTTTGAGCCCAAGGCCTTACTTGAAGCTGTGAAATCACACTCTTCTTCTTCTCATCCTCGCCCACGACCTCAGAGAAGCCGCACTACAAGGATAATTGTACCCCTTCGTTCGTGGGTTTATAACCTTTTAGATATGAAAAAAAAAAAAAAAAAATCAAAGTTGCAGTTCACTGGTTATTCCAGACCTGCCCATATCTTCAAGGGTCAAAGTCTAGGCAGCTTCTAATGCAGTGATTGCCAATTGGAGCACGACAGCTCTGAAGGAGGCAGGAATCATTGCTTCCTCCGGGAGCCTACGTTCTTCTGTCAACTTTGACTTGTCAAGGACAAATATCCCCCTTGGGCAAATTGGCGATCCACGTCAACTTTTATGAGGCATTACTGTCGCAAAATCGAGTTTCAAAAGACTCCTCTGGGGACTGAGGACCCCCTCTAAGCTTTAATCCTACCCTGTAATTTATACAGGCGGTGGGTAACTTCTTGTTCCTTGTGAGCAATGTCAATAATGTTGTTCATTATCTTCCATGTGCATCAAATATTGTGCAAGTTCATGTAACTATGTATTTATTTGATATTATTGGTCTGGTCTCCTATCCCACGGTACATACATTCCTACTTGTAATTTGTACCCTCTCGCTGTAGAATGTTATTCTTAATAATGCTAAATATTCATTTTACTCTCGTAAATGAAATTTACAATATTTTCTATAGCCTCTGTTTTGCACCAATACCTCTGCAACTTGTCTGTTTTATTTTCCGTTGTGTTCTGGAACCTGATTTAAAAAAATCTCTTCCGACTATATCACAGTGTATTCCCGGCCACGAGCTGGCAGATAACAAACACATCTCAAGGTGGGTCGAGCTGCAGCTCTGACCTAAAATAATACAGTTTTCTCCCCGAAGGGACCCGAAAACTGATATTTTGGGTCAAGCAAAGCTCGACCCACCCACTTAAATGCTTGCCAGCTCCGCATTTTAATTCACTGAAGCAAGGACCCCCAGCTCGGGCCTAACCTAACCGAACTACCTGTCTTATCATGGGAAATTTCAAAAGGTTCTCATGGGAAGTTCGAATTTGGAAGTTCTCACAAGGTAAAATGGCTCTATAATGATGACGTACGAGGAAAATTAAGTCCGAAACGGTAGGGGAAGGGGGGGTACTTCTCAAGGTGGGTCGAGCTTTGCTTGACCCAAAATATCAGTTTTCGGGTCCCTTCGGGGAGAAAACTGTATTATTATGTTTATGCATGTAAAGGCAGGTACTAAAAACAGTACATACTTATAAATTATGTATATATGATGTATAAATTATATGAAACATATAATAATAATACACTTTAGTGGAAGGTGATCCTGCTGCTTGCTCGCGGACAATCCCTGGAGAACATTTTGATGAAACATATAATAATAATACACTTTGGTGGAAGGTCACAGATAATAAAATTTACACTCAATACAAGGTTCATCCAGGAATAATCAACAAGATAATATAACACAAGATTTATTTGAAATAAATTAATATTTTTTTACAAAAAGGAATAATCAACATTTTGGTCTCTTAATTTAAGAAATTGGACCTGGACACTTTAGGGCTTTTTAAATACTAATTTTCTTCCAACGCATAAAATTTTCTTCATAAATATTAATGTGAACAAAATTTCACTTGCTAAAAAACTGGTTTAAATTAAGTTAAAACTTTGAGATTAGTTTTGTAAATAAATTTCTTTTGGGTGATTCCATTATTTTCCTTATTATAGGATAAGGAAATTAAAAATCATAGTGAATACATTACGAAATAAGTTTGAGTTTACCTGTGAAGACATGGAGTTGACCTGGGCTGTGATTGAGCTCATTCTGCCTCCGTACTGCAGCTTGGGTGGGGGCAACACTCTGCCTCGTACCTGCAATGAAAGCACAACATTAGTAGTAATGCGTTCGATAATTTTCTTGGACAACAATTTTTAGACCTGAATAGAGACAAAACTAGTGACTTTAATTAGTGACAAAACAAAAAGTTCAACAGAAAGGGCGAAATAAACAGACAAAATCGAGATCACAAGATCGGACTTAAGGTCAGCACTGGTCAACAACCTCTTGCAGTCTTGCTCTTGGAAGAGGTTGAGTAGACACACGTTAAATAAAAAAATGGGTCCTATGTAAGTAATATGATCGCACGATTAGGTCAGTGGTAAGATTCTCGCATGGCATGTGGAAGATCCCGGATTCGATCTCTAGAGCCAATACCACGGGATTGGTAATAGGTAAGCTAAACATAGATCACAAGCGTCTACAGTAGCTACTTAAAATTAAAATAAAGCAAATGGAAAGTGCGAAGTTTGGAAGGGCCCTTTCCATGTTTCGCCTGGGTTTTGAACACGCGACCTCTGTATTACCAGGCTGACAACTTGACCCAGGACGGACTTTAATTTAAAAATGGACCTCAAATCATAACAAAAACAAACACTCTATACATCCGATTTCCAACATTAGAAATTTATCGGAAGTAAAACAGTGGAACTTTCCACCGACCTCAGTAGCTTGATCGATAAGGCGGCGGACTTGTAACCTGGAGGTCGGTGGTTCAAGTCTCGGTTTCAGCGTAGATTTAGTAAAGCGAGTTTGAGTAGATGTGACATCGCGAAAGTGATTAACACATGTATGATAACTTAACTTATTAGAAATTTATCGAAAGTAAAACAGTTGAACATACATACCTCCATCATGTTGTTGGATATCTTGAGTCCGAACTTTCCACCGACCTCAGTAGCTTGATCGATAAGGCTTGTAACCTGGAGGTCGGTGGTTCAAGTCCCGGTTTCAGCGTAGATTTAGTAAACCGAGTTCGAGTAGTTGTGATATCACGAAAAAGATTAACACATGTATGATAACTTCAGATACCCTACTATACAGTATGTTTCAGAAAAGGTGGCCACCCCCTCGTAACTTTTGAACGCGACGGAATTTTTCAATTCTGTAAAGTCCTAGGTATAGGAAGTGCCCTATGGCCCATCCTGTGGTCATATTTATTTTTGGCCCCGGTCGGCCCTTCCGGCTTTTAGGCCATATTTTTTCATTTTTCTCGCGAATTTTAAATGGAATGCTATATTTTTTATTCCTGTTAATTAAAGTCCAAGTTAGGCTGAGTATTATGAGCTTTTAAAATTTTCAAAAACCTTATCAGGGGCGGAGCTAGTAGGGTGCAAGTTTCAAAATTGTTACACCCTGTATTTCAGCGTTAGTTAGATTTTTCAGTACTTTTTTTATGTTCATAGGTTCAAAATATTGTTTTACACCATATGAAATCAAAAAAATATTCTTGTTTACTTCTAATCAGGGTCATAGTAAGGTTTTTGTAAAAGTACTTTTTTTCTCACGTCAATTTTTCCGTAAATTAATGGTGTTCTCGAAATTGGCATTTTTAGAGGTGAAAGTCTGCAATGACATATGTTTTTTATGCTTGAAATAGAAAGAAAACTTAACGGAGAGAAGCGATTAAAATCATAAAAAAAGCCATTTGACCTGCTAGTTTTTTCACGACAGTGTCCGGTAAAGTGGGTGAATTTCGTATTGGATTTTTTTTTGTTTGTTGAGGAAACACAATTGGCATAGAAAATAAATAATATCTAATAAGGGAATATTACTTCAATAAACATAACTAAATGCGAAATTAAATGAAAATTATTTCTTCTAAATCAGTGCCGGATATTTTTTTTCTCTCTGTCTTTTTTTCACTTTTCAAAGCTCAAGTTGTATCAAAAATAATTATCGGATAATGCTGCTTCTAAAGTCGGCCTAGGGGTCCCCTCTTGAGACAATTTTAGTTGGTAAGTTGGTAAAATCTGTAGAAAACACATTGTCAATAATTCTGGAGTCAGTCCGATGGCGCTTTGAATGCAACGATTCTTGTAGGATCACCGAAGTTAAGCAACGTCCAGCGAGGAGAAGACTTCGTGATGCTGGCATTCCGGCCTAACCCAGGCTGGGTGAGATAAATGTGTTTAGGAGGTTGGTGAGTTTCTTGCGAATGGAATGTAACACCCCCGTTATGATATGACCATGCAGTTGAAACGCGATATTAAACCCAAATTTAAAAACAAATCATACTTTTGTTGCTAGTAATGAATACCAGGTCTCTAAATAAAAATCTAATTATCTCGAAATTTAAGAGAAAAAAATACCAGGTCAAGTACCAAACTCTTGAGGGTGAAAATTAAACCAAATCAATTATTTTAGAGGCGAAGAGAGAGAGAGAGAGAGAGAGAGAGAGAGAGAGAGAGAGAGAGAGAGAGAGAGAGAAAGAGAGAGAGAAAAAAAAAAATATCCGGCACTGATTTAGAAGAAATAATCTTCATTTAATTTCGCATTTAGTTCTGTTAATTGTATTATTCCCTTATTAGGTATTATTTATTTTCTATGCCAATTGTGTTTCTTCAACAACAAAAAAATCCAATACGAAATTCACCCACTTTACCGGACACTGTCGTGAAAAAACTAGCAGGTTAAATGGCTTTTTTTATGATCTTAATCGCTTCTCCGTTAAGTTTTCTTTCGATTTCAAGCATAAAAAACATATGTCATTGCAGACTTTCACCTCTAAAAATGCCAATTTCGAGAACACCATTAATTTACGGAAAAATTGACGTGAGAAAAAAAGTACTTTTACAAAAACCTTACTATGACCCTGATTAGAAGTAAACAAGAATATTTTTTTGATTTCATATGGTGTAAAACAATATTTTGAACCTATGAACATAAAAAAAGTACTAAAAAATCTAACTAACGCTGAAATACAGTGTGTAACAATTTTGAAACTTGCAACCTACTAGCTCCGCCCCTGATAAGGTTTTTGAAAATTTTAAAAGCTCATTATACTCAGCTTAACTTGGACTTTAATTAACAGGAATAAAAAATATAGCATTCCATTTAAAATTCGCGAGAAAAATGAAAAAATATGGCCTAAAAGCCGGAAGGGCCAATCGGGGCCAAAAATAAATATGACCACAGGATGGGCCATAGGGCTTTTCCTATACCAAGGACTTTACAGAATTGAGAAATTCCGTCGCGTTCAAAAGTTACGAGGGGGTGGCCACCTTTTCTGAAACATACTGTATAGATAGGATAATAGATAGATAAAAAATATTACCCTACTAGTACTAATGAGTCCCATTATTAAAGCAGTAAGCCCAAGACGTATTATTATGTGGTCTAAACCCCGAATGGGAGGATAAGTGATAACTTAACTTATTAGAAATTTATCGGAAGTAAAACAGTTGAACATACATACCTCCATCATGTTGTTGGATATCTTGAGTCCGAACTCGTGCACGTACGCATCGTTGTTGAAGTCGGCTCTCTTGACCAGATTCTGGATCTCCTTCTCTCTGTCGGGCGCGGAGCGGGCGGTCGCCTTGATCATGGTGGAGGTCTGCATGTCCGTTAGCTTCTTGATACACCGCTGCCCCGCCACGATGTTGCAAACCTGCAGGTCAAAATAGTTGTTTTTTTTTGGTTAAGTTGACGGAGAAATTACTCCATTTTTATAATTAATAATGTAATTTAAAAAAATCTTAAAAAACTTAAAAATACATAGGTAAATAAGCTTATTCAATAATAAAATTGAATGTGTCAATCAAATCGCTCTCTGTGCAGAGGAAGATGTCAACACCTGCATCGCTAATGATGTTCCCAAGATCCTGAATTCGCCTGATGGGGCAATGCTGAGCAATGTTTGTGTGACTTCTCTTGGTTTTGAATGTATGGCCTAGTCTTGTGGTCTTGAGTTTATTCTAAAATTTATTTTGCCTAGAAGTTCTGGAGAGTTTTGAAAAAAAAATAATTATCTTAACACAACTCCCACAGTAAATAATAATAATTCCGTGTCCGTGAGATAGGTATTCATACCTAAATCACGGTGGTGAGAGGATTGACTGCTGGAGTAAAGGGACTTTTCAGTCTTACCTCGGCAGTATAAACAAGGTATATCCCATATTCCATTCCATATGGACGCCCAGATCCACTGTCTAGGCTCCTTTCATGTTCAACTCCCAACTCCCACAATGAGAGATCTTCATTAAGTTAAAAGAAAATTATCATATTTGTTTTAATCACAATCGTAATATCACAACTACTGAATGTCCTAAATTTTTGCCTAACTTGGGACTTGAACCACTGACCTGACGGTTATGATATCAAAGCAGCTACTCATTTTCCCTCACGAGGTATGAGTGGACCCCGGACACCCAAGTACAAAGCGGAAAAATGTCTACCCTGCTGGGGATCGAACCCAGGTCAGCGTCCATGCAAGCCTTGTGCACTACTCCACTCCGCCACGGTGACTACTCACAAGCTTATAGGACACTTACAAGCGTCTACAGTAGCTCCTGTTTCATAGCTACGAAATAAAAACGGCTGTGAAACACTCATCTTAAAAAAAAATAAAAAAAATACCAGACTAGCGCCTTAACCACTTGACTACCAGTGCACAAGCTACTGAGGTACTAGAAGACACTTACTTCAAGTGGCGGTACTAAAATAATTGAATAAATAATATCGCCTTATTTATACTGCTCGATTAGGACTATTAAAGTCCCATTATTCCAGCAGTAAGCTTAAGACATATTATTCTGTGGTAAAAATCCCAAATGGGAGGATAACTTGTCATGTCCCGGCTGGGTTTCGAACCCACGACCTCTGGAATCTCTGGATTCACAGAGTGCCGCCTTTACCACTGAGCTACCGGGACAGACTTACTAAAAGACACTTACTTCAAGTGGCAGGTAAGTATGTTTGTGTTCTTGTCCGACTTGCAAGCAGGGTAAGTGAGGGAACCGAAGCTTCATCTTGTATTTGTCCAGGAAGTATTTGGCAACCGTGCATTCGACTGTCTGTCCGTTTTCCAACTGAAGAGGAAATCTGTAACATTCATGATTAACAACAAAAATTAAAAAAAATTCTATATATATATATATTTTTTTTTCTTCTATATATTCTTTGTTCTTATTAAAATTCTATAAAAATCTCTCTATAAAAAAAAAAAAATCGATAAGAAAAGAATTAAGAATATTAAATGTACGAGTATGTACAAAATGTCTATTTTAATTTGAAAATAAACAAGACACCTTGTTTAGACTGCTGTAATATAGGGACTTTTTAGTCTCACCTCGGCAGTATAAACAAGGTAATTTCTATTCTATTCTATATTTTATTTTGCAAATATTGTCAAGTTTTTTTTTTCTCTGTTAATAATTTATTGTTGATTATTTTGTATAAAAAAATAAATTAGAGATAAACAGAAATATTTATTCTAAACTGCCCATCTACTGGGTTGGCCATAGATACAGTATAAAATTAAAACAGTGGTCATAGAATAGTAAAAAAAAAGGATTTTCGAGTGGTTGTCACAAATGTCACATTATTATTTACTATTATTTATTAATAATTGATCATTTGTAAAATCACTCCAGTGGTGGCTGTCAAAACTGAATTTCTTGCCAATGGAGGGTAAAACCCTCGTCGTGATAGAACCATGCAGTTAAAAGCGACTTTAAACCAACAACAAAAACAATCTTTTTACAAAAAACAAACACAATACTCTATCGACTTGAGGTAATGATATTTTTCGGTTCCACGTGCGGATAGCTCTTTGAGAAGGAGGGTTTTTAGTGGTGGAAATCCCACACCCCAAGTCAGGATGACCTAGGTGCCTTCAACAATAAAAAAAAACTACTCTGTTGGAAGTAAAAGTTTCAACTTTTAAGGTTTGGGTGGAAGAGATTGCCACAGGCAATAACCCCGCCCTTTAGGTAGGACATTATTGTTACTTTCTTTTTTACTTATTTATTTTGTCATTTGTTTGTTTTTTCTTAATTTTATACTGTTACCATTGTACTATCTTCTTAATCTTAATTGTCAAAGTCACTGACTGACTGACCACTGACTGATCATCGCTCTACAGCCCAAACCGTAAGTCCTAGGAAGCTGAAATTTGGTAGGTAGCTTTGTCTTATAGTCTAGATGTGCAATAAGAAGGGATTTTTCGAAACTCCCACTACAACACCTGCCATTGGCGAAAAAGGATTTTTTGCTTTCACGGCCATGCCTCGACCTGCAAAGCGGGCGACAGCCCGCTAGTAAAGCATAAAATCATAATAATAATAACTCACGATTGCTAAACGTATACTTCCACGATATTTCCTAAACGTAAAAGTTGTTCTTTTGCACTGAGTGGGGACCTATAAATTTGTAATTTGGTGTAGCTCCTGATTGGGTTTTGAAGAAGTAAATACTATGTAAAGTATGGGATTTCTAGCATAGGTCTTATTTTTAGTACATATCTAGTTGTATTATTTTGTAATATCTGTAAATCTGTCTCTATTGTGTAGCTTTTGCATTTATAATTTGCAAATCACTCTGTAAATTTACTTAGTATCATGAAAGAAATAAAGATATCCGTGACCCATAGATGGTCCAAACGATAGTAAAAAAAACTCACGATTGCATCTGGGCGGGTCGCCGGGTCACGTTGCACACGCGGTACTTGCGCTTCATGGTGCCGCAATGCGTGATCTCGATCTTCAGGCCCTTGATCTCCTTGGTGAACTTGACGCGCTGCGAGTCTGTCAGGGGCTTGCGCTGTTCGTTCACGTCTCGTATGTCGAGGACTTCGCACATGAACTCGATCACGGGCTGGGACTTGTAGAATGCCGTTGCGGAGACTGGGGAGGGGCGGGGGAGAGCAATAGGGGTGTTGTCAGTAATAAAAATAATAATAGGGAACCACCTACATTCTAAGAAAAATTGTCATTTAAGAAGAAAATGTGTAAAAAAGGTTAGACTGGGAGGGGTGGGAGAGCAATATGGGTGTTGTCATTAATAAAAATAATATTAAACATATTGGATCAAGTTTTATTTACATAGAATATATATTATGTATAATACATAGAAAATGAGTTTAATAGAACAAAACTTGATCAAGGGCGGTGCTAATTAATGCCAATGGGAATAATAGGGAACCACCTACATTCTAAGAAAAATTGTCATTTAAAAAGAAAATGTATAAAAAAGGTTAGACTGGGAGGGGTGGGAGAGCAATAGGGGTGTTGTTATTAAAAAAATAATTAGCGCGATTAGCTCAATGGTTAAGCACGCTCTTGCCCCGTGCCGACCAAAAAATTGTATTCTTAATTTGGTTACAATCAGAGGGGAGGCATACTATGGGATGGGCAGGCTACAACACAGACCACAAGCCTCTACAGTAGCTCCTGTTTCACGGCTACAAAATAAAAAAGGCTGTGAAACACTCGTCATTAAAAAAAAATTGGGAACCACCTTGAACATTCTAAGAAAATTTGGCATTTAAGAAGAAAATGTATACATTGTCTCATATTCTAGTACCATTGTTTGGATCCGATATGAAGGAGTTGATTCGGAGTTTGTTTATGTAGAACTAGCGAGCTGTCGCCCGCTTTGCGGGCCGAGGCATGGCCCGCAAAGCAAAAAATCCTTTTTCGCCAATGGCATGTGTTGTAGTGGGAATTTCGAAAAAATCCCGTCTTATTGCACCTCTGGACTATAAGACAAAGCTACCTACCAAATTTCAGCTTCCTAGGACTTACCAGTTCGGAGAAACAGTGATGAATCAGTGAGTCAGTCAGTCAGTCAGTGAAACTCTCTTTTATAAGTATAGATAATGATAAATTACTCCTGCGTTTTGTGCTATAGTAATAATAATGATAAAGAAAAACTACATCATTTCAATGGGCGATCAACCAGGCATTTTTTTTTTAAGCCATTAAAGCCTTGAGAAATGGCAAGCTAACCCGGCTTGTTGGGTTGGCTAGTCAATGAGATCAGCCAGTTTGTGTATCAGAGGGACGAGACGGAGACTTTTTAGTGGTGGGAGTTTACTAGAGCCCGGGGAACGTTATATTGTCAAGCTGGGTGATGCTAAACAGTGAGAAAACCAGTGTCTTACTAGAGGACTATAAACAGAGAACTGACTACTGACTAGCCAACCCTTATAAGGTTTCATGGCTTATAAAGAAAAAGTCCAAGTCCTCACGATAGTTGATCGCACATAGAAATAGGTGGTTCAGGACGAGCCAACATTGAAATAAAGTTGGCTGGAGACCATCATTACCCCCCTCCAGCTGTAGCCAAACTAAGTTATCATATTTGTGTTAATCACTATCGTGATATCACAACTACTCAAACTCGCTTTACTAAATCTAGCTGTAGCCAAACTACCTACAACAGCAAACATTTGAGCCAAGGCTTTGAATAGTGGTCGAAACTTTCGACTCGAAAACTTGAAGAAAAAAAACGGAAGATTTCTCACCGTCAATGTTCAACATCATCTTCCACTGCGATGGGCGCACGGACTGATGAAATCCGAACCACACTTCCCGCCCCCCGCCCAGAGGGTGGTAGTAATTGTCGGGCGTGGAGAAGAAACTGCGCCCCACAGGGGTGTAAGTCATGGAGGGCAGGTGTCGCATCACCACGTCCAGAGCCAGCACGGCGTCGAACGGGATCTGGCGGGTCCGCCCCTCGAGTGCTTCCTCGAGAGCGAAGAGCGAGACTTGTGCTTGCCACTTGATGGCGACGCGGAACACGCGGTCTTTGCCCTCTCCCGGCAGTGTCACCTGAGGAAGCAAAATGGCTTAAATCAATACAGAGGAAGAAAATTTCTTTTTTTTTTCTTTTTTTTAAGCTTTATTAGGTAGAACAAAAAATATGTACAATGAAATATAAAGAAAAACAAAAATATTTAGCAAATATACAAGAAAAAAGATAATGAAGTTAATGTCCTACCTAAAGGGCGGGGTTATTGCCTGTAGCCATTTCTTCCACCCAACCTTTTTTTTTTCTTGGCACCGATCGGCCGATATATCAGTAAAAAAAATACGTCAGATACAGTCGTACCTGGGATATAAGAGAACTCAAGGAACTGGAAATGTTTTCTCTTTTATCCAGGTTTCTCTTATGAAGAGGTTATTTTACCTTACAGAAAGGTAAATTGGCTAATCATGAAAGCGAAGATATTTTTAAATTAAATCCCATCGAGAGGGGTATTGAATGAGAGGTCTGATGTCCTCATGATTGATATGACATTTATAATTCGATACTAGAATCTGTGAGAGGTTTACAGTTTGCAGAACTACTGGTTTAGAACTAGGCAGCTAGACATTTTGGGTTTAAAAAATACGCTGAATGAGCATTATCTTTTTTTATCTTTTTCTGAGTATCTTTTTCTTTACTAGTATGAGTTTGAGGTATGATCTGGCATATTTTCTTGTTTCCTTTTTTTCTTCAAATATAAGTACAATGTACATGTATTTTAGTCTTAGGTATAGTTTTATTTTAAGCATAACATTGTATATGCCAAAAGGAACTTTAAAAAAAAATATTTTGATTATTTTTTTGAAAAGATGTAAAAAAAAATATTACACCCTCATATATTCACCTCTAGTTCCATACGATCATTTCCTATGGGCAACGGATCGCGGGTGTACAGATTATTTCTTCCATCAAACACGGGTTTCAGTGTGCCGAATATCTTGCTGTACGCGTGGACCATTGTCTCGATGATCTCCCTGTTCACTTTGCGTGGACACTTGTCGGGCTGGATCTGAATCTCGTAGTGGTGCACAAAGTTGCGGGGCATGGTGATTTGGAAGTGGTTGGCACGAAGAACAATGGGGCGCCCCTCTCGGCCCAGATTGGGCCTCCTTGGACAATTAAACACTAAAAAGAAAAATAGATTGTAATTTTTAACAAATTATTTTGTTTATTAACCTGCTAATCACCCAGGTTTGGCTTCCTTGGACAATTAAACACTAAAAAGGAAGATAGATTGTAATTTTTAGCAAATCATTTTGTATTTGAACATGAACATATGCTAATCACCCAGGTTTGGCTTCCTTGGACAATTAAACACTAAAGAGGAAGATAGATTGTAATTTTTAACAAATTATTTTGTTTATTAACCTGCTAATCACCCAGGTTTGGCTTCCTTGGACAATTAAACACTAAAAGGAAGATAGATTGTAATTTTTAACAAATCATTTTTTTTTTTTTTTTTAACATGCTAATCACATCATGCCACACTCAAGGGCGGAATTAATAGACGATATCAATAACTTAAGTCGTTGGTAAGTGTCGATTTTCCCTATCTTACACAGTACACAAACCGTGACTTAGCGCCACAGAGGAATTACAAAAACGTCTATTATTTCCGCCCTAAGTTTTTCACTTGAAAAATCAAGAGAAAACACTTGAAAATCAAGAGAAAACACTAACTTGGAGCATTACTAATGGCCGAATTATAGAATAGGATTTGATTTTATCTTATTATTATATTACGCTTTATTAGGTAAGACAAAATATATACAAAATATATATCCCTCCTGCAAAAATATAAAATATATACAGTAAAATACAATGAAATTATAAAGAAAAAATAAATAGATTGAACAAAGAAACAAGAACAAAAAAGATAATAACGCTACTGTCCCACCTAAAGGCCGGGTTTATTGCCTGTGGCAATCTTTTCCACCCAGCCCTTAACTATCTTCGTGGAAACTATCCCTTAACTCAGGCTATACTGAGCTGTTATTGTTCTAAAACTGCAACTTGAGGGCGTGTCAGGCTTAGCTTAACTTTAGTCCTGTTTCATAATGTGGCCCTTATAATTTAATAATAATAATAATATCGCCTTATTTATACTGCCCGATTAGGACTACTAAGTCCCATAATTCCAGCAGTAAGCCCAAGACGTATTATTATGTGGTAAAAATCCAAATGGGAGGAAAACTTGTCATGTCCCGGCTGGGTTTCGAACCCGCGACCTCTGGATTCACAGAGTGCCGCCTTTACCACTGAGCTACCGGGACATACATAGATTTTTAAGAATACAAATTATACTCACTAGGCAGTTCAGGAGGCTGAACAGGTTGGTTGGGTGGTATCAGGCCCATGGCGCCTGGGGGGGCAGGCACGGCGCCCGGGGGTGCTACAGGTCCAGGGGGGGCTCCTGGGGCCCCCGGGGGGGGTGCTGCACAAAAACAATCACATGAGTCACTTACAATATTATTATTATAAAACCTGGTTGCAGGGTTTCATCAGCTGAAACACCTTACAATTAACACTGCGGCCTAGTGAGATCTATTGTGACCACATGTAATATCACGGGGAAAAAAATCAAGACCATTTTTTTTTTACTGTTACATCAAAAAAAATCTTTCGAGTCAACAATAAAAAAATCTTTCGCACCGATTTAGCAGCAAGTCCTGAGTTCGAATTTCAAAATTTAAAAAATCGAAAATTTAAGTATATTAATGTAAAAAGAATAGCCGACTCTAGACTTTGCAGGAGATATGAAGAAGATATTGAGAACAATAAAATTAAAAGAATATAGTTTTGTGAAATAATAAAATAAAAATAAAGTAACAACATTTTTTTTGATGAATTTGACATAAACCCGGACAAGAATCCTAAAAGCTTTTGTTTTCTTTTGTAAAAGTCATTTGTCGCCCAGTAGGTTTCCAACTGATCTCAACGTTTTGAAACAAAATGTAGCGAAGCATTTGCAACACTCCACATTTCAACTTCGAGCAAAACGTTTCAAAAGAAAATGTTGCCCTCAGTGGAATACCAGATCAAGAAAATCATAAATTTTCCCTTTTGAGGGAATTGTGCTGGGGAAGAACAGGTGTTTATCTTGCTCCTTATACATACAAATCTCCAAAATCAATCAAATTAGAGAGACAATAATTTTCATTAAACTTCTAGAAAAAGAAATCGAGTTGACGTACACCAAAAACATAACTATATTCAGTAGGTACCTAGAGTGCATTTATATCAACTGTCACACTAATATTGATATAATTTGGTCAAAGATAATTTTTAATTAGTTGGTTAACTTTCAAAAGTATTGATCAAATCACAATTGATAAACACACAAAGAGCACTGATCGGTTGATTAGTGGTAGACAAAGATTTATCACTCTCTTTAATGTGATTGATACATGCACCCTTACCGTTTTTGTACTGAAAATTTGAACTTAAGACACTTTTTGACCTCATTAAATTTTTGTTTTAAAAGAGTGTATCAAAAGGTCATGTACAAAAAGAAACCACGTATAGTAGAGTTCAAATAAAGACAACTTTGATTAATAAACCCCTATACGGAATGGACCCTAAGGTCGCTAGGGCCACCACAAGTTGATACTTAAAAATCGAAAGATAATTATTAAAACTCGAATTATTTTGCGATTGACTTCACTTTTTTGCATGAAGTCTCCGATTGTTGTCATGCTCCTTTGGTGAGTATTTGGCACTTTTCCAACGATTTGGTGCCGAGTTTTAGGGGGGTCATGAAATATAACCTAGCAACCTTAGGGTCCATTTCTGAATAGATGTTTATTAAGTTAAGTGGCCTTTATTTGAGCTCTACTATACGTGGTTTCTTTTTGTACATGACATTTTGATACACACTGTATAATGTTAGATTTTAAATTTTTTAATAAAAAGTGCTGTCAAAAAAGACCTTTTTATGATACAAATGGTAATGATAAAATATGTTGAGTGTTAAAATTATATTAATTTCATGAGGGAAAATGAAAACTGAAGGACAAACAATGTTTGTAATCATTGAAGAAAGAAACACCTATAATAATATCCGAGTTTCTAGATATCTTTGAAAGTAACCTTTCTAGATACAAATCAATAATAAAATAGGTATAATGTTGTAGAAAATAAATGCAGAGCATAAATAAAAATTTAGAATGTTAAATTTAAAATAAACAAGACTCAGAACCATGAGACAACTTACCACTTTTACAATTACAATATATGACTATATCGGCTAATTTAAGACCTCATTAAAGAAGAAAAATTAATGCTACATTTTCATAAATATCTTGAAAAGTAACTTTCTGATTACAAATTCGATAGGAATAAAAAAAAAAATCAAACTGTAAAATTACATTTATTAATGCAATATATGTTATTTAATTATAACACAATTAGTGGGTAGCACAGCATCACAAGACTCCTCATAATGCTGCTATCCATACAAATAGCTACTCATTATTCCTCAAAGTATAAATTAACTCTTGACATCCAAGTACACAGTGGAAAAACTCAGAAGGAGTTTGAATCCAGGTCACCGTGTGTGCAAGCTTAGTGCACTAATCCACTCGGTCATGGTGACTACTGATTTAATTTTATTTTATACTATTTATTAGAGGAATGCAAGCTGTTTCTTCCCTTTGTAAGTTCATGTATTTCTATGTGACTGAAAAGTGAACTTCAGTTGTAGAAAAAATTTGCTGAAGATTTGAATAAAAGAAAACACAATGATGATTTAATTTTTTTTTTTAAAGTTAAAACCACTTTCCTGATATTACAACTACTCAAACTCGCTGTACTAAATCTACGCTGAAACCAGGGCTTGAGCCACCGACCTCTAGGTTACAAGTCCGCCGCCTTATCGATCATGTTACTGAGGTCGATCACAATGATGATTTACAATCAACACAAGATTCATCCAGGAATTATCACCACAACAAAATGAAAGAAAATTGAAAACTTGCAACAACAACAAAAAAAAAACAGGATTAATAACAATATTGCCTTATTTATACTGGCTGATTAGTACTAATGAATCCCATTATCCCAGCAGTAAGCCCAAGACATAAAATCCCAAATGGGAGGGTAACTTATAATGCCCCGGCTGGGTTTTGCTGATCTACCGGGACTATACAGATATTTCAAAACATACATGCTGTTCAGTTCATTTATTCTCTCTTTTTGGTCTTATTAGTAGGTCATATTCAAACTGAAATATTTAGGTACTTGTATTGTATAATTTCTAAATAAAATCTCATAATTTTAAAAACCTGTATAATTCAGTTTTTTTTAAATATATTCTTCCTTTTCTGGAGTTCGAGTGATTATGCCTGGATAAAACTCGTATTGAGTGTAAATCCCCTGATACTTCCTTTTATTCAAAACAAAAACCTTTGAAAATGTTATCTACAACACTTTTCAGTCACAGGGATATACACAGAGTAAAGGAAAAACAGCTTGTCTTCCTCTAATCATGCCCGCCCGTATTTATAAAAATCTTAACTAATAAACTTACCGTTTTTGTGCTGTATATCCAGCATGTCTGACCAATGAACAAAAAAAACCATTTAATAACACATTTATAAATGGGGGCCAAATATTGTAAAAACAGATGTAAATAGTTGATATAACCCCCATTATCTCTTATGGCCTTCTTCAAAGTTTTGAAGTTTTGATTTTGGAAGTTCAGAGGCTTCTACCTCGCCTACAGTGGGTAATAATAGGTGTACCCTAGTTACTTCAACCTTCAATTGGTGTATGGGAGTTTTTTTTTTTTTTTTTTTTAATACTACAAAAACATACAAAAAATAGCCACTTTAAAACAAACATAGGTTGTCAAAAGTTCAGATAAGGTACCCAATCTTTTTCTTTTAAGTTAAATGCTGCAAAGTGATGGAAATAAAGAAACAAAACATGATTTACATCTGTTTTTTATATTCAATGATGGGTACATTGATATTGGATAGATGATGTCAGCACCAGATGCATAGTGTAAATTCATTGTTTGAAATTATTGAAGTAAAAAATAAAAATAAAAATCCCAGTATCAATGGACTGCAGAACTGACGTTAGAAAAAGAAAGAATACTTGGTCTTGACGTCTGAGAAAAATAGAGTTGAAGATCAAAGAAATCTCATTGCTGGGAATTAGGACTATCATTTCTCCATTGAATTTCATTGTACACAACTTTAACTGTACATTTTACTGAGGTTAAACAGCACCAAATTTAATGATATGGAAACAGAGAGAATCAATTAAAATAAATTTATTGAACAAACTGCTCTCTTTGGCAAAACTGCCACAGAACACAAGAACTTTTTTTTCCCATTAAAAAAATGAAAAAAATCTTTGCGAAGTAGTTTTTTCTTTATTTATGAGTATTGGTGTATGTTGATTATATTCAGGGTTCAAAAGCAACTGTGAAGGGTCAATTTATTGATTTCTTTCTTATTAATGTTATGACTGGAAATGAAGTTCACACGGAATGGGGAAGCTGTTTAACATCCACCAAACACTTCCAAATGAGGTATTTCATACTTTTCAATAAAGTTTACCTATCTAAAACTTATCAGCAGACAACTTACCTTAAATATTTACAGCAGAGTATAATATCAAGGATCAAAGGGATGTCTTACCTTAAAATATTTAATCTACTCCCAGTAGAATACAAAAAATAAGGAAGTAGCAATAGCCAAGAAAAAAACTTGTCAGGGGACCACTTACCTTTTAAATATTTGACAAACAGGGAATATGTAAGTTCAAATGGATCTGTCTCACCCCTAAATATTTAAACTCCTCTCGCACAGCTGATTTCAAACCAAAATTATATGACTATGATGTTGTCAGCTTAGAATAAGTAGCAATAGCTCAAGAAAAATGGGACCAAAAATAAAATGAATTGTTTGGTGGCAAACTTGCCTTTTCAAGCTTGTTATTGTATGCATATTTTATGGAAATCAGGTATAACTCAAAAGAGAATAAAAAAGAATTTTTACATTTTCCCATTAAAAAAATACAATAAATACCAAGTAGCACTGAGGAATTACAAAATACAAAGTAGAATCTCACTCACTCAAAATCCCAATAGGGGTAACTTAAAAGAATTCTTCAGCCCTAGTCAAACTTTGCTCTGTATTCAAAATCCCAATAAATCAAAACTCTCAATAACTTGAAACAAATGATGCTTCTATCCCTTGATTTTTGAGTGAGGAAGATTTTACTGTATAATAATTTCACCCTCAAGATCCTGTTTTCAGGATTCTGAGGAAAGGAAGTATAATAAACAAACATCTGTTAAGGAGCTTCCACAAAGTGGTGCATCAAAAAGGTCCCATTTCTCACAATGATCATGGTAAGGGATTGATACTCTTTTTAACCAATGGATATCAGAATCTTGCAGTCCATTCATCACATATGTCAATAAAGGAATTGTCTTTTGCTCATAAGTAAATTCACACACCTCTTTTTGATTATCATACTATTCAAATTATTAAAACACTAGCTGTGTTGTGGCATATTGACCAGGGCATAGACATAGCTAGTAAATGAAAAATCTCAAGTAAGTAGTTTCATAAGAGTCATTTTATGCATTACTTATTCTCATTTAATAACAAGGGATAACTTGTTATTCAGAATTATTGGTGGACATCAAATATAAATACTTAGACAGTTAAATATGATTATGTAATCTTTTAAAGAATAGCATAAGAAAGAAGAGCTCCTTGGATTTTTTTTTTTTTTTTTTTTTTTTTATCACATGGTAAATCATTCCTTTGTATATTTTGAGTTACAGTAAATAGATTGGAATAATTGTATTTCTTGAGATACATCAGATTTTGTAAAAAAGCTCAACTTTCAACAAATGGTGAAATGGAACAGATCATTAAATAACAGATTGGTAAATATGCAAAATTTCAACTCAAACCAGCCTGTGGTTTTCAAACATTTTTAAATAATGGATCATTTTATAATATAAGATAAATTAAGACCAATATAAAGCCAATGTTATTTTAATCAATCCCTTTGTGTCAAAATGTTTTAAAATGTTGTATGTGCCCAGAGTCATTGAGGAATTTTATTTTTATACACTTTTATTAATTGTACATTTTTTATTTGGATTTAATGATTTTTATAGTACTCTCTCTCTCTTTCAAGGACCATAGAGAATGTCTCTGTTGAAAGTAGAACTCTGGCACCAAAGATTGCACATTTCATGTCCTTCTTCAGTAAGCACAGTTGAGCACAAGTGAAAATTGAATTTATTCCTGGGCACATAGAACTATATTTTTTTTACTTGCACAAGGGACCTTAGATGGGAAATAACTCTAATTCTTGAAATTGCAACACATAGCAAGATCATTATTGATGGGCAAGGACAACACTTATCGAACAATACCCATGACTCAATTGAGCCAAAATTAACACAAAGCTCATGTGGCTGAACCAACGAGATGTTAACAGTGTCCGATGAGGCTGTAACATTTCTCACCAATTTAAAACCATAATATACTTACCTCAGTAAATTGAGAAAACATTTATTTAAGAATCATACTCTACAAATATAGCCAATATGTAGGTACATTTTGACTTGATGGTCAGAACAAATTTTACCAACCCAAGTAGCTTGATAGATAAGGTGGTGGACTTGTAACCTGGAGGTCTGTGGTTTAAGTCCTTGATTCAGCATAGATTTAGTAAAGTGAGTTTAGAGTAGTTGTGATATAACAAAAGTGATTAACACAAAAATATGATAACTAATTTTCAAAACTCAAGCCTTTCAGTGTTTGTTTTGAAAACATGAAAATTAACGTGAAACTGATTCAGCTTTAATTTCCGTGTTCCCTTAATTGAAATAAAATAACTTTGAATTTGATTCCATTTGGTTTAAACCCACTATTGTAAAAATAAATAAAAAAATAATAAAAAAAATGGATTTAATGTTACTTTCATCTGCATGTCATATCATGTCACCGAGCACTGGTAGGCTATTGGTTAGTGTGGAGGGATACGTTGGTTCGAATCCCACCCAGTACATGAATTTTTCCTCATTAATTTGAGTTTGAAACCACATAATAATAAGACTCTGAGAGTTAGGTGGTAGAAAATGCTCTGAGCATTAAACTTGCCTGGTGGTTTTTATGTGGTTACCTTCCACTAAAGAGTCATATTATTATTAAAATGGGGGTGTTACCCTCCATTCACAGGAAATGAGCATGGACCTAGCAGTTGCATCTCAACCCAGCCATGAATTCTCAGGTACATGGCATGAATTTCTAAAGATATAGGACCTGAACTGTGGGGGTTTACTTATTAAGTTTTAATAATTCATAATGAGAAAGGGGAGAGATTTAAAACCTAAAAGCCCCAAGACAATGATTTCTTAGATTTAAACTGATTATTGATTGACACAAAGAAGAATGACAGAACTTTGAATACTTACGTTGTCCGACAGGAAACATCTCAAGCTAAAGTGAGGTGGAAGTGGAACTAACAAAGTTGAATGAAACTATTGAATGTTAGATATTATTAGTGATTAGTGGTGTCTATATCAACCCAACTACCCATTTATATCATATTTTATTCCCAAAACACTCAACTCAAAAGAGTTTACAGTCGAGTGAAATTATTTTTAATGAAAATAAAAATTGTTAACTAGGGTCTCTTGCTAACTCCTGTTTACACAAATAATGAAGTATTAGCTAATGACTCATTAACACTGTTGCCAGATTTTAAAATACCGTACCAAGCAGTAAATATTTCCGTACTTTTAATTATTTTAGGGATTTTTTTGTATGATTATAATAGTTTTTAAATTATGTACGATACCAAAATTATTTTACTTATGCCATACATGTCATTTATGCATGGATGAATAGACAATAAGCTTTTAAAATGAGCTTACCACATTTAAACAGCTTTCTACCACACATGCTGATGCATGGTTGGCTAAAGATTTTATTGCTAGATGGAATTAGTTTTACTTATAAAAAAATTGAGCATAGGACAGTGTAATTAAGATTAAAGATACTCTCGCTTGCCATACGGAATGCCCCGCGATCGAATCCCAAAGCCGAAAAATTGTATTCAAAATTTGAATACAGCCGGCTGTAATCAAACGGCCGTCGTTGCTAAGACGTAGGTAAGTACATCATGGGATTCATGAAGGCGCAAAGTAGATAGTTCGGACAAGTATGTGCAAAGAAATGAGGAGAACTATTATGGAACGAGTAAGATCTAGAATAAGATGGATATCGACCATCTACAATCTGTAATTTTATATTACTATGTTTTAAGGTATGATAAGTTATAAATAAGAAGTTACTAATCTTTCGCTCAGCTTAACGTGAATCTAAATACATTTTCACTGGTAAATACAGCAATGATGTAAAAAAAAAAAAATCAAAACAACTGATCAATTGATATCCATTTTTTTTTAGTTATCCGTCAGTTATATTTTTTTTATAAAAATTATAATGTATGACAAGTAGTATAATATTATTATAATTCATAAATTAACTATAATGAAGTATTTTTTGTTTAATGACCAAGCAGTCAGTATCAGTACAGTATAAATGGATCATAATTATATTACTACCAAATACTGCAAATAGAAATTTTATCAATGAAATAATATTGTACAAACTGTCGGGACTGACCAATTAACAAATGTATGTATCAGTTAAAACCACGCAATATCCCCAAAAATCCGTAATCGATTTCAAAACAGTGTTGTCAACTTGTAGATTTTTGGATTGTTTGGTGCGAAAATTCAAATATAATTTCTAGTGTTTTTTTAACAAACATAAATAAATGTCATAGCTAATCAAGTTAATCATTCAATAAGAATTTTTCTTTGCCTGCTTTGCCAGTTCGCCACCTACTGACATACATATACATTAAAATCTTCATTTCATTGTATTAAAATAGTTGAGACATGTAAAACTAAGGAATAAGAAGAAGAAATTCATTCCATTTTGACACTGTTAAAATTTAGTCAAAGCAGCTTAGAGCTGAAAAAACATGTAAGAAAACACATTTATTTAATTTTTTCCATTGAGTATTTTTATTGGTAACTCGCAAACCGGTGTAATACTCAATGCTCAATCTACAAATTCATTTTCCTAGAGTGCTTAGGAACATTTAGATCTAGATGTTCACAGGAACTCCTGATTTTAATGGAATGCGTGTGACGAGAGTAAAAGGTTCTGCTGTAAAATGCTTCACAGACGAAAATGTAATGGATAGCCAAAATCTGACTTGAGTCAACCCCTGTTAGGATCCCTGCTCAGAATCAATCTCACTACTTGAAGAAGTCATCATAGGCATGGACAAAGCTGTGTACTGCCAACCAGACTCGAGGCTTTCTTGTGTGACAAATTGAGGTGTTTTTGACCCAAGTGAGGAGTCCTTACCTTTGGCCATGGCTCTGAATAGTGTGCTCATTTTCAGGCATGTCTAAGGATGCTTGACACAAGTAGTGAAGTCAGATTTTGAAACCGTTTTTGCTGGAACCTTCTACTCTTGTAGGCCAGAATAACTTAGATGAGGGTACCATGTGCTTGTGCTAAGAGGAAACACTCTAACCTAGCAGAGACAGATGTTAAATGCAAGCAGGTAAAAGGCTATACCATTGGGCAGAATACCTCAATGCTGGACAAGCTAAATTCTAGACTCCAGGTTGGAAGCCTTGATTATTAATTTATAATCATAGTCACCGTGGCTGATTTAGTCAGTGTGCTTGGCATTGCATGGATGGTGATCTAGGTTTGATCCCCAGCAGGGCAGGATTCTTCTGCTCTGTTCTTGGATGTTTGGGGTCCACTCATACCTCGTGAGGAAAAATGAGTAGCTGTTTTGATGTAAAACAGCAACCAGTGGCTGAATTAACAGGGAAAAAAATGGTACAAGATATTGTTTATTAAGGTGGTGAAGTCTTATGATTCTGTGCTACCTACTAAAATTGTGACATAATAACACAAAGAAAAAACATTATTTTTAAATTATATTCTTTATATTAAATTATATTTTTTTTTTTTTTTTTCAGATCAATTATGTCATCAAGTTTGTCAAAAGGTATTGTGTATGTTATACTCTGGTACTTGAGTGTTTGGTGCGGGTTCTTCTTTTTCTGTTGTCCTCTTGTTTTAATTGCAATTGTTTGTCCTGAAACATTCCGCTATCTCATGAGCATTGCATTTTCCATGTGGGAAATGTATCCAGTTGTAAGTGTTCTTTTTTACTGTCTGTCTCAATGAAATTAAATGTTTTTAGTGTAGGTTTGTATACAATGCAGTAATGATCTGGTGACCAAAGAAGTCATTCCAGCCTCTCAAGAGCTTTTTTTTTTTCAATATAAAAATGGTTTTTTGAATGGTTGGGAGTAATTGTCTGATTTTAAAACTAAATGCAGGTTTCTCATCTCACGCATTGATTTTGGTTTTCAACCAAATTGAAATTGATCTTTCCTCCTTACTTGAAATTTGATCTCATAATAATAATAATTGTTACAAAAATATCTAACTGATTTATGAAAGGTACTACGTATTTAGTGCCAATGATCATTATTATCAGATTCTATTACTGTTATTTGTTTCATAACAACCATTACTATTACTTGTGTAGTTAGAATATTTAAAGGTAATTGCACTTCATGCAGATTGTTATTTTCAAATTAAATGTGTCATTTTTTTTATAATAAAAATAAATAAATTACAGTTACAGACTCTATCCTTTAGAATTAATGTAGAACAACAGAGAAATTTTGTGTAAATATTACAATGAAATTTAATGAACATTGTAGTATATTTTATTAAACATAAAAAACATTATTCAGGACATCATCATTTGGATGACAACCCAAAACGCTTGCAGCATTGGTAACCAAAGAAGTCTTTGGTTACCAATGCTGCATATATGGTAACCAAATTTTATATTACACACTTTTGATTACATTGAACTATCCAGGACTAAATTAGGTGTCACATAAGTGTATTGGCATAACTACTCATCAACAAATCATTTTCTCAGAAGTCATATGTTAAATTATAAATATCCTTCTATCCCACCTGAGACATGGATGATACAGGTTAAGTGATATGGACACAATCAGAAAGATGTAAAATGAAAACAATGTTAAACGTCATTTTTTTATTTTATTAAATAAATGGGTTGTTCAATAAAATGTTTCAATTCTATGAATTTTTTTTTTATTGATCATACTAAACTGTACAAAAACATAAAAAAATTCTCAAGTTGTCTATCTATAAGAAATTTATTTCCTCAATTTACATATTGGAGAAAGTTCCACTTCAAGAAACTAATAGAGTTGGTTTTGAGAAAACCTAGTCAATCTGTTTACATGAGTACCTATTAATAGAATTAATGATTACAAATCTAAAGAGCTTACTCTAAAATTCATTTTCATCGAGATTTTCTGTATTACACTGCATAATTTGGTAGTATATTGCCAGTCTCAAAGTTTCTGAGATTTTAGTTGAAAAATAATTATATGGATTTGAGATTCAAAATTAAATCATGCATGAACACATTTTCTCAGGCTCTGATGAAAGTGATATTTGGGACCGATATTATTCTCAGTGGAGACGTAATAGACGCTGCAGATCAGGCCCTTGTGATTATGAATCATCGGACACGTCTTGACTGGAACTTCCTGTGGGGATGTATGTTCCATGCGAGCAGACCAAGTGCTCATAGACTGAAGATGGTTTTGAAATCTCCTATCCGCCATGCCCCCGGGCCAGGCTGGGTCATGCAAGTAGCAGGATTCCTCTATATAAAGAGAAATTGGAACACTGACCAGCAAGTTATGCAGGAGCAACTGGACTATTTCCATGACATTCAGCACCCTGTGCAGGTAATGCAATTTTAATGTTTACATTATTAAATTTACTTACAATTTTGGAAGGGATAAAAACGAAATTATTGAAGAACACTGTACTGTTGATTGATAAGCTCCCCAGACAGCACAGTCAACTGGATGTATACCATACTGTTAGGTGGAAAAAGTCTACTTGCCCACCTGGAAATCAACTGGAGATTTCCACCTTCCACCTGACCTCCACCTGGAAATCAACTGGAAATGAACTGGAAAGTAACCCAACTTTTAACTGGAAGTCAGTTGCCCAAAGTCAACTGGATTTGTTCCACTTATTTCCAGCTACTTGTAGCGCTCTCTAGTGGATGGGTAGTAACTCACTACCACAATGTTGACATACCTATTTACCTATACTGTACATTATACTACATAATAATCAAATGCTACGCTCTTGGTTTTGAGGTTGTGGGTTCGAATCCCATTATATGCATTTTTTTTTTTTTTTTTTTCAAATAATAATAGTAATAAAAATACTAGAAACAAAATATTAGGCATAAATTCAATTTCAGTTATTTAATTTAGAGGCCATACATTCAAATCTCATGAAGAATATTTTTTTTGTATAAAAATAAAGTAATAAATTTTAAATAGGTTTTTTTAACACGTACACACACACAATTTTGAGTATATTTTTTTTCATATATAAATTTGGAAAGAAAAAGAAAATAACTACTCTGTTTTAAACAACACAATTCAAATAAGACTCTTTAACATTATTATATTTTTACAATAAGAGTGTTTATTATTAAAAAAATTGTCCCA
Organism: Bactericera cockerelli; assembly: GCA_024516035.1. NCBI lineage: Eukaryota > Metazoa > Arthropoda > Insecta > Hemiptera > Triozidae > Bactericera > Bactericera cockerelli. The sequence continues at coordinate 46,576,219 of CM044957.1, forward strand.
AAAGTGTAAAATGCACTATCAAATTTCCACCATGTCACAAGACCTTGTACCAATGTATCACAAGTATTTCTAAGTAGGTATAATCTCTATATATAAAACTCAAAGTTATGCATGTCTGGCTGACTATGTCCTCTTGGGGTTATAATACCAAACGGTACTCTCACTGAGAGTTCCCCCCCCCTAAGCCACCTTCAACATACTAGAAAATTATCAAAATTAAAATATCTAATACAATTTTCAAGTGCACTGGTAATCAAGTGGTTAATGCGCTAGTCAGATAATCAACCTAGCATAGGGTTCCATTGTTTCAATTTTTTCCTCATTATGGTTGTGACCACATAATAATAAGACTCTGAGGGTTAGGTGGTAGAAAATGCTTTGAGCATAACCTTTAACCTTACCTGGTGGTTACCTTCCAGTTAAAAGTGTTATTATTATTTTTATTGGGACACCGGCCATGAGAAAAAACCTTAATGGTGACAAAATGCCAGGTTTTAGCTAGTATAGAAATAAAATAATGATATCCAATTATAAAATATGCTCATAACATGTACATAATCAAAAAAAAAATAATAATACTATGTAAATTAAAATATATTTCTTTTGAGAAACCAAAAATAACAAAGAAATAAACTAATAGCCAGCAGAAAATGAAGATGGGGCATGGAATACACCAGTTTTCATGAAATTGCAAAAGTTAAGCAATGTCTAACGGGGTTGAACATGGATTAGTGAATGTTATTATGTATTTGTAATCCTTCATGACAATTTATATACTGCTGTGGCTAATTAGAATTGCTGGGTTGTTTGCTTTGAGAATTATTACCAAAAAACATTGTTATACTTAAATTAAAACAAAATTGACTTGTTAAGACTAGTGAAATTATAAAACACAATAGTGTGGAACACTTTTTTTAAATAGATATAAAATTAACTCAAAATTTAAGGGCCTTCATAGTAATAAGGTGGTAGAGAGAGCACAATAGTTATTATTGTTATTATGAACAGTGCACAGTAAATTGGCCAAATAATTTTAAATCAAGAAATCAGGAAGCATGTCACAAAGTAAACATCATTTTTTAGTGTGGCAGAACCACCTATCAGTGAAATATTCATTTTATAATGAATATTTATATTTTATAAAGTATTGTACATCTAAATAAAATCCACAGAGTGAAAAATTTCACTATCTAGCACTATGCATTCAGCTGTTTCTTTGCTTGAACCAGAACCTTTTTTTAGCCAACCTATGGTCAAGAGATCTTGAGCATAAAAAATTCTGTTTCCCTTAACACATGAGACTAGCATTTATGGTCCTGCTTTGGCTTGGCTAGGCTAGGTGAGATTAATATGGGTAGCTGGTATGATTCCAAGTGAACTGAAGGTGTTAATCCCACTGAAGGTCCAGGAACAGCAGAGTGCAGAAAGTTCATTAGGGTCCAAGTGGATGTCTCTAGAAATGGATGGTTATTGTCAGATGAAAAAGGTGATCCAGTATTAACTGCTTCTTGTCCTCTCCTTTCCTTCTGTCACGATTTAGACAAACTTAAGAACTATTTTTTGAAACATCTCGAAAGCAAATTTGGAGTTCAGAAATGACAAAGTAAACACTTTCATAGTTATAAAAAAGATGTTCAAAACTAATTAAAATATTATTTGTATTTAAAATATGTTCAAATAAATGAAATATCTATTATTTAAGAGAATTATTAATTATTTAAAACAATTCACAATTTGTCACAAAAATATCACAATTTCTGAATTTCCTTCAACAAAGGACGAGTTTTATCTAAACACTATTCCAGTAGTTATAAAAAAGATCAAAACTAATTAAAATGATATTTTAAAATTTAAAATTTTTAAATTGTATTTAAAAATGTTCAAAACTAAATGAAATACATATTTAAAAGAATTATTAATTATTTAAAACAATTTACAATCACCATATCACCAATATCACAATGATTCTGAAATTACGAAAGATCAAAGATGGCGTCTTCAACAAAGGACGCGTTTTATGTAAACTGGTGAAATGTGGAGCATCTCCAGCTGACTGGTCAACTGACTAAATTCTATTTATGTCCTAGCTGGAGAGATTCGTTATACTTCCAGCTGACTGCCCAGGTGACTGAGTCTAGATGGATTTTTGTTGGAAATATCCAGGTGGCTGGTCAACTGATTTAATCCATAATGGAAAAATCCAGCTGTCGGGACAGCTGGAGGTCCAGTTGACTTTATACACCTGGATATTTCCACCTTAAATCCAGACTGGAAGTCACCTGCCGTGCTGTCTGGGTCAGTGGTAAGATTTGCTTTTGGCCATGCAGAAAGATCCCGGTTTCAAACCCCAGAGCTGACAGAAAATTGTATTCTAATTTTGGTTGTAATTGTTTGTAAAGGATACCTTCCGGTGCACTTGTGTTGACCAAGCACCTAAATGGGAAGTATTGTGTCACTTTTCGCCCATCAGAGAAGATACATATAGCTATGGAGAAAACGTTGTGCAAGACTCATTCCAAGTTGAAAATTAAAAAATCTCATTCTAAATTTTACTTGGTCTAGATCTTAATATTTCCTGAGGGAACAGATCTAACAGAGGATAACATTGAGAAGAGCAACAAGTTTGCAGACTCGCATGGTCTTTGTCATTACTCTCGCGTTCTTCATCCTAAAACCACTGGCTTCACATTCCTAACCAAGCGGTTGTCTGAAGGTAAGCAAATATAATATTCTAGAAGGTAGTCAGTAGTCACTGTGGATGAGTGGTGTAGTGTAATATGTTTGCACGCAGGCTGACCTGGGTTCCATGCCCAGCAGAGTAGGAATTTTTCTGCTCTGCACTTGTGAGGAAAAATGAGTTGTTACTTGTATGAGTAATAACCAGGGGTGGCAATAACAGAGTATAAAGGATACTAATGTAAAATAATTAGGAAAAGTACCTGACTCTTAGTATTGCTGTGTTACCCACAAAAATTACGAAGAGGCCTTGTGTTTTATCACAATTAAATCATTTGTTAACTTGACTTTATTCTAGAAGGAATTTGAAAATAATATAATCATTCTAGGATAACTATCACTGTGCACCCTTTATGGTCAAGGTCGTCCCATTTCAAGGTCATTCTAGGTCAAGGTTGTTCTTTTTGAAAGTCATTCTAGGTCAATGTCGTTCTAGATCAAAGTTGTTCCGTTTCAAAGTCATTTTAGTTCAAGCTTGTTCTTTTATAGACAGCTTATTTTCCCTAATAAAGAGATTTGGAACTGATAGTTATATCCAGGTTTGACTGTATATCTAACTCCACCTATTAAAAAAAAAAAAAAAAAAATCTTTCTAACAAACTCTACCGATTTTTTCTGTCCATATCCTCAATTCTTATCCTTCAGGCGGTCAGCTGGATAGCATCTATGACATAACAGTAGCCTACGTGGGCAACACGCCTCAGTCTGAACTAGATGCTCTCTATGGAAAGTTCCCAGCTGAGGCTCATTTTCATATAAAGAAGTAAGTATTACCTGTTGGCATAATCGGACTACCTCTTGCACTGACAGATGAAATTGACCGACCTCAGTAGCTTGATCGATAAGACAGCGGACTTGTAACCTCGAGGTCGGTGGTTCAAGTCCCGGTTTCAGCGTAGATTTAGTAAAGCGAGTGTGAGTAGTTATGATATCATGAAAGTGATTAAACACAAATATGATAACTTTGTAGATTTGCTAGCGTCAAAAGCTCGCGTTAAATACTGTAAAGAGTGTCTTTTATTTATTTAACAAATAAAACTTATATTACCTCTTAAAATTATAATGATGATTTGACATCAAAGTAATATATTACAATTATTTGACTCTTTATTTCACATCAAAGTAATATATTACAATAAATGTAAAAAAAGGATGTGATTATTGCTTATGGCAATCTCTACCATCTCACCCCTACGGGCCTCGTTGCTAAGGTGAAGAAAAGAATGAGTAAGAAGTTGAGAAAAAAAAAGGAAAAAGAAAGAAAACCTACCAAATTTAATATGACTTTGGCACTCATTTGACATCATCTCCTTTCTATACCCAAGTATCAGTAGAAACTTAACTGATTAAATTTACTATGGTACTTAAATTTACAAAGAGTTCTAATTTTGTCGACGTTTTTTTACACGAAGTCTTTTGTTAAAGAATTTTCATTTACAGAATACACACACACACACACACACACATTGATTTTTTTGAACATTGTCAACAGCAGTTAATTATCTTCTTTCAGATATGATTGCAAAAATCTGCCAGTTATGAACGCAAGTGCTACAAAGACTTGGCTCAATCAAGTTTGGGCCGAGAAAGAAGCACGCCTCAATGATTTCTATCTACATGGAAGTTTTGACTGTAAACCGGCCGCAAGTCAAAGCCAACCTATTAGCAATGCCCTGTGCATGGCCCTGATATTCTGGACAGCTTTGCAGGTATTTGGCTGTTTGTGTTTATAAAAAGAACTATGCTCAAATATGTACAGTCTACTTGAATACAAGAGAACTGGATATTAGAGAATAATTTCCTGGTTAAATTTACCTCTCCATAAGGTCAAATTCGACAAAACCCCCGCGCCGACAAAAATTTGTATTATAAAACTTGGTTACAGTTGTTTGTAAGGGAATACCTTCCGGTGCGCTCTTATTTGTGTCTTGTGTTTTTGTTTTACTACTTTCAACATTACTCTATTTTAATCATTTTTTTTATTTTTATTGTTGACATTATTAATAGTCTGCTATTTCCGTCAATATCCTCTTCGTGCCCAACACCAATTTTTGTTTTGTAGTACAAAGTGACCGGTGGCCTCGCCCGAGGACAAACATTTTATGCTACTTGGTAGTACATATATAGCTTGGGCACTTAGGACTATAAAATAAATGTCCTCTTACGAGGACATTGGGCGCGAAGAGGATATACTCCCGTATACCCCGGGTAGGTATTTATTATTATGTCTCGTGTTTCAGATTTGTCTGGTCTGGGGACTATTGTGCAGCAGTTTCGTGCGCTGGCTAGCTCTGGTGTCGTCTAGCATCATGGTCTTGCTCTCCTTCACTTCTGACGGCGTGCAACACCTGGAGGTCAGATGGTACCGCTACATCAGTGGGCGACGAGACGCGTGCTAGAGGACTCCTGTCCGCGTCACGACCGAGGGTGGTATGCAGAGTCCTCACTGTAGGGATGCCTGGGTCATTTGTCCCTTGAGCTGATTTTGTTATTCAAAGACGTTTGTTTAAAGCGTCTGTGCGCATGTGCATTCAGATGTTTCTTTAATAAATCATTGTCAAGGTCGAAGTATTCCCTATCGCAAGCTCGGGACCACCCTACAGTGACCCTATAGGGATTACAAAATCGTCTCTGCATACCAGCCTAAGGCGCGAATTGTGAAACAGGATTAGATAAATCTACCGACCTCAGTAGTTTGATCGATAAGGCGGCGGACTTGTAACCTGGAGGTCACAACGGGGTTCCGAAAATTATCTATGTATATCAAGCTGTAGGAACCAGGGTCTGTGGTGTAGGATGTAGGGTATAGGCCAGGGTGCATGTTGTGGCCGCCTACTTAGATACTGAAATCGGCGAGACGAAAATAAGTAGAAGTAGACGAACCGACCTTATTAGCTTGATGGAGTGCACTGGTAGTCAAGTGGTTAACGTGCTAGTCTGGTAATCCAGGTAGCGTAGGGATCTGTTGGTTCGAATCCCACCCAGTGCATGAATTTTTTCTCATTAATTTGAATTTGAGACCACATAATAATAAGACTGAGGGTTAGGTGGTAGAAAATGCTTTGAGCATTAACCTCGCCTGGTGGTTACCGTCCACTAAAGAGTGTTATTATTATTATATATCAAGCTGTAGGAACGAGGGTCTAGGGTTAGGTCAGGGTCCTTGTTGTGGTCGTCTACTTAAATACTGAAATCGGCGAGACGAAAATAAGTAGAAGTAGACGAACCGACCTTAGTAGCTTGATGGAGTGCACTGGTAGTCAAGTGGTTAACGCGCTAGTCTGGTAATCCAGGTAGCGTAGGGATCCGTTGGTTCGAATCCCACCCAGTGCATGAATTTTTCCTCATTAATTTGAATTTGAGACCACATAGTAATAAGACTGAAGGTTAGGTGGTAGAAAATGCTTTGAGCATTAACCTCGCCTGGTGGTTACCTTCCACAAAAGAGTGTTATTATTATATATCAAGCTGTAAGAACGAGGGTCTGTGGTGTAGGGTTAGGCCAGCGTACTTGTTGTGGCCGCCTACTTACATACTGAAATCGGCGAGACGAAAATAACTAGAAGCAGACAAACCGACCTCAGTAGCTTGATGGATAAGGCGGCGGACTTGTCACCTGGAGGTCGGTGGTTCAAGTCCCGATTTCAGCGTAGATTTAGTAAAAAAGCGAGTTTGATTATTTGTGAAATCACGAAAGTGATTACCACAAATATGATAACTTGAAAAAAACTTTTAAAGGGATTAAATTAGTCTAATCCAAAACAGTATTAATTTAATCGTGTTTTGCCCGTAACACACCCTCCGATGGTAATTTCAACCAATCACAGCGCATTTATATCAGCTGTTCAGTAACAGTGGCTTGGGTTAACAAATCCTAGATATTTAATCCTGTTTCATAATTCGGCCCTCAGTGGCGCGTACACGAAGACATGGCCTGGGGCTCTGAAAACTTTTGCAGTATTATTTAATATCTTATATAGATATTTTACGTGCATACATAGTATACCAAAGTTTACATAGTAAATTTTACAATCTACATACATAAGTATATCTAATATCTATGTACCAGTGCATGGGTACGGGTAGTCAAGTTGTTAAGGCGCTAGACTGGTAATCCAGGTAGCGTAGAGGTTGTTTGGTTAGAATCCCACCCACTGCATGAATTTTTTCTTATTTATTTGAGTATGTGGCCAAATAAGGCTCTGACGGTTAGGTGGTAGCATGAGACTGCTTAAACTCTGGCCCAAGTGTATATTGACTAACAGACTGCGGGCACTAGTCATTTGATTGTGTCTAAAGTCGATTGATTTAATCCGTTAATTTGCGTCTATGCACTTGGGTCTCTGATGTCTATTTTTCCTTAATTGAAATATTGATGTCAAATTTTGGAGCATGACAATAAACCTATCATGTCCTCTCACAACATTATCAGTCTTCAAGATAGGAGAAATAAGCAAGATTTAATTTCCTTGGGAAACTTATGTTTAGTTTATAGTTGAAGTAGGTGCATTACATATAGGTCCGTGTGTTAGCGGATAAGTCAAAAACAGGAGCCGCTCCCCCAAATAAAGCTAGATAAACCTTATCTAGCAACAGTAAAGTTGCAATTATTATTATTATTTGCTACAGATAAAAATGGATACGTTAGTCACGACATTTTGTGCTACCTAACAACTGTGCCTTAGTATCATGCTCTTAAATTTCTTTTATAGTTTATTGGTGGAGTGCATAGTTACTAACAGCCTGATTAAGCACGGCTATTAGCTATTTGTGTATATAGTTGATTTATTTAATCTGTTCATTGGTGACTATGCACTTGGGCCTAAGTATTACTTATATTTATATTTTAAGCATCAAATGTTTATCTACTATACAATAAATATATCTATTATATTAAAAAAAAAAGAATTTTGAGTGATTTAAAATTTTGGCCCCGACTTTAAAACTCTTGAAGATTAAGTTAGTATACGAGTGTATTATTTATATCTATCAAAAACACAACTCTCGATAAAACAAATGAAAACCTAAATACTTTGAACATATAAACTTGGGCTTTTTAAAAACTAATTATTGTGAACATGCCATGCAGTCTTGTGACTATTACCCGTAGTCCAGAGATCCCGAGTTCGATTCCCGGTATAGGGGCAGAATTTTCCAACAGAAAATTCTACGTTTCTGTTTCCTCCGAAGGCAATAACCCGGCCCTAAGTATTTCTAATCGGTCTTACAATCGGAGGACATGTTATCCTCCCAATTGGGATTTTTACCACATAATAATATGTCTTGGGCTTATTGCTGGAATAATGGGACTTTAATAGTCCTGATCGCGCAGTATAAATAAGGCGATATTATTATTATTATTACAATTGGGAATTATTTATTAGGGGCCCGTGACCCCCAACTCACTGAGATCATTTTTTTTAAATACAAAAATGAGATTAAGTTTATAATGAACTTTGAGAAACACCACCTGCTTAAAAACCTGGGGAGCACGTGCCCCAGCCTATGCAAGTCCGCGCAAGCAAGTCAGGCGCGGCGGTGAGAAAATGTTTTCGGGGTGCTGCCACATAAAACTGACAAAAATAATATTTGTAGAGTCGCTCTTTCAGTTTTGAAAGATTTTGAGTTTGTTTACCATGCAAATCATAATGATTAAGCATTAATTATTCTAGAAATGTGTGATAATTTTCATTGTGTACGAGCTAGGACTTGAGAAAATCCTCTCTTTTTCGACCGAGGGTGCTGCAGTTCCGCAGCTCCTTAGCACCGGTCGCGCCTGGTGGCTAGAGTGCTTACTGCTATTAATCGTTTGGTAAAACGGTGTAGTGATACCGACTTCCCCGACAGGAGACTCAGTGGTAAGGTACTTAATAGCCAATGTCGAATCTCAGGTGCGAAAAAAAAATTGTAATAAATTTTTGGCTACACTCCGTGGCGTAACGGTTGTGACTACTGCCCGTAGTCCAGAGATCCTGAGTTCGATCCCCGGTCGGAGCAGACTTTTCGCACAGAAAATTCTGTTCCCTCCGAACACGTGAGGATGGCAATTCCGGCCCTATGCAGGCTGGGTGAGGTTAATGTGGGTAGCTGGTACGATTCCCAGCGAATGGAGGGGAAATCCCCCGTCCTAATCCAGGACGTTAAATTAACACTTAGACGACCGGGTGTACCACGGGTGGTACACGCGTGTCTGTACGGAATGGACCGGGTGTACCACCGGTGGTACACGCATGCACTACGCCTGTGAATAGCCTAGACATGGGCCGGTCCCACGGGAGAATTCACTGAAAACCATGCCGGTCGTCTAAGTGTTAAGTAGAAGCGTTGGCGTTAGGAAGGGCATCCAGCCGTAAAAATGTGCCAAAACCAACCAACCTCAACCATGAGGTTGAACAATGTCGACCCTGCTTAAGCAGGATAAGACAGAGTAAAAGAAGAAGAAGAAGTTGTCAGGAAGAATTGTAAGGGATATACCTTCCAGTCCTCTCGTGCTGACCCAAGCACCTAAATGAGAAATATCGTGTCACTCTTCGCCCATCAGTGGGGAGTCATACTACGGGAGGGTCAAGCTACAATAACTCAGACCATACCAAATATTATTCTTCCACCCAGTACGGCCATGCCTCGCTGAACGCATTGCGCCGCAGTCCTAGCCGAAATGCGGATGGTAATAAAATAAAATTGAAATAGTTATGTTCACACAATTTCAGTCACTATTCATACATGTTTAATGTTTATTGATACCGAAAATTACACCAGTACATGGGAATATCAAGCTTGCCGTGAGACGAGCGCTCGTCAAGTAGCGCCAGCCAACCGGCCTATATTAACACGAAATAATAAATATGAATCTGTCAACGATAAATTAATAATAAAGATCAGTATTATTTTAAATACCTCCTTCCTTTCAATGTGTACATACGTATGCAAATACATAGGTATTTCAATGTGTACATATTAGGTATGTAAATCTACTGAGGTATCCTATACTTGTTAATAAACAGATATAATTAAATACTCAGGTAAAATAGGTACCCACCCACCACTCACCTGACCTGCCTCTTGCTTCATACATTCTCATGATAAGACAAATGGACATCAGTAGTATTCCTAAGTTTGTGTTCTGAAGTACTCGTCAAAAATTTGTTCCTTTGTAAAATTTTGTTTCTTTTGTAAATATTATTTGTGTTTTTTAATGTTTCAAAGAATTGTCGACACAAAATGAGTTCTTTGGAAGACTACAGTTTAGAAAAATACCTAAAGCGAGGATCATTTGGGTAAGTAAATAAATTAATATAAGACTCTTGTTTGCCATTAATTTTTTTATTATTAATATCCGAAAATTTATTATTTAATCAACAGACTGACATCACTATGAAGAAGAAATAATGGTGTACATAATTATTATCCTTAAAATTTTATGCAAAATTTAATCTCCGTTGATAGTAAGGGATACCTTCTAGTGCGGTCGTGTGACGTCCCCAGCACCTAAATGAGAAGTATTGTGTCACTCCTCACCCATCAGAGGGGAGGCATATCACGGGGTGGGCATTGAGGCAAGCTGCAACACAGACCACAAGCGTCTAATACAGTTCCAAAATCTAAGCATTTGGTAGGATCCAATCCACAGATTACGGATCCAGTGCTTCACGAGTTTTATATCATACGCCAGAAATTGCTTTACCTATCCATTTTTAAGTGTAAATTGGTGATAAAACTTGAACATAACTTCTCTTAAATATATTTCTTTTTAATTTGGGTTTAACGTCGCTTTCAACTGAATGGTCATATATTATCACGACAGGGGTGTTACTCTCCATTCGCAGGAAACTCACAAACCTGCTACTTACATTAACGTCACCCAGCTTGGGTTGGCCCAGAATGCCAGCATCACGAAACCTTCACCTCGCTGGACGTTGCTTAAATCCTATGAGAATCAGTGCATTCAAAGCACCATCGACGTTGTCTTTCTCTCAAATGATGATTGAGAACTTTTCAATTTGGTAAAAAAAATCCAAGAGAAAAAGTATTCAGGATAAGGTAACCACCAGGTGAGGTTAGTATTGGTATAAGTATAGGGCTGTCGGCTACGAAAACTCTGTCACTGCGACCTTAAATAGATCTTTTGTGACATTGGTATTGGTATAAGTAGGGAGGTTAATGCTTAAAGCATTTTCTACCACCTAACCCTCTAGAGTCTTACTATTATGTGGTCATATTCTCAAGTAAACGAGGAAAAAATTATGCATTGAGTGGGATTCGAACAAACGGATCACTTTGCTACCTGGATTACCATAGTAGCGCGTTAATCACTTGACTACCAATGCACAAACTTTATCTGATGGGTTACATTCGGAAAATCTTCTTTCAGAACTGTGAGTCTACAGAGGAGACTAGCCGACAATCAACTAGTGGTCATCAAGGAAGTTATTCAGGACACATCCGATGACTCTGAGTGGAATGTAAGTTTTCCACTATTTTTTTTATAATATATTTTTATAATTATAATATAATTTATAATTTTTATAATTATAATAAATATGACATTTGTTTCTCTCTCCACCCTTAAGGCCGAAGTATAAAACACAATTAAATTTAAGATATACCAGACCCTTAATAAAGTTGGAGTTTCAAAGCAGTACACTAGATATTTTTTTTTCGGTGCGCCCGTGTTGACCCAGCACCTAAATGGGAAGTATTGGGTTACTTCTCGCCCATCAGAGGGGAGGCATACTACGGGATGGGCAGGCTACAACACAGACCACAAGCGTCTTCAGTAGCTCCTGTTTCATGGCTACGAAATAAAAAGGCTGTGGAACACGTACTCATCTTTTTATAATAGGTACCTTATTTATAAATTAAGGGCAGATTTAATAGACGTTTTTGAAATACCTCTGTGACGCAAAGTCTCGGATTGCTTTCTGTCCAAGATAGGGAAAACCCATGCTAATCAATGACTTCGATCGATTTTGTCTATTAATTTCGCCCGAACATTCTTTCCTGTATTTATAATTTGGCCCCGTGGCCTGCCGTGGAGCTGATGAAAGAAAAATCAGTGTCTCATTCTAATTGCAGGAATGTAAGAACGAAGTCCAGATATTGTCCAGGCTGCAATACCCTCACATCATCCGATACATTACCAGCTTCGCACAGAACCAAAGTCTCTATATTGTGATGGAGTATGCCACCCATTCGACACTCGAGTTCTTCATCAAACAGAGACAAGGGAACTTGCTGACACAGGACGTGAGTTTTTCGCATTCAAATAATATATCATAACACAAATAAATCACATGGGTACATATTATAAAAATAATAATGGTCTTATTTCTACCCTACCGACCTCAGTAGCTTGAACGACAAGGCGGCGGACTTGTAACCTGGAGGTCGGTGGTTCAAGTCCCGGTTTCAACGTAGATTTAGTAAAGCGAGTTTGAATAGTTGTGATATCACGAAAGAGATGAACACGTGTATGATAACTTCAGTGATACCCTACTAGATATCTAGATATATGGATAGATAAAAAAATAATTGTATTTATTTTTAAATAAAATATATTACCCTACTAGGACTAATGAGTCCCATTATTCCAGCAGTAAGCCACGTATTATTATGTGGTCTAAATCCCGAATAGGAGGATAACTTGTCATGTTCCAGCTGGGTATCGAACCCGTGACCTCTAGATTACAAGACAGACGCCTTGAGTACTAAGATACCGAGACAGACTAATGCATTTTATTCACACCCTTTCAACAGACCTCAGTAGCTTGATCGATAAGGCGGCGGACTTGTAACGTGGAGGTCGGTGGTTCAAGTCCCAGTTTCAGCAAAGATTTAGTAAAGCGAGTTTGAGTAGTTGTGACATCGCGAAAGTGATTAACACAAATATAATAACTATTCACCTTTCAGGAAGTACTATTCTTATTTGGACAGCTAGTTTTGGCGGTAAATTATATTCACGCGGACAAAATTCTACACACCGCGACATTAAGCCATGCAATATTCTTCTCACTGGCAAGCAAGGAAAGGTGCTGAAACTGTCTGACTTCGGGATATCCAAGTGCCTGAATGCGTAAGTTCCCTCATACCTCGTGAGGAATAATGAGTAGTTACTTGTACTTTAACACGTTGAATACCGAGGCTTTTTCTAGATTTTTCCCAGGTACATGGGACAAAATTGCGATTTTTAATTATGTCCCCTTTAAAACGATACTTTCTATACCTTATAGGTAATTACAGGAAAGACAATAATAAAACCTGGGCGAAATTTTTGCGAAAGTTGTGCGAAATTTCTTTGGGTTTCTTTTTTTCAATTTCCTTCTAACTTTCCTCTTTCCATTCTTACTGTCAATAAAGCTCACAAGGAGATCAACAAAAAAGGAGAAAACAATTCAGTCATGAGGCAATTGATATAATTAAGAAATGTTTATTTTACAGGAGACGATTCATACATAGAAGTTTTTATTTCTGAAGCAGGAATATAATTACATATCATGTTGTGAGTTTCTACATCCAGCATCCAGACATTATCGAGCTACGTTGACTATACGCCTCAAGGGTGTTAACTTCATCATCTTTCTTTGGACTTCGTTGTTTGGGGTGTCATCACACAAAAGTCTTCCTACCATCATTCGGGCCAAGTGTCATCCATCATCAAGTCATCATTTTCGGGAAAGTGCCATCCATCATCAAGTAATCACATTCGGGTAAAGCGTCATCCATCATTACCTTCGGGCCAAGTGTCATCCATCATCAAGTCATCACATTCTGGTGAAGTGTCATCCATCATCACCTTCGGGCCAAGTGTCATCCATCATCAAGTCATCACCTTCGGGCCAAGTGTCATCCATCATCAAGTCATCACTTTCGGGCCAAGTGTCATCCATCATCGAATTTGGAAGGAGAATTAGAATTTGGAACTAGAATTTTGAAGGTGCCCAATAATTTAGAGTGTGACCAATAACTTGGACGGTGAACTAGAATTTGGAAGGGGAATTAGAATTTTTAACTGAAATTTTGAAGATGACAATAATTTAGAAGGGGAATTAGATTTTGAAGGTAGATGAACTAAAATTTGGAAGGTGACCAATAATTTTGAAGGTGAACTAGAATTTAGAAGGTGAACTAGAATTTGGAAGGTTAACTAGAATTTGGAAGGTGACCAATAATTTAGAGTGTGAACTAGAATTTAGAAGGTGAACTAGAATTTGGAAGGAGAACTAGAATTTGGAAGGTGACCAATAATTTAGAGTGTGAACTAGAATTTAGAAGGTGAACTAGAATTCGGAAGGTGAAGTAGAATTTTGAAGGTGACCAATAATTTAGAGTGTGAACTAGAATTTAGAAGGTGTACTACAATTTGGAAGGTGACCAATAATTTAGAGTGTGAACTAGAATTTAGAAGGTGAACTAGAATTTGGAAGGTGAACTAGAATTTTGAACGTGACTAGATAATTTGAGGATGATGAACTAGAATTTAGGAAGGTGAACTAGAATTTGGAAGGTGAACTAGAATTTGGAAGTGAACTAGAATTTGGGACAAATAGAGTGAACTAGAATTTGGAAGGTGAACTAGAATTTGGAAGGTGAACTAGAATTTGAAGGTGAACTAGAATTTGGAGGTGAACTAGAATTGAAGTTGAATAGAATTTGAAGGTGAACTAGAATTTGGGTGAACAAATTTGAGTGTGAACTAGAATTTGGAAGGTGAACTAGAATTTGGAAGGTGAACTAGAATTTGGAAGTGTGAACTAGAATTTGGAAGGTGAACTAGAATTTGGGAAGTGAACTAGAATTTGGAAAGTGGAACTAGAATTTGGAAGGTGACTAGAATTTGGGTGATAGAATTGAAGTACTAGAATTTGGAAGGTGAACTAGAATTTGGAAGGTGAACAATAATTTAGAGGTGGAACTAGAATTTGGAAGGTGAACTAGAATTTGGAAGGTGAACTAGAATTTGGAAGGTGAACTAGAATTTGGAAGGTGAACTAGAATTTGGAAGTGAACTAGAATTTGGAAGTGAACTAGAATTTGGAACGTGAACTAGAATTTGGAAGGTGAAATAGAATTTGGAAGTTGAACTAGAATTTGGAAGGTGAACAAAATTTAGAGTGTACCAATAATTTGGAAAGTGGACTAGAATTTGGAAGGGGAAACTAGAATTTGGAACGTGAACTAGAAATTTGGAAGGTGAACTAGAATTTGGAAGTGAACTAGAATTTGTGAAGGTGAACTATAAAATTGAATTAGAATTGGAGTGTGACATAATTTGGAAAGTGAACTAGAATTTGGAAGGTGAACTAGAATTTGGAAGTGAACTAGAATTTTGGAAGGTTGAACTAGATATAATTTAGTGTGACCAATAATTTGGAAAGTGGACTAGAATTGGAAGGGGAACTAGAATTTGGAAGGGAACTAGAATTTGGAAGGTGAACTAGAATTTGGAAGGTGAACTAAATTTGGAAGGGAACTAGAATTTTGAAGGTGAACTAGAATTTGGAAGTTGAACTAGAATTTGGAAGGTGAACAGAGATAATTTGGAAGGTGAACTAGAATTGGAAGGTGAAACTAGAATTTGGAAGTTGAACTAGAATTTGGAAGGTGAACTAGAATTTGAAGGTGAACAATAATTTGAAGGTGAACTCAATAATTTGGAAAGATGGAACTAGAATTTGGAAGGGGAACTAAATTTGGAAGGGAACTAGAATTTGGAAGTGAACTAGAATTTAAGGTGAACTATTTAGAAAGTTGGACCAATCAATTTGGAAAGTGGACTAGAATTTGGAAGGGGAACTAGAATTTGGAAGGGGAACTAGAATTTGGAAGGTGAACTAGAATTTTTAAGGTGAACAATAATTTAGAGTGTGACCAATAATTTGGAAAGTGGACTAGAATTTGGAAGGGGAACTAGAATTTGGGAAGAGGGAACTAGAATTTGGAAGGTGAACTAGAATTTGGAAATGAACTAGAATTTTGAAACTGTGGACTAGGAAATTTAAGGATGAACTACAATTTTGGAGGTGAACTAGAATTTGGAAGGTGAACTAGAATTTGGAAGGTGAACTAGAAATTTTGGAAGGTGAACTAGAATTTGGAAGATGAACTAGAATTTGGAAGATGAACTAGAATTTGGCAGGTGAACTAGAATTTGGAAGGTGAACTAGAATTTGGAAGGTGAACTAGACTTTGGAAGGTGAACTAGAATTTGGAAAGTGATGAACTAGAATTTTGGAGGTGACTAGGAATTTGGAAGGTGAACTAGAATTTGGAAGGTGAACTAGAATTTTGGAGGTGAACTAGAATTTGGAAGGTGAACTAGAATTTGGAAGGTGAACTAGAATTTGGAAGGTGAACTAGAATTTGGAAGGTGAACTAGAATTTGGAAGGTGAACTAGAATTTTGAAGGTGAACTAGAATTTGGAAGGTGAACTAGAATTTGGAAGGTGAACTAGAATTTGGAAGGTGAACTAGAATTTGGAAGGTGAACTAGACTTTGGAAGGTGAACTAGAATTTGGAAGGTGAACTAGGATTTTGAAAGTGATGAACTAGAATTTTGGAGGTGACTAGGAATTTGGAAGGTGAACTAGAATTTGGAAGGTGAACTAGAATTTGGAAGATGAACTAGAATTTGGAAGGTAAACTAGAATTTGGAAGGTAAACTAGAATTTGGAAGGTGAACTAGAATTTGGAAGGTGAACTATAATTTGGAAGATGAACTAAAATTTGGAAGGTGAACTAGAATTTGGAAGGTGAACTAGAATTTGGAAGATGAACTAGAATTTGGAAGGTTAACTGGAATTTGGAAGGTGAACTAGAATTTGGGAGGTTAACTGGAATTTGGTAGGTGAACTAGAATTAGGAAGGTGACCAATAATTTAGAGTGTGAACTAGAATTTGGAAGGTGAACTAGAATTTGGAAGGGGGAATAGAATTTAGAGTGTGAACTACAATTTGGAAGGTTAACTGGACTTTGGTAGGTGAACTAGAATTTGGAAGGTGACCAATAATTTAGAGTGTGAACTAGAACTTGGAAGGTGAACTAGAATTTTGAAGATGAACTAAAATTTAGAGTGTGAACTAGAATTTGGAAGGTTAACCAGAATTTTGAAGGTGAACTAGAATTTAGAGTGTGAACTAGAATTTGGAAGGTGAACTAGAATTTGGAAGGTGAACTAGATTTTCGAAGGTGAACTAGAATTAGGAAGGTGAGCTAGAATTTGGTGAACTATAATTTGGAAGGTTCACTGGAAATTTGAAGGTGACTAAAAATTTAGAGTGTGACCAATAATTTGGAAGATGAACTAAAATTTGGAAGGTTAACTAGATTTTTGAAGGTGAGCTAGAATTTGGGAGGTTCACTGGAAATTTGGAAGGTGAACTAGAATTTAGAAGGTGAACTAGAATTTGGAAGGTGAACTAGAATTTGGAAGGTGAACTAGAATTTGGAAGGTGAACTAGAATTTAGAGGGTTCACTCGAAATTTGAAGGTGAACTAGAATTTAGAGGGTTCACTCGAAATTTGAAGGTGAACTAGAATTTAGAGGGTGAACCAGAATTTAGAGGGTTCACTGGAAATTTGAAGATGAACTAGAATTTGGAAGGTGAACTAGAATTTGGAAGGTGAACTAGAATTTGGAAGGTGAACTAGAATTTGTAAGGTGAACTATAATTTGGAAGGTGAACTAGAATTTAGAAGGTGAACTAAAATTTGGAAGGTGACCTAGAATTTTAAGCGTAAATTCTAAGAGAAGTGGGAGGATCTCCATTGAGAATCGGGAGCATCAACACTGAGAATCGGGAGCATCACCACTGAGAATTGGGAGGATCACCACTGAGAATTGGGAGCATCACCACTGATAATCGGGAGCATCAACACTGAGAATCGGGAGCATCACCACTGAGAATTGGGAGTATCACCTCTGAGAATTGGGAGCATCACCTCTGAGAATTGGGAGCATCACCACTGATAATTGGGAGCATCACCACTGAGAATTGGGAGCATCAACACTGAGAATTGGGAGCATCACCTCTGAGAATTGGGAGCATCACCTCTGAGAATCGGGAGCATCAACACTGAGAATCGGGAGCATCAACACTGAGAATCGGGAGCATCAACACTGAGAATCGGGAGCATCACCTCTGAGAATTGGGAGCATCACCTCTGAGAATTGGGAGCATCAACACTGAGAATTGGGAGCATCACCTCTGAGAATTGGGAGCATCAACACTGAGAATTGGGAGCATCACCACTGATAATCGGGAGCATCAACACTGAGAATCGGGAGCATCACCACTGAGAATTGGGAGTATCACCTCTGAGAATTGGGAGCATCACCTCTGAGAATTGGGAGCATCACCACTGATAATTGGGAGCATCACCACTGAGAATTGGGAGCATCAACACTGAGAATTGGGAGCATCACCTCTGAGAATTGGGAGCATCACCTCTGAGAATCGGGAGCATCAACACTGAGAATCGGGAGCATCAACACTGAGAATCGGGAGCATCAACACTGAGAATCGGGAGCATCACCTCTGAGAATTGGGAGCATCACCTCTGAGAATTGGGAGCATCAACACTGAGAATTGGGAGCATCACCTCTGAGAATCGGGAGCATCAACACTGAGAATCGGGAGCATCAACACTGAGAATCGGGAGCATCAACACTGAGAATTTCAGGTTATTGTACTTAAAAACTCAAGAAGTTAAAAGATAATATTTCACGGAATGCAGAAAAATATGCTTGAAATTCGATTAAAAGTGTTTATTCTGCTGAAAATTTAGTTTTAAATACGGGTGAAATTATAATCTGGCTGTTGTTTACCTTTTTCCCGCGGTAATTCATTTTTTGTTTGTTATTTATTACGTAGAGTAGCTAGTACGTATATATTAGAATTAAGAACTTAGTACATCTACATACTGCTGAACTCCAAATTAAGGTCCACTTATCTTGATGTTCCACCTCAGAATACAAAGCACAATATTATTTGTTATTGGTCCATATTTGAAGGGTAGAGATTAACATAATTTAATTTTTTTCTCTCTCGAAAATTCGATTTAATGTGATTTTTCGATAATTTGCAGAAATCTTGAAAATTTCAGGCGAAATGCGTAAACAGATACCCTTTTCCCACACACTTGATACTTTTTTAGCCGTTTGAGTGAATCTTTAAATTCTAGTGCGAATCATATACGACTTTTGTTTGATTCTAGAGATTTTTTTCCCAAGAAAACGTTAATTTGACGGAAAAAGCGCCGCTTTTGAAGGTTTGCGGGGACAAAGATGATTTTTAATATATTTTTTCCTCGCAGGTACATACGTCTCAATGAAGGCATCTGACCACTTTTCCGCAAGGTCCGTAAGCAATTTTCAAAAAAGTGCCAAATCGATGCACCCTACTGAAGAGTACCCTTACTGCCACAGCCTAATACAGTCATCAATTTTTTTTTTTTTTTTTTTTTTAATTTTTGGTCATATCACGACGGGGGTTTTACTCTCCATTCACTGGAAACTAAAAAATATCTACTCAAATTTACCTCACACAGCCCGAGTGAGGCCGGGAATAGCCAGCATCACTATAGGGTTCGAAACTGAATGGTATCCAAATCCTAAACTCGCTGGATGTTGCGTAACTTCATTGACAGAACGAGAACTGGTGTATTCAACGTGCTATCGACGCGACGCTGACTCATCAATATGTTTGAAACGTTCCTACCTAAATACATGATAGGTATAGAGAGGATTATATTTTTCAAATATATTTTTCTCACCAAGGGCCATATTGTGAGACAGGATTTAAGTAAAGCTAAGCCAGACTGTCCCTCAACTTGGGCTATAGTGAGCTGTGATTGGTTTAAAACTCCGACTTGAGGGCGTGTCGGGCTTATCTTATCTTTAATCCTGCCTCATAATTTGTCCCTGAGTGTATTTTTTCTTCATAATTTGGCCCTGAGTGTATTTTTTCTTCATAATTAGGCCCTGACTGTATTTTGTCTTCATAATTTGGCACTGACTGTATTTTTTCTTCATAATTTGACCCTGAGTGTATTTTCTTGATACTTTTCAGTGAAAATGCTGCGCGTAGCATTGTGGGAACTCCTAGCTACTTATCACCGGAGATCTGTCTAGGGAAGCCCTACACTACACAAAGTGATATTTGGTCCATGGGATGCGTGCTCTATTTCATGACGACACACAAAATGGCATTTGAGGCCTCGGTGAGTTTAAACAAGGGTTGGGTGGAAGAGATTGCCATAGGCAATAACCCCGCCCTTTAGTTAGGTCATATGTATATTTTTTTTCTTGTTTATATTACTAATATTGTCAATTTTTATATTTAATTTTTACCATTATTTGTCTGTATACAGGGTGTCCGAGTTTTTTTTTAGATACTTTCAGAAACGATTCTAGGAGTCAATATAAGAATTTTTTCTCTCTAAGCATATACCGAGAAATGCTTCCTAAGCGAGATAAAAAGTAACAAAAAAGGTGTTTTTTTATTTGAGATGATGATCTGGAATGATCTGGAAACCCTTCGACATAGGATAGTTGCATGTTCTCAAGAAATTAGACCCGATCAATGCAGAGCAGCAACACAATCACTGGTGGAAAGGGCAAATGTGTGCTTACGGAATGGTGGAAAACAGTTTGAACACTTGCTGGGAGAATTCTTATGAGGAAAATAATATTACCATCATCAATTACAGTGGCAGTATATTAAAATTAAAATATATCTCAAATAAAAAAAAACACCTTTTTTGTTACTTTTTATCTCGCTTAGGAAGCATTTCTCGGTATATGCTTAGAGAGAAAAAAAAATCTTATATTGACTCCTAGAATCGTTACTGAAAGTATCTAAAAAAAAAAACTCGGACACCCTGTATATAGGTATTCAACTAATAAAGAGTTTCTAAATAAATAAACTGGTGATCATGTAGTTAACGCATTAGTCTGGTACTCTAGGTAGCGTAAGGATCCGTTGGTTCGAAGCCCACCCAGTGCATGATTTTTTCCTCATGAGGGTTAGGTGGTAGAAAATGCTTTTTTTTTTTATCTCTGTTTACACGCATATTATATACAGAGTGTCCACTTTTAATGTGCGCCATAGGAAAAATACATGTAAAAACAGTTTTTCTTGTCTCAAAAGTCGCCATTAAGTATTTTAGTTAAACCAAATATGTTAACTCATGTATTTTTATCTGAAGAATCCACTGGTGGTAATTTCATACACCTGGGACTTACAGTTAAAAAGTTAAGGGTTCGAAATCCGAGAAATATGTTATGTTTGAAACTCAACATTTTTGTACAATTGGATACTCTATTTTATGTATTTTTTTTACGAGAAATTGATTGGTAATATTTTCAATAACCTGGGGTTTACAGTTAAAAAGTTCTGGGTTCGAAACCGAGTAATTGCGTTATGTTTGAAACGAAACATTTTTGTACATAACTGAATAAATAGTCTATTTTATGTATTTTTTCACGAGAAATTGATTGGTAATATTTTCAATTACCTGGGGTTTACAGTTAAAAAATTCTGGGTTCGAAACCGAGTAATTGCGTTATGTTTGAAACTCAAGATTTTCGTACACCTGGATACCTGGTTTTACTGTTATACCCTATTTTAGCATTCTTTAACTTTATTTGTGTCTTTTTCAATAGAAATAACGATTTCTGCTTCTTTTGTCCGTAGAAGACCTACTGAAAAAAGGCGTGTTTTAAACTTTGGCCCACATCCGTGAGTTTTGAAAATTGGGAGCGTGTGTCAGATTAAAACTTGATTAAAAGCAAATATTTTCTAGCAGTCTTCTGTCAGCATTTATCAGGTGTATCATTGTAGAACAAAAATGAATCCTTCTTTTATAATCACCATTCAATAACTGCTGATGTTTGCTGAAGTGATAGCTACGATACTTATGTTTTTTCAGAGTCTTATGTACAGTGCTCTTTTTAAGGTTGAGCTATCGACTTATTTCTCTTACACTCAGAAAGGGATCCCTATCCACAAGGTTCAAAATATTGGTCTCATTTTGAGAAGGAACTCTTCGGACATGTGTTGATGCGACTCGTTTGTCATGGAGAGAACCATCATTATCAAATTATTTCACTGCCCTAAGGACTTGACAATGATGGAAATAGGCACATTCTGGATGCTGTTCTAACTAAATATCACGAGCCCTCCTAGCACTGTTACCCTGATAATACAGTTTAACCAAACCAATTTTATCCTGTAAAGACAACATTTTATAAAAATAAAAATAATGAAAATTCACTTCTATCCACAAACTCAGAAGAAACAAAACTAAAGGTTGGCATCAATCAGGGATAATACTTTTGTTTACAAGACATTTTGTTTTGGATATTATTTTGGCCAGCACCATTGAAATTTGTGAAAAATATTATTTGAGCCAATCATTTGTATTGCCGTGCTGCAGACAACAAAGAACAGAATGAATAAATTTCATAAACTAGGTATTTCTCGGGTTTTGAACCCGAAACTTTTTAACTGTGAGTATTAAGTGTTTGAAAATATCACCGATCGATTTATCGTGAAAAAATACATAAAATAGAGTATTTATTCAGTTATGTACAAAAATGTTTCGTTTCAAACATAACGCAATTACTCGGTTTCGAACCCAGACTGTAAACCCCAGGTAATTGAAAATATTACCAATCAATTTCTCGTGAAAAAATACATAAAATAGACTATTTATTCAGTTATGTACAAAAATGTTTCGTTTCAAACATAACGCAATTACTCGGTTTCGAACCCAGAACTTTTTAACTGTAAACCCCAGGTAATTGGAAATATTACCAATCAATTTCTCGTGAAAAAATACATAAAATAGAGTATCCCATTATACAAAAATGTTGAGTTTCAAACATAACACATTTCTCGGATTTCGAACCCTTAACTTTTTAACTGTAAGTCCCAGGTGTATGAAATTACCACCAGTGGATTCTTCAGATAAAAATACATGAGTTAACATATTTGGTTTAACTAAAATACTTAATGGCGACTTTTGAGACAAGAAAAACTGTTTTTACATGTATTTTTCCTATGGCGCACATTAAAAGTGGACACTCTGTTATGCAATTACGTAAACAGGTAACGGGATTTTGAAATTAAAAAATATTACAGGGGAAAGGATAAAGCCTCTTTACACATTTCTTTAAATGGGGTAATATTATTACTAAGGTCTAAAGTAGAGGAATGTGCGTTGTAAGTTATGAGGGAGGAAATCAATGGAGAGTCGAGGTATATTGTTGTGAAATTATTTTTTATATGAAAGTAGTTGTAGACAGTGTTGGGTCTGTCTCTGAGAGATAGATTATTTGGGACTCTAATACAGACTTTGTCCATTAATCCTGGACAGTTGATGGTGTTATTTGTGAGGCCATGAACAAATACAAGTCTCTTCAAATCTCTCCTTGCTCCTAGACTAGCCATGGAAAACTGTTGCAATAGGTTTTGATAGGAGATGGCATTAGGATATACAGGATAGTACCCATTATACTTCATAAATAACACTCTAACGAACCTTGCTTGAATCTGCTCTAGTTTATGTAGGGTCAAGGGGGGTAATTACGAACGATTTTGAGCTACATTTTATAAACATATCTGTAACCCTGAGTTGCTTTTGTAAAATCCATGTCTTGTGATTTTTTTGGTATATAGACTTATTTAGCATTCTAATGGTGCATTATAAATAGTTTTGTGCATACTGTAGTATCTGTTTAGTGGTGTTCTTATTTACCCCCGCCTGTTCGCATTTACCCCCGCCTGACGGGGGTAAATGCGAACACATTATACAATATTAAAAACGAACTTTTTAATGGCAATATGTGCTTTTTATGTACAAATAATACACCAAAATTGTACTTTGTGTCTTTAGCCACCTGTATGACAATATACAAAGTTTATGGACACACAGGATAGTGGTTTGAATCCTAACCACGAAGGTAGTCAGCTCTTATCAAATAGGGTATCTCTATCTTGCAAATAATAGTAATAATAATAATATCGTGTCCGTGAGATAGGTATAGATACCTAAATCATGGTGGTCAGAGGATTATATGGACGCCCAGATCCAATGTCTAGGCTCCTTTCATGTCCATTGATTCTATTTGGTTTTAACATCCTGACTTGAGGTAGACAGGACGGGGGTTTCACCCTCCATTCGCTGGAAATCGTACCAGCTACCCACATTAACCTCACCCAGCCTGGGTGGGGCCGGAATCGACAGCCTCACATGTTCGGAGGGGACAGAATTTTCTGTGCGTAAAGTCTGCTCCAACCGGGAATCGAACTAAGGATCTTTGGACTACGGGCAGTAGTCACAACCGTTACGCCACGGAGGCTGGTAATAAAAGCATAATAATAGTAATAGTTAATTATGAGAGCTTTTGAAAGGTGTTTTATATATTTTTTTAATTATTTTTTTTTTACAGATTTTGGTCTTATCAATAGTTTCTAGCTCATTGTCAATCTCAGATTTGTCTTCTTCTACCTTCATTTTTTTCTTCTTTTTTGAAACTGTTCCCCCTATATTTCTTTTCGTTTTCTACACTTTCATTTTTCTTCCTTTCTTTTGCTATGTTCAAGTACACAAATACCTTCATTGGGTCCAATACATTAGGGTACTAATATCTTGGTACTTCTTACAACCTCCCAGTATTACAGGATTTTGAGTCTTACGTTTGGAAAATTCTACTTTGGTTTGCGGATTCTCAAAACACTGCCGTTGCTCTTCTGACAGCCAGGTTGCCATTAAAAACATCTAATACGATAGCAGATATCATTTGTGCTTCTGTATACAAAGGAGGTGGTTTCTTCATCTTGTAGTTCCGGGTCATTCTGAGTGTTTTGATAAATACAAAAAAAGTTATAGGGTAAAACAAACACCCAAAATATGCGTTCGTAATTACCCCATAGCAAAAAAATGCGGGGGTAATTAAGAACACCCAAAAAGTATAACTTAAAAAATGGTTAAAACAATTATTTTTGTAAAATAATAACCAAAAACATGCTTATCAATAATTAAAAGTAAAATACTGATAAAAATTCAAGTAACACTTACCTAAAAAATTGTTTTAAAAAAATCAAAAACTTCAAAAAACAATTTTTTTTGATAGATCTATTTTCACTAGCTTACTAACTACAACTGAAAATAAATACTATCGAAAACTCGTGTTCAACCTGTAAAAACAATTCAAAATAATAGTATTCAACCACCAGATTCGAAATATCTTATCCTGTTTAGGTACAATGACCACTGTTCGTAATTACCCCCTGTTCGTAAATACCCCCCTTGACCCTATGTGGCATTGATGTTTAGGTGCCCATATGACTGTAGCATATTCGAGCTTGCTTCTTACAAGGGCCGTGTAGAGTGTCATGATTGTACTAAATTCATTAAAATATTTAGAGTGACGTAGAATCAAGCCTAGTGTCATATTTGCTGTAGATATTATTGACGATATGTGTCTATCAAATTTAAGATTTGTTTGAAATGTTACTCCTAGGTCTTTTTTAGAAGTCACTCTATTTATTTGTGTGTTATTGATGTTGTAATGGCTGTTTACTATTTGGGTTTTTCTTCTTGTAATAGTCATGACCTCACATTTATCTGGATGTAATTCTAATTGTATGTTGGAAAGCCAACTATTCACTGAGTCTATATCATCTTGCAACATTTGACACTCGCTACTTCCACTGATTTCTCTGTAAATTTTAAGATCGTCCGCAAAGAGTAAATATTTCGAATGATTGATTGAAGTGCCTATATCATCTATAACGATGGCAAAAAATAAACTTGACAGCTTCGAACCCTGTATCACAGATGAAGACGGGTAGTACGGCTCAGATATTTTATTATTAAATCGAACTCGATGTTCCCTCTCTGTCAGGTAAGATGATATGAAGTGGACAAAGTGCGGATGAAAACCAAAGGATGTTAATTTATTTAGTAGGACGTTATGGGCCAATTTATCGAAAGCTTTAAGAATGTCGGTGTATATGACATCAACTTGATTACTTGCGTCATTTAAAACATTGGCTAGCCAGCGTCGATGGCATGTTGAATACACCGGTTCCCTTCAGAACACCGAAGTTAAGCGACATCCAGCGAGGTTAAGACTTGGATGGGTGACCATTCAAATTCTCGTGACGCTGGCTTTTCCCGGCCCCACTCAGGCTGGGTGAGGTCAATGTGAGTAGCAGGTTTGTGAGTTTCCTGCGAATGGAGGGTAAAACCCCCGTCGTGATATGACCATGGCAGTTGAAAGCGACGTTAAACCACAATTAAAAAAAAAAAAAAAATAAAACATTGGCTACATAGTCATGAAAAAGAATTAAATTACTTTCAGTCGATCTTCCTTCAATGAAGCCATGTTGTTCGGTTGAGATTTTAGAGTAAACGAAGGAGGAGATTTTAGAAAATATACAGGCTTCAAATAATTTGGACACTACAGTGAGATTGGAAATAGGTCTGTGATTAGTCACATCTTTTGAATTTCCTTTCTTTGGTACAGGCGTGACTATGGTGCACTTCATTAGTTTTGGAAATCGTTTTTCTTTTAGGGATAAATTAAAGATGTGAGTTAAATATTTCCCTATGTTTGAGCAACCTTTAATTAGTTCGGACGGAATGGAATCCATACCGGGAGCTTTGTTAGGTAATAAATTGATGACAATATTCACATCAACCTCAGAGAGAGAGAACATCGGTAGCTCTACATGGTGTGAGTCAGATACATGATAGGTACTGGATGCCGGGCTATATACTGAACTAAAATAATTAGCGAACTTGTTGCATATTATTTGAGGGTCCGAAAGAACGACACCATCCAGCTTATAATCATTTTTACCAAGGTTTTTATTTTTCGATTTAATGAATTTCCAGAATTCTTTCTTGCTTTTGGTTTTCAATTTTGTTTGCAGATCTTTCATGTAACTTTTCATATCTGATTTAATCATAGTTTTACATTGTTTTTTTATTGATCGGTAGTTAAAAGTATTGGTACAGAGGTGCTTGGTTTTGCGAATTTTTTCTTTTTCTTTTACAAGTTTGATGGTTGAAAGATTCCACCATATTGGGTATTTTTTCTTTTGGACACAGATATCCCTTTGTCGACGTGTAGGTACATGATGGTCGAGATAAGAATATAACGTATTATAAAAAAGGTTTAATGCGATTTCAGGATTATCTGTTTCCAAAATTAGATCCCAATTTAGATTATTAATTTGGCCACAGAGTGTAGACCAGTCGATTTCTCTAAAATCATATTTTTTACTTAGGAAGAAGTGATTGTTGTTTACGTCATTATTAGTTTTTTGTTTAATTCTGGATTTACTTCTAATTGTTTTTTGTGTATCTCTTTGCCTTATAGTTGTTGTATTATGGTTGGTGTTTTTCCCATTGTTTTTGTTTTTCTTGTAATAGAAATTAACCTCTAAAGCTGGGTGGTGACGATCTTCACAAACCAGTGGTTCACCTCTCTGTACTTCAACGCACACATTCCTCTTTACATTCGGATTTGAAATATGTCTAAAAAGTACGAGATCTAATATTCTATTGTTTGCGTTTCGTATCATGTTGCAAGAATCAAGATTGAAAAACTCGCAGGTATTTCTTAAGACTCCTGCCCTAGTAAAACAGTTATTATCTCCATCAAAGGATTCGTTTTCTAAGTCACTAAATTCATGGGTGTTAAAATCTCCCAGTATCAATACCTAGATTTTTACCATATTCCATGATGTTGTATTGAGATAAAAGGTTATAAAAGGATTCGAGTGTGTCAGTTGATACTGGTGGGGGTAGATAAACCAGACCTATTAAAATTTTCAGGAAATTTATTTTTACTTCAACCCAGAGGCATTGCATTTGAGGAGTGTTGATACTCCATTCTGATTTATAAACTGTCGTGAATTCGTGCTTGATTGCCAAGATGATTCCACCTCCTGATTCTTTGTTAGTAATTGATAGGTTCCTATTTTCCCTAAAGACTTGGTAATTATCATCAAAAAGTTCTGCATCAAGAATGTTGTCCTGCAGCCAAGTTTCGGTTAGACCTATGATCTCGTAATTTTGATTATTTATATTTAAATAAAATTCTTTAGTCTTTGAATTTAGGCCATTAACATTTTGGTATAACAAGGAAAAAGACAGTTTCTTATTTTGTGACACATTTACTTTACAGGTATTTTGATCTGAAACTAAGATGTTCGGTATGCCTGTTCTTGACATATCTATATTGCTAAAGTCTAAAGTTGGATTCTTGCAACATGTAACAGACGCAGTAGGTACAGTTTCTTGGTTACATGATATTAGTGTGTTATCATTATTAATATGATGTATTGATATTTCATACCTCTCCCTCGATAATAGACTTTTATCATTATTATTACTACTAGGTTGACATGAGAGAGAATCTTGATAAGTTGTTAGGTGCTTGTTGCGCATGGGCAGACAATTGTCATCGCCTAACATAAATTTGACACAGGGTGTGCCCAAGATACTGACATTTCATTCTGATAATCTGATGTTATTATGTGATAAACTTTCCTAGCTAATATCTTTTTCCCTAATTCATTTACATGATACTTATCGTACTTATAGAACTTGTATCTATTTATAACCATGTTTGTGTCAAATAGAGTTACATTTTTTACACTTTTAAAATAATTCCATATTAAACTATTTAATTTGTATACATTACTATTTACATATGAATTATCAATACTATAAGGTACAAAAATGATGGTAACATGATTGCGTTCACTTATCTGTTTTATTTTTTGGAGAGATTGTTTGATGTTTTTGAAGTTGAGGCTGCCAAAGCAATCTATTGTTCCAGCACACAAAACAAGGTGATTTTCGTCTTGACGTTCAAGTTCTTCTTGCCAGCATTTTAGTCCTCCTTCTATCACCTTGGCAAAGTCAGCACCAGGTCCTACATAGGATTTAACACTCAATTCTTGTCTGACACTGATGTTCTCCAAATGTCTACCAATATTTCTGGATTGACTATCACCGATAACAACACAGGTCTTCTTCACGTTCGGAATAATGTTGGTTTTCTTTTTATTCGCTGATATGAGTATCTTTTGTTTTTGAACATTACAAGGGTTAGTTTCACTCATGATTGATGTTGATGCTTCAGGTTGTCGACTTTTTGTAGATGATCCGATGACTGTATTGATAGTCATTTTTACTTGCTTTTCTTTATTAATTTGTTTTGATTGTTTCATTTCCATGATCATATTTTCATTCGCCTGACATCTTTCTTCCATTGATTTGACAGTAGATAACAGGTCATTGATTATTTTTTGTTGTTCTTCTATGGTTTTTTGTTGATCAGAAATCTTAACATTGAGGCTTTTTTGTAGGTCTGCCTCTTCATATAAATCAGTTTTTAAAGTACTGTCTCTTTTGGTGTTTGGTGTTGTGTTTGGCGTTGTGTTAGTTATGCTATTTTTTCCTTTGTTACTAAATTTCGAGTCACTTTTTCTCACACGAGGGGATGGAGTTTCAGATGATGATTTATTTGTCAAAGTTGCACTTAATTTGTTACATAGCGTAGAGTGGGAACCGTTTTCAGACACTAATATCGGATCAGAGTCATTATTTGGTTTTTTGAATGTTATTGTAGCAAAGCACTTTTTACCGAAATTTTGACACTTGTAACTAAAAGATCCATTTCTAAGAGGATAATTATTGCTTAGCACAAACAGTTTTCCTTTGTGATTGTAGCTAGGATTCATATTTAAAGTTTATTTAAGCGAAACACTTGTACAAAAAATATTTATGTGTTATTAAAATATAATATAATGGTTTTTATTATTTTGACTAAATCTAGTTTAATCACGTCCAAGGTGCAGTTGAGATTTTTGTGACACCTTGTAGTTGATTTCTTTCTGCTTGAAACGTTAACCTCGCCTGGTGGTTACCTCTGAATTATATAAAGAATTTATCAGTGTCATCATATTTGTGTTACACTTTTGTGATATCACAACTACTCAAAATCACGCTGCTCAAGTTTTACGGAAATTGGGACTCGAACCACCGACCTTCAGGTTACAAGTCCGCCTCCTTATCGATCCAGCTACTGAGGTCGGTGAAAAAGTTGGAAAATTAATTTGTTTTTGTTGTGATTTTCTCCATGTTAAGTCTGTCCCGGTAGCTCAGTGATAAAGGCGGCACTGTGTGAATCCAGGGATTCCAGAGGTCGCGGGTTCGAAACCCAGCCGGGAAAAGACAAGTTATCCTCCCATTTGGGTCTTTAACCACATAATAATACGCCTTGGGCTTCCTGCTGGAATAATGGGACTTTAATAGTCCTAATTGAGCAGTATAATTAAGGCGATATTATTATTATGTTTCGTCTACACAAGATGGCCGATTTTACGTGACAAGTTTAAGGCTTTGCGAGTTCTCCATTATCGATCAAGCTACTGATCACGGAAGTGATTAACACAAATATGAGAACTTATAAATAAGGCGGTATTATTATTTCAGTATGTATTTCTATTTCCAGAATCTTGGCTGTGTAATAAACAACATCTTGCACGGAGTGCTGTCCGAGATGCTAGATAGGAACACGTACGAGGAGAGACTGGCCCGACTGATAGCGACCATGCTAGAGCGAGACCCCGAGAATAGACCCAGCACCGGTCAACTCATGGCACATGGGCTACTAGTGCCTCACGTTTATGGAGTCATGCTGAACCCCATTGGCTTTCATGAAAGTAAAAACTGTTCTGGACCATCATGTTTCAGAAAGCAGTCTCACTCTCCAAATCTCGCGTCCAACTGTCAACTTTCGTTCAAATAATGCATTCAAAGAGTGGGTTATTTGAACGAAACTAGGCGATTGAAGGGAGATTTGGGGATTTTTTCAGAAAGCAGTCTCACTCTCCAAATCTCGCGTCCAACTGTCAACTTTCGTTGAAATAATGCATTCAAAGAGTGTGTTATTTGAACGAAATTGGGCGATTGAAGGCAGATTTGGGGATTTTTTAAATTTCTAGTGTGCTTTCTGAAAAGAGGTCCTAGCCCTCAGAAACCACTCTCACTCTCATAATAATCCCCAAATCTCCCTTTCAACCGCCACAAAGCAACAATCAGAGTGCGTTGTGTGATGGTTGAAAGGGAGATTTGGGGATTTTGAGATTGAGAGTACTTTCGGACCAGAGGCCCTGATTACACATTTTAGATAGTTTTAAAAGTTGATTTTTATATTTCTGGACGAATTAGACACTCGTGATTTCAAAAGTTACTTTTTTCGAATGGTTTATTTGCAAGTATGTGTGTATGTAAGAAATCAGACGGACTCACAATTGGATTATCTAAAAACACAAAAACTCGATAATTAATACATTACCTCTGTGTTTTTAAATTTAAACCATTTTTTATGCTTGAAGCAAAAACAGTTTCCACGATAGTATGGTACAAGTTACATTCAACACCGTGCGTTTGCTGTTGAGTCTTTAAACTAGGCTGAGCGACCTGAGCGTCTCGCAGATTGTGTAACTCGACGTTATTTGTCGGACATCCATTTAAAATGGTAAAAAAACTCTGGTAAAAAACTCGCATTTTTTTATTATTTTATTTTATACCACAATGCTTTTCATTTTAATATCTCAACTCTAAAATTAATCGTAAAAAACTCGCATTTTTTTAATTTTATTTTTAATTAATGTATACCACAACGCTTTTCATTTTAATATCTCAACTCTAACATTAATCGCTAGGACCGACCTCAGTAGCTTGATCACTAAGGCCTGGACTCGTAACCTGGAGGTCGGTGGTTCGAGTTCCATGTTTAGCAACAATTAGGTAAAGCTAGTTTGAATAATTATTGTGATATCAGGATTGTGATTAACATGAATATCATATGTTTTATAATACCAAAAAATTAATTGTAAGGCAGCCATTTCAAAGTGGTCATTCAAGCTCCCCCACCCACTTTAAACTTTGTGTGTACAACTTATTACAGTCTGCCAAGCTGTCTCTTTCTTTCTATAGGCGTTCTTCACACCTCGGCTGAGGTGTTTGATCTTTTGCTATATTTTATTTCATAGTTTAATTACCTGTTCTTTCATTCTTACCTGTACCTACCAAGTATTTCCTTTTCAATGTTTCGCTTTCTTATACCTAATTTTCTATACAAATATTATTCTTTAAGATTTTCGTATATGTACCAAAATAAATTGAGTCTGTTGCTTGGAAAATAAAATAATATTATTTTTACAGTAAGGGCTTTACAGAAAGAGGTAAACCTAGAATTAGATGGAGAATTCATTATTATAAAGGGTGTCCTCTAACCAAACATAATCAAATCTCTACATTGTTATGTGACCTGGTTGCAGGGTTTCAGATGAAACTCCATACTATTAACACTGCGACCAGGGAAAAAATTTTTTCCTACATTAACCGAAAAAAATAATCGTTATTAAAATTATGTCCATGACTAAAAAAATAAAAATAAACACTTCCAATTAAAAAAAAAAATGTGAAAAAAGTTTAAAAAAGAACAAAAAACGAATGGGAACTCACCAGGAAATTCGGTATGAGAACTGGTGGCTTTCAGACTCTTAGTTTTTTATTAAGTTTTTTTTTCTTCATTATTCATTTTGAAGGCATTCTGTCTCTCCCTCTCGAAAGGCCCAAATCACTCATTCACCTATCAAATTTTGTAAAAGAATTATTGCACTGAGTGCGTTATTTAAAAAAAATTGACGATTATTGAACGGGAGATTTGGAGATCTTTGAGAGTAAGAGTGCTTGACAAGGCCAAGCTGATACCTTCAAAATGATAAATGTCGTTTATTTATATCATACATTTTGACTCTACGGCTGATCTGAGGTAGTCAAATCTAAGTCATGTGAGGTACTGTTCTCCATATGCACTAAAATGTGGGCGCCAAAAATGAGATGTGAGGTACTTTCAACCTTTGAGAGTTGTTAAAAAAATACCGTGTACATTCAAACCTGGATGTAAGAGAATACAAGAGATGGGAAGTTTTTTTCTCTATTATCCAAGTTTCCCTTTTTAAAGAGTTTATTTTTCATTATAGAGAGGTAAAGTTGACTGGTTTTTGTTCTGTTATATCCAGATTCGACTGCATCATGCAGCATTTCATAATTGTCACTAAAAATGATACAAAAAGGGGCATAAATTAAATAGTTTCATTTCATATTTTAAACATTAGATGTTCAGAAATGTTGACAGAACAGAGATCATATTACACGCAATGGTCCAAGGCAAGGATCAAATTATGTGCCTTTTTATATGTAGAATAAACAAATAATTTGATTTTCTTGAACATTTCCTAGAAGTTAAGAACTGGCCTTTGGGTTGAAGTGGCAATGCGTTCAGAAAGTTTACTTTTATTGAATCCAAGGAGGTTGTGAGAAATTCTGATCTTCTGCGTCCATTTCTTCATCTTCATTTCCAGGCCTTGCAACATTTCCATCTAGAAATAAAAGAATAACAGTTTTATCAATCTGGTCTGGTTGTAGTGTTCCAGAGAAAACTCCAAACAATTAACACTGCAACCTAATGAGATCTATTGTGATCAGGTGATTTTATATGGTTTTAAAGTCCTAATTTGAGCTATTCAGGATAGGGGTTTTATCCTCTATTCTCGGAAATTGTACCAGCTACCCACATTAACCTCAAACAGCCTGGGTAGGACCGTAAATGCCAGCCTCACATGTTCTTCACTTTGAAGGGGAAATATTTTTTAAATATTCTGTTCAACCTGGGATTGAACTCGGGATCTCTGAACCACAAGCAGTAGTCACAACCATTACACCATGGGGGTTGGTTCTCAAATATCATGGGTACTTGACTTTACACAAGCAAAATAAAAGTCATGTGGGCGTCCTTTCTAAATCAAATATCATGGGTATCTTGACTTTACAAGGAAAATAAGTCATGTGGCGTCCTTTCTAAAGATACAGTCTACAAGCTTCTAACTCGTACTGTTCTTGAGATAAACGTAAAAAAAATTGCCCATGAAAGAAACAGTAAAAAAAAGAATACATACTGCGGTTCTCAGTGTTTTCTCTACCAGGAATTTGTCCTGACTGTAGGAGTTTATTCAATCTTTCTATTTCCTCCAGCGACGAAGCTTTGCTGATGGCTTCTTTAATTTTCCAAACTTCCTCTGCAGATGGACCTGTTGAGAAGCATATAATTTATGACTGGAGTACACATATAAGAGACCAATTACCAAGAGCTGGCAAACTGAACAGAACAGAAAAAGAGTATTAAGTAACTAGCTGGTAACTCGTACTTCGGTATGAGGAAGTAAACACACTTCATTAGGCCAAGGCATGGCCACTTTTGGGTCTAGATTCCAATTTATTGTACTTCATGCTTTTGGCACAAAGGTTTCTGAACAGTTCAGTGCTATGACTGAACTCTTCAGTATAATCAGTATATCAGTATAAACAGAAAAGTGAGAAGTTGTAATAGATGTACATGAATATCAGAACATACCTGGACAGCTGTTTCGAGCTTATTTGCAACATTATCTTACATTCCTTATAATAGTTCACATAGCAAAATACATCACTTCATAAGGCCCCAGGTGGCCAGAGGCTTTGAACAACATTTTAAACCTTATGTTGACCTTCTCCGGGTTTCAATAATGAGAGTTCAAAATTTGGTCAAGATCAGTGAAGGCATGTGGAAACATAAAGATTACCAGAAAAGTTGAGATATTTTATTTATATTCATTTGAAGTAATAAAAAATACAATGGGTGGCAGTGGATTCAAAATTTGTTCTTTGTTTGTGTTTGCCTCTTTTTTTGTTGATATACTAATATGCAGACTCAAAAACAAAATTGGCCATTTCCCCAGAAATTCGCAGAGGACATTAAATTAATGCCCTATTGTAAAACAATATTATACAGGGATACACATGGGTGATTTCAGTTTGTGTAACTTACCAGTTGATATATTAGAGAGATCCTGTAATGCAGCACCAGGTACAAAAGTTTTTGCTTTTTTGATAATTTCTTTTTGTAACTCTTTCCCTTTTTTACTTTTGAACAATGCAGCAGCTTTTGTTCTTTCCTGAAGAAAAAAATAATAAAATACATGACTTAATTGACTTGTCATTAATTTTAATCAGATGAAAACCATCTTTTAGAATTTAGATGAAAAATACAGTATTTCATAATAGGAAAATTTGGCATATTGTCTTTGAATGCATGATTTATTCAATTTAAACCATGGCTACTCTGTCTGAGAATCAAATTGACATGTGACACATAATTAATATACACATCTTATAGTACATCATGACTCTTTCTGGCCTACCTGCATACCCAATTGTTTTTAACTTTTACACACCACTGATCATAAGAAAAAAGAAAG
This sequence comes from Bactericera cockerelli, assembly GCA_024516035.1. Lineage (NCBI taxonomy): Eukaryota > Metazoa > Arthropoda > Insecta > Hemiptera > Triozidae > Bactericera > Bactericera cockerelli. The sequence goes on from CM044957.1 coordinate 46,611,350, forward strand.
AAAAGAAAAAATGAAAATACACCTCTTACCCTGTCAACCAAGTGTATTATTCTGTTTTAACATATTAAAATTTCACTCATAATGTATAGATTTAAAAAGGAGAATATGTAGTTTTTTCAACATACGGTCAGTTTAATTTTTGAGAAGTCCAACAGTTTGACTCGAGGTAACTTGAATGCTACGTAAAGTCTGTAGTGAGGTCTGTTGATGACAGGGTTGTGGAGTAGACACAATGTATTTAGCTTGGGCAGAGTTGATAAGGGATCTAGATCTCCTAGTTCTTGAATATTGTTTCCAGTGAGAATCAAAGTTTCTAGATTAGGTAGGTTCTCGTGTAAATCTTCAGCTATTCTCCTGAAAGTGTGAAATGGAAGGTTTTATTTAACATATCTATTTGAACAGACTGAACATCACCAATAATTAAATTAAGTATGAATTAAATATCTAGCAATATAAAAATGATAGGTTAAATTTCAGCTAACCAAACTATGGTAACTTCTCTCATGAAGTTGAGGTAGCTTTATTGATTTTTTCTAGTGTCTTTCTGCTTTAGAGAATGGTCAAATATAAAAATCCTTGCTCCAAATTTTATAATATTCAAAATAATTTAAATTTCACTACCTTGTGAACTTTGGAAAAAAACTATCAATTATTAATTGATTTACATTCTTTTAATTGCATTGTTGAACTATTTTTTGTCTCCATTTTTTTTTTTTTTTTCAACAATAAAAACAAAATGTACTCTACATGTGAAACAATTTCTGAAACAGTATTTTTTTCTATGCAAATATACTTACACTATCCTATTGTTATTGAAAAACAGGGTACTCAGCCGTTTCAGAAGAGGAAATCCATCAATTTTTCTGATGTCATTATTGGAAAAGTCTATTGTGTCAAACTGATCCAGAGTTGCTCCCATGTTTTCAATGACAGGAATCTTGTACCCTGAACACAGAAGAAAATATTAATTAGAATGAGGCATTACAAATTCAGACACACAGGCCTAGATCAACTAGTTGCATAAGTTCTTTATTTCTATCTATCTATAAAAATAATTATATTAATAATAAATATAGCATTAGGGTAAGGACTATTCAAATCACATTATTCACCAAGACTCATTACTATGAGGTAAAAATCCTAAATTGGAAGATGACTTGGTAAGTCCCGGCTAGGTTCTAAATCTAAAGAGAATCTATTTTGTGCTACATGACGTGAGCATGGACTGGCATTGCAGATTTCCACTACAACAGAAGTTCACCTGAAGCCCATACCAGAAACACTTGCCACTCTTAAATCAGATTTAGAGAGAGAGAGTATTTCCTGTAACAAGGGCTGGACTCTTTAATCAAGTCATATTAAGCTAAATAGAACTTTAAAAAATAGTAGACTTATGTATCTGTCCATTTATTAATTTTTTTCACAAAACAATGGACTTTTGCAGGGATCAATCTAGAGGGGACAGGGTGTCTTAGGTGCCCTCCACTGACTACTATTTGACTGAGAATGTGGTAGGTAATACTATACCACTCAGATATGTGAAGAGATCTTGTGCTACACCACAAAGAAATCATTCTCTTCATTTTCAATTTACTAACACCACTCTTGCCTCAACAGAATGTTCCTGGATTGGACTATAGAACAATTATTTGAACTGTACCTATGTTGCACATGAAAATGGGCCAAAAAGCTCTGAAAATTTCCAATACAATATTCACTCACCTCGCAGGTCTAGTTCACGATCTTTCACAGGATTAGTGTACTGCATACACTGAACAATTAATTCTGCAGTTAACTTGACCATTTTGATGGGTTAAGATACCTCCGACCAATTTAGTTGTAACGTTAGGAAAGGCTGTGGGCGAATCTCAGTCAGCCGCTGAGTTCTAATAGTCCGTTGAATATTACCTATTTGAAATATTGAACTTCAACTTTGAAACATAAACTTTATAGATCATATTCAGTGAATTCAGCTTTTAAAAACTTGGGCATTGATTCTTGAATTTCTAGAACTTCTTTATGGTACATCCTAGGATAATTATGTTTCTACAATAGTTATCAACGCGAACCGCAAACACATGAACATAAACGCATTTGGCTGGACTCTAGTCGAAAAAACATTTCGAAATTTCTATAGAGTATGGCAAAATCTTGTACTCTCGTTGCTGAAACTATAGTCGCCAACGAATTAAAGTGAAAAAAACGCTTATTTATGGAAAGTCCCACACATAAGGGATTTTTTATTAACCACTCATGTTTAAAAATTCGCTCAACAAGAAAAATACGCTTCAAACCTAACCTAAAAATTATTTCTTCAAATTTTTGAAATCACGTTTCATATCCTCTTGAAATTGCCATCGCTTCATGAACCATCCAGCCATGTTCTGAAATCGGAAAAAATCAAACCATTGTTGGATAAGGATTTTTCAGAATGGTAAGTTTCAGAATTAATTATAAATCCATAGATAGATTTATAATTAATTGACACCGCCAGTGTCTATAGAACCCATTGAGTGTAGTGTCTATAGATGGATGAGATTAAATTCCATACATCGCCATAACATGAATCTTTGTGAAATTTCACCTTCTACAGGAAGAATTTTACGAGCCAAACTTTCTTGTACATCTTGACCATTTTAGTTATTGATTTATCCTTCTTTTCTTTTGCCTCTTCCCAAACCTAGTTTACCTACTCAGTCTGGGTGAGGTTGAGTAACTGGTTTGTAAATTTTCAGCGAATTTAGGGTAAATGCACATTGAGTACATCTGTTCCCATTCTGTTTTTGAAGTCAAGTAATGGTAGGACTGGGATGGGTGACCATTCTAATTTGAACCCTTGTGAAGCTGGTTGAGTAATGAGTCTCTACACAGACTCAGACCAATGCCTTGAAATGTTCGAAGTGTTTTATAGGGACTTGAAACAGATTTTCAGTTGGTTTGAAGCTAGTATGCATTGGTAGTCAAACGGTTAATGTGTGGCTTAGGGATCGGTAGATTCAAATCCCAATGCATGCATTTTTCTTAATTTTTAGAGTATATGACCACAAAAATAAAATGCTATAAATATTAATCTCACCTGGTGATTACCTTCCACTGAACAGTTTTATAATTATTATGTTTTGTAGCTCATGTGAAGTCCTGACTCCAATCTGTTAATTTGCAATCGGTCTGTTTTTCTCTTTCAAGTTATGAGCCATTCATCCCTTCTAAGAATGAATTTGTGCTATTATGTAGTCAATCTCTTATATAATATGTGCTACTAGTAGTTGTGTCAACTGTAAACCTCACACAGAATCATCAATCACATTATAAATGTTCAATCAAGCATGAGGACATGAAGACCTTTCATTCAATACCACATGATAGGGTTTAATTTTAAAATATCAACCTGCCCACTTTTTGTGGCCCTTTTTCAATTTTTTAAAGTTATTGTAAACTATTGTTTTTTGATATGTATTTTCTTCAATTTGTACAATATGCTCACCCTTTAATAAATAGAAATATAGGTACTTCAAACTATGTACAAGCACTTTTTTCAATCATTATTTAAGGAAGTATCATATTTTTGTTTTATTGCAGACTTGTAAAAGAAGAAATGGAGGACGCTCCAAACATGGCAGAGGCCATGTAAACCCTGTACGTTGCACTAACTGTGCCCGATGTGTCCCAAAAGACAAGGCCATCAAAAAGTTTGTGATCAGGAACATTGTTGAAGCAGCCGCTGTCCGTGATATTACTGAAGCCAGTTGTTATCAATGTAAGACTTTTAACCTAATCAAATAAGATGATCAAGTAAGAAAACAACTATTTTGAGCCTATAAGTGCTATTTAGCTGAATTTTTATATATTTATATTGCAACCACTTCAAGGGCATCCTAAAAATTCTATGGTTGATAAATTGGGCAATCCTATTACACTTTCACTCATATCAATAAACCATTATTGGTCCAGAAAAGTATACAGCTGAAGTTTGATAAAAGTGACCATTTTGTACTGGTAAAATATGATTTCTATTTTTAGAAATCATTTTCAAGCTTTATATGAATCAATTAATGAAACTAAAACTATATGCACAGTTGCATTACTGTGCATCTTGTACTATTATCTCCAAAGTTGACCATAATGGATCCAAGATTTATAAATTAATACATGCATGATTATTTTTCTCTCTGTTCCTTAGCATACCAGCTCCCCAAACTCTACGCAAAGTTGCATTACTGCGTGTCTTGCGCTATCCACTCCAAAGTAGTCCGTAACAGATCCAAGGCTGACAGACGTATCAGAACACCCCCACAAAGAAACTTCCCCAGAAATGTAAGTTATTATTAAACTTTTTATTGAGTCTTAATTCAATCTAAACTCTCTTTGTTTTAAAATAAGATCCCATTCTGCTGTTCAAAGGAGAAATAACAGGATGTATTTGAATAATACATCCCCGTCTTCTTCACAGTTTTTTACTTTGAAGACGGGTATACCTTTCTATTATTTTTATATTGTTACAATTTATATTTGTCAAATAAATGGAAATGTTGTTAAAAAAAAAAAAAAAAAAAAATATTTTTAGTTAAAAAAAGTTACTACCTAAAACATTAAAATTTCAGGTTCTTGAAAAAATATATATTATTTAAACTGAACAGTCTTAAAAAGCTGAAATTTAACATGATTTAAATAATTGGTTTATATTTTTATTTTATTTTCATTTTTTTTAAATGCAACATATTCATGAAATTCGGACATTTTTTGTTGTTGCTTATACCTATCCAAAAAGAAATCTGTTAATGGTAACAGATATCAGGAATTTACAAAGTTGAACTTGTCTTAAAATGTCACTTAAACATCCATTTTGGCAAGTATTATATTCTTTTCATTTAAGTAATGGAAAGTTATGTTTACACCTGTAATTTCTTGTTTGGAAACATATTGAAAAAAAGAAGAAGAAAAAATCATCTTTGCCATCATTTAAATTAGTACCTATGCTGTGTTTCTGAAAAGTAAGTAAGTAAAACATTGAATCCCTCATCTGTTTCAGGACATGGCCAGACCTGGCGGAGCTGCTGTACGGAAGTAGAACCAAAACATTTATTTCATTTCATTATGTTTGTTTTTGAAATAAACTTGGTTATTTTCCATCAGTATATTGTTTCTTAATCATTGTTAGATTTCTTTCTTTTAATTTGAAGTTCTGGGCTACTATGTTGGATTTTTATATCAGATTCAAACCATGAGGGGCAACAATAATATACATACTTTAGTAGAACAATTATATTGCAAGGAATATGTGTCTCCAAAACTCTCAATCAGCCTTAAGAAAATAAGGTGCTAGTCTGGTAATCCAGGTAGTGTACGAATGTGTAGGATTCAATCTCACCTATAGATTTCTCTTATTTGAGTGTATGATCAATGGACAGCATAGTGAGGTCAATGTTTCAAATTGTTTCCACATTAATCTTTCCTTGTAGGTTATCTTCCCTCCATTAAAGGGTCAATTAATAAAACGAAAATGCAAGTTATCCTAAAACTTAAGTTTGTATTATTTAAACGAAATTGAATTATTATGAAAAGTGAGATTGAGTTAAGAGCGCACAAGTAAAGAACATTTCCAGCTCAACCTAGGCTGGGTTTAGTTGATAATAATAATAGTATTATTGCCTTATTTATACTGTCCGATTAGAACTATTAAGTCCATTATTCCAGCAGTAACCCCACGACATGATTATTTGTTCAAAATCCCAAATGGGAGGATAAATAACTAGTCATGTCCCAGCTCGGTTTTGAACCCGCGACCTCTGGATTCACTGAGTGCCACCCACTGAGCTATCGGGACTGGTTGATGAGGGTAGCTGGTACGATTCCCAGAAAATGGAGGGTAAAACCCCCGTCCTAAAGAACTTTCAGGATTTTAAAAGTAAACTGAATCAACTGGTCACAATAGATCTCATAAGTTCGCAGTGTTATTTGTAAGGCGTTTCCACTGAAACACCCTACAACCAGGCTAGATCATAAAAAAGCAATGCACCCCTAATAACCTCTCGGCTAGGCTAGGATAAGCTCGCCCATCTCCTGGTATGTGTCCCCTCTGAAGGGTGAGAAGTGAAAAAATACTTCCTAATTATGTACTGGGTCAACACGAGCGCACTGGAAAGGTATTTAGAAACAACCGTAACCAAATTTTGAATAGAAATAGGTATTGGTATATACTCCGGGGTTCGATCTCAGGACCTTCCCCATGGCGAGCGAGTATAATAATAATAATCTAGTGGAAGGTAACCACCAGGCGAGGTTAATGCTCAAATCAATTTTCACCTAACCCTCAGAGTCTTATTATTATGTGGTCACAAACTCAAATTAATGAGGAAAAATTCATGCACTGGGTGGGATTCGAACCAATGGATCCCTACGCTACCTGGATTACCAGACTAGCGCGTTAACCACTTGACTACCAGTGCACTTACTACTAATCTAATCCCCTGGTCAGAGTGGTCAGTGGGGCTAGGAACAGCTAGAGGAAATCGCCATGATGACCATAGATGGATTCGATACCTAATCGGTGACCAATCACCCCTCTGAACGTTGCTTATCTTCAGTGATCGAAGGAGAACAGGTGTTCAAAATATCATACCTACCTAGTGATAATAAACTGATTTTTTTTAAATGATATTTATTTACAGAGGAGACTTAACAATCAGAGTCCTTGCTCCTTGTATTATATTTTTTTGTGTAAAAATATACAAATGATCAGTAATGCAAAAATAGCCATTGCTTTTGCATGGGCCGAAGGCTATATCTTTAAACAATTTCCTTAATCACAACTGCTATGCTAGCGGCCGAAGGCCATTGCCATATCTTGGGATCTGAAGTTCGTTTTAAATTAGGTTCTGTTCTAATTTATATCTTCATTGAAATGGAGATCTATCAGGATCTGTGCGTCGAAAGAAATCATTCTAATATTTGATTTCTGCTGGTGCCTCGAAAATTTCGTAACAGTAATCTATGCATACTATTATAATTTATGCATAGATAATTTTTAGATCTCAATCCGCTCGGATTTTTGGGTTCTTAAAAGTGTCACTCCTCACTTATTTTTCTAGTCCATTGTTACATAATTTTATTACTTCCGATTATATCTATAGATGTGCTCAGATTGTTTGATGATATCTACTTAAACGCACGGTTAGCTCAGTGGTATGATACTAGCTTGCCATGTGGAAAGAATCAGGTTCGAACACTAGAACCGATAAAAAATTGCATTCAAAACTTGGTAACAGTTGTTTTTTGTACGGGATAACTTCCGGTGCATTCGTGTTGACTCAGCATCTAAATGGGAAGTAGATAAATTTTTCATTTCAATCCTATTTCGTGAACAGTAGAACACTCGATTTCGATTTAAGGTTGTTTGTGACATAGAATATTTGTATTGAAATAAATATAGAACATTCACAGAAATTGTGTAAAGGCTATTCTATTCTATAAAACAAAATTGAATATAATCGATTGAAATTTTATAATACAAGGGATTTAGTAAAAATCTCAGAATAGATCGATTATGTCGACAATTTTTTATCGAATAATGTATAATATGATATGATAAAAACTATTCACGAGGAAGTGATGTGTCCATAATTGGCAATGTATTTTTCTTGCGAAGAAAATTGGGTTCACGTCCGATGATATATTATCTGTTGAAGAAGATTATGTCGTTAGTATTCCAAAGAAGATATTATAAAAGTGAAAGGTGATTCCACTGGTATTTAAGGCATTGACGAAATAAGACAAGGTTTAGTTCGTTTGCAACTGTGTTATTGACTATTACGTGGTTGGAACAAGAGTTTTTTACCAACGCATGGAATATTTTTTTTAGTGCCATGAACTTCTTCAGGTAAGATTAAATTAATTAGCTTACAGCCATAACGAAAATTCCCTTCTATATGTTTTGTATACTCAAAAAACAATATTTTTTTCTGATAAAAGATCCTTATGAAAATGGGTCAGGTAAAAAAATTGAGCCTTAAATCCATCTTCAAAAGCTGCATGTTGACGAAATCTCTGCTGTTTATTTTCTGCCCGGTGCTAAGTAATAAGTCATTTCCGAGAATACAACAACAGTAATTGAAAGTATAAAATCTTCATTGATTTTTTTTATTTATTTTTAGCCTATTTTTATATCGTAACCATGAAACAGCTACTGTGGACGCTTGTGGTCTGTGTTAAATAAAAAAATAAATGCATTTTTCTCTCGTTTCTTAACTACTTTGAATTCCTTCACCCTCTTGGACTGGCCGTCACCCCCACACTCTATCCTTTCTTCACAAGCCCAGTGTTGTCTAACCGATGCAACAAGAGCCTGTTGGCCACGCCCCTTTGTGACTGGCCCTGGCCGACAAGAAATTTGGCCTTCATGGATAAATCTCGACGTAAATGCTTTCGAACCCTCGACATATTGATAAGATGGTCAAAAACTAATACCTATAAAATTAAAATCACTTCGGCTGTCACAAGTCGAAATATTGGACCTTCCAGAGTAATTCAAAAATTGCGTAAATTCATACCTAAAGGTTTTTGTCAAAATGAAATAGACACCGTCATGTTTTCAAGGTCCAATAAAAAATATACGAGCGTAGTATAACATAAGAATAGATGAACCTTCAGTATTACGTGCCCCTATACTGGATAATTTCAACATTAATATTCCATAAGAAATATGAAATGGAGAAACCACAACGAACATCTTCTATACCTAACTAATTTTTTTTTAAATATATCTTCAACCTTAAATTAAAACTTGGACCAAGAGCAATACCCCTTCTCTTCTCAATAGAATTGAGCCAAAAAAGAAACCAACATTTTTATGAACAGGTATCTACCTAGTATGTTTTGGTGTTAAGGTCATATCAAGACAGGGGTTTTACCCTCCATTCACCGGAAACCTGCTATCCACATTAACCTCACTCAGCGCAGGTTGGGGCGGAATAGCCAGCACCACGAAGGCTCGTATTGTAATGGTCACCAAGTCCAAATTGAGCCAAAAAAGAAACCAACATTTTATGAACAGGTACCTAGTTATGTTTTGGTGCTAAGGTCATATCAAGACGGGGGTTTTACCCTCCATTCACTGGAAACCTGCTATCCACATGAACCTCACTCAGCCCAGGTTGGGGCGGGAATAGTCAGCACCACGAAGGCTCGTACTGCTACGGTCACCAAGTCCTAACCTTGCTGGAAGTTGCTTAACTTTCGTGACAGAACGAGAACCAGTGTACGTGCCATCGACGCCTGGCTATTTACCATAAATGTCAAATGGTCAAGAGGTTTGCATTTCGAAGACCTAGAGTGGAGTGTAAAGGAATAAAAGTTATTGGTCAGTTATGTAACACTCCAGAGACCCATAGATAATACTTTCTCCCGATGCGATGTTTACTGCTTGAGTATGGAACATCAGCAGACTCGGGACTACTAGATGAGTGCAGAAGATACAGATTGAAATTACTAGTTGAGTATGTTGAGCACCTACTGAAGGAATAAATAGGTACCTACTGCCTACTTAATTGTTTTACTAGTTGAGTACTGAAGGAATAAACGGGTACTAGGTACTAGGTACCTACTTAATTGTTTACCATTCCAGGTAAAATTAATTAGGTGTACATAGAATTATTTACATGTTATTATGAGGTTTTGTTGTTCTGATGCAGGCAATGCCTTGGGTGTTATAGGGCAATGCGTAGTATGTTATAGGGCAATGCGTTGTATGTTATAGGGCAATGCCTTGGGTGTTATAGGGCAACGCCTTGGATGTTATAGGGCAATGCTTTGTGTGTTATAGGACAATGCCGTGGGTGTTATAGGGCATTATCTTGGGTGGCTTCTACGGTTAGGAAATACATGAAGGGGATTGTCCAGAGCTAGGGAAATATCTTGGGGGTATAACTGTATAGTAATGTTAGAGAAAATATATACAGGGTGTCCATAAAGTCCCACCCCACCCCCTTATCTGTAGAAGGGCTGCAAATATAGAAAAACCCAAGTTTCAGCAAAAAATAATCTACACATGCCCAGTCAGGCAGGCAAGGACCAACATTAAAATGTTAAATGGAATGTAATGACGTTTGGCACATTGTTTTAAAGGCTCATTGAGAGAAGTTCATTGCAATAAATTTCAGTAAGTTACGACATACCGTTCTCGAGATACAGGGTCGGCCGTCCTAGCTAATATCCCTATGTTCTGACCTATAACTACTAAACCGTAAGTTGCAGGAGGATGAAATGGAGAGGGGGGACTTTACAGACATTCAGTATACATACTTATACCTAACCGACCTCAGTAGCTTGATCGATAAGGCAGCGGACTTGTAACCTGGAGGTCGGTGGTTCAAGTCCCGGTTTCTGCGTGGATTTAGTAAAGCGAGATTGAGTAGTTGTAATATCACGAAAGTGATTAACACAAATATGATAACTTTTTTACATACCTATCTACTTATACCTACTTACCTAGGGTAGGACATTAGGGCAATGCCTTGTGTGCATAACTTTTAGGATTAAGGGAAGTGCCTCGGTTAGAACCGGTTGGGTGGAAGAGCTCACAATGTGTTAATCCTGCCGTCAAAGCCTTAAAAAAATCGGAGCAAAAAAATATTTTTTTTACAAAAACGAACACAATACTTCCGATTACTAGTATTCGAAATTTCTCGGAAGTAATATGTACGGGTTAGGTAGGTATAATTCTATAGGATTTAGAAGCGTCATTTCGAGTTATCGGGATTTCGAATAAAGAGCGAAGTTCGACAAGGGCCCAAGAATTCTTTCGAGTTAATGGAATTTTCGACTTATCGGAATTTTCGACTTATCGGAGATTTCGAGTTAGCGAGATTCTATACTGTATCAAGAAAATATATCTTTCTAAAACTTAAACATTTAGGACGGAATCAATTGACGTTTTTGTAATACCTCTGTGGCGCTTAGTCTCGGATTGCGTACTGTGTAAGATAGGGAAAACCGACGCTTAGAAGTGACTTGTGATATAGAATTTGTCTATTAATTTCGCCCTCAGGATCTAATTCATAGACGTTTTTGTAATACCTCTGTGGCGCTATATTCCGATTTGCACACTGTCTCAGAGAGGAAAGGTCATGAAGAACTTGATTTTGTATATTAATTTTGCCTTATACCTAAAGTTAATTTCGTAGGTCATATTTATTCTTATAAATTAATGCGAAAGTCACTCAGTTATCTCTGCTTCTTGACTTTCTTCGTAATGGTACGTTCTATAAAGCTGTGTAAATTGGTATTCACTTACTAGGTGCCTTTAATGTCTTTGAGGAGGATTATTAATATGAAGATGAGGAAGATAATAATAAAGGATTATTAAATATTCCAACTGATACGCCAACCGCGGATAAAAAAGACGATTACCTTTTCATCACTGTTAATAATAAGTATAATAATACTCTTCAGTGGAAAGTAACCACCAGGCGAGGTTAATGCTTAAAGCATTTTCTTCCACCTAACCCTCCACAGGATTACAACAAAGATCCATCGAGTTGGTTCATCGCTGTGATGGTATAAAACTCTGACTTGATGGACGGCTTAACTTTGTTGTACTGTGTGAAGTGGTTAACGCGCTAGTCTGTTAATCCAGGTAGTGTAGGGATCCGTTGGTTCGAATCCCACCCAATGCATAAATTTTTCCTCATTAATTTGAGCATATGACCAATGATCACATAGTAATAAGTAAGACTGTAAGGGTTAGGTGGTAGAAAATTCTTTAAGCATTAACCTCGCCTCGTTCTTACCTTTCACTAAAGAGTACTACTATCATTATTGTACCTAATCCTACCTATATTGTAATTTTCGGCTTTTTGTTGAATCATCCTGAACAACTTCAAGCTTTGGTTCATGTAGAGATTAAATTAGTTAGCGTTGATGGCATGTTAAACTCACCAATTCTCATTCAGTCCCTAAAGTTAAACAACATCCTGCAAGGCTAGGATTCGGATGGAGGGCAAAAGCCCCGTCGGCGTAGTGTTAAAAACGACACGATGTCAAACTCAAATTAAAAGAAAAAAGATCATTATTGTAAAGTCATACCTCCTTGGTAGCGCTTGAGTCTGTAGTAAGCAGTTAGACTGTCACTGAGTTGAGTGGAAGAGAATAACCCCTCCCCCCCTTTATTTAGGACATCAGATGTGTATAATTATAACTTTTCAAGACGACCACATACATAAAAAACTATATTTACCGTTATATAAGCACTGTAGTTTCTGGGAGGCGTTCTCCCGCGAAACGACCGTTTCGCTTGATACTTTTTTAACTGTTATATGTTGATATGTTAGCAGTGACCAGTGGCGGAATTATGGGCAAAAATAAGATATTGGGATATTAAAGATACGGAAAAGTCCTATAATTCTACGCTACCCACTAAAATTGTGATATAATAACACAAAGAAACAAATTATTATTAATATAGAAGTTAATAATAATAATTTAATCATTAAAACCGACAGTTTGCCTCACAATCACATGGATGGAAGAGATTCTATTTCATGAAGGATAAGGATGTATTAGGTACTAGTGGGCAGCCTTGGGCTCTGATGTGCACGTATTGATTCAAATTCAAGTTCTCCAACAGTACGACCTTTCAGATGAAATTCATCACAACTCACTACACAGATACAAACAATGAGACCTCTAAATTAGTTGGAATATAGCTCAGTCAATCACAAAAGTCCTCTAAATAAGTTGTAATATAGGGTCAAGGGGGGTATTTACGAACAGGGGGTAATTACGAACAGTGGTCATTGTACCTAAACAGGATAAGATATTTCGAATCTGGTGGTTGAATACTATTATTTTGAATTGTTATTACAGGTTGAACATGAGTTTTCGATAGTATTTATTTTCAGTTGTAGTTAGTAAGCTAGTGAAAATAGATCTATCAAAAAAATTGTTTTTTGAAGTTTTTGATTTTTTTAAAACAATTTTTTAGGTAAGTGTTACTTGAATTTTTATCATTATTTTACTTTTAATTATTGATAAGCATGTTTTTGGTTATTATTTTACAAAAATAATTGTTTTAACCATTTTTTAAGTTATACTTTTTGGGTGTTCTTAAATACCCCCGCATTTTTTTACTATGGGGTAATTACGAACGCATATTTTGGGTGTTTGTTTTACCCTATAACTGTTTTTTGTATTTATCAAAACACTCAGAATGACCCGGAACTACAAGATGAAGAAACCACCTCCTTTGTACACAGAAGCACAAATGATATCTGCTATCGTATTAGATGTTTTTAATGCCAACCTGGCTGTCAGAAGAGCAACGGCAGTGTTTTGAGATTCCGCAAACCAAAGTAGAATTTTCCAAACGTAAGGCTCAAAATCCTGAAATACTGGGAGGTTGTAAGAAGTACCAAGATATTAGTACCCTAATGTATTGGACCCAATGAAGGTATTTGTGTACTTGAACATAGCAAAAGAAAGGAAGAAAAATGAAAGTGTAGAAAACGAAAAGAAATATAGGGGGAACAGTTTCAAAAAAGAAGAAAAAAATGAAGGTAGAAGAAGACAAATCTGAGATTGACAATGACCTAGAAACTATTGATAAGACCAAAATCTGTAAAAATTAAAAAAATATATAAAACACCTTTCAGAAGCTCTCATAATTAACTATTACTATTATTATGCTTTTATTACCAGCCTCCGTGGCGTAACGGTTGTGACTACTGCCCGTAGTCCAGAGATCCTTAGTTCGATTCCCGGTTGGAGCAGACTTTTCGCACAGAAAATTCTGTCCCCTCCGAACATGTGAGGCTGGCGATTCCGGCCCCACCCAGGCTGGGTGAGGTTAATGTGGGTAGCTAGTACGATTCCCAGCGAATGGAGGGTGAAACCCCCGTCCTGCCTACCTTAAGTCAGGATGTTAAAACCAAATAGAATCAATGGGCATGAAAGGAGCCTAGACATTGGATCTGGGCGTCCATATAATCCTCTCACCACCGTGATTTAGGTATCTATACCTATCTCACGGACACGAAATTATTATTATTACTATTATTTGCAAGATAGAGATACCCTATTTGATAAGAGCTGACTACCTTCGTGGTTAGGATTCAAACCACTATCCTGTGTGTCCATAAACTTTGCATATTGTCATACAGGTGGCTAAAGACACAAAGTACAATTTTGGTGTATTATTTGTACATAAAAAGCACATATTGCAATTAAAAAGTTCGTTTTTAATATTGTATAATGTGTTCGCATTTACCCCCGTCAGGCGGGGGTAAATGCGAACAGGCGGGGGTAAATAAGAACACCACTAAACAGATACTACAGTATGCACAAAACTATTTATAATGCACCATTAGAATGCTAAATAAGTCTATATACCAAAAAAATCACAAGACATGGATTTTACAAAAGCAACTCAGGGTTACAGATATGTTTATAAAATGTAGCTCAAAATCGTTCGTAATTACCCCCCTTGACCCTAGTTCAGTCAAAGATGACAAGATAATAAAATTTATTCCGATCGAGAGAGGAAAAAAATGCTCGAGTTCTGATAGATATTTGGCATAGTTGTTCTTTAGTTCTTGACAATACCGACCTCAGTAGCTTCATCGATAAGGCGGCGGACTTGTAACCTGGAGGTCGGTGGTTCAAGTCCCGGTTTCGCGATAACACAACTACTCTAACTACGAGTTAGAGTATTTGTGTTATCGCGAAAGTGATTAACACAAATATGATAACTTTAACTTTTTTTAGTTATTGACAATGACTGGCGAAAAATTTACCAGGGGCTCTATGGGCGTTGAACAAGGTGGTATGGTACTTATTTCACCAGAACTATTGGTTTAGAGTTTTGAATAAACCATTAAACATCCCAAGTACAGAGCCAAAAAATATGACTTCAATGGAATTCAAACCCGGTCATCTTATAGTTCTTTGGTTGTACCAATATAATATGTGCCCGTCTCAATTCTTGTAAAGTCTAGCTACCTAACCCACAATAATATAATTATATTTTGTTATGTTTTCCACATAGCACACCTGGTGTTGTCAGTATATATTCGAAGGGTTTTTTCAAAATCGTGGTTTAAATTTTTCATCCGAGGGCGACTGAAAAGACATTGATTATTTTCTTATGGTTTCCTAGCGCAGTATTTTGTGAAGGCAGGTTGTTCACTAAACACCCAATGACTTTGGAGAACCAGTTTCGAGTTGTTTGCCTTTAGGTCACACAATGACATGTCCGGTACCTAGCTCAGTGGACTAGGCGTCTGACTGGTAATCATAATAGCGTTAGGTGGTACAAAATGCTTTGAGCATTTTTTTAAAAGCTTTATTAGGAGGACAAAGTACAAAGTTAACAGTATAAAATTAAGAAAAAAAAAAAAAAAAACAAACGACAAAATAAATAAGTAAAAAAAAAGAAAATAACAATAATGTCCTACCTAAAGGGCGAGGTTATTGCCTGTGGCAATCTCTTCCACCCAACCCTCTTCCACCCAAGCATTAACCTTACCTGGTGGTTACCTTCCACTAGAGTATTATTATTAATCCAGAGGTCGCGTGCTCACAACTCAGCCGGGACATGACAAGTTATCCAGTTGGGTGGAAGAGCTCACAGTGTGAGAATCCTGCCGTCAAAGCCCCAAAAAAAGTTATCCTTCCATTTGGTATTTTGACCACAAAATGAGGCGTCTTGGGCTTACTGCTGGAATAATGGGACTTATTAGGCCTGAGTATTCTATAAATAAGGCGATATTATATAATTCTTTATTAGGAGAACAAAGTAATGTACAATATTTACAGTATAAAATTTAAAATTCACTATTGGGTTATTGCCTGCGGCAATTTCTTATTCAATCTCTTCCAAGTAATCAAAAGGGTTGGGTAGAAGAGATTGCCATTGGCAATAACCCCGCCCTTGAGTTAGGACATATATGTTTTTATATTTTTTTTTCTTCCTTTTTATTGTTTATATTGTTTCCAGTCTGGCTGGGGGACTATAAACAGGGAGTAGACTAGCAGTTTGACTGGGGGACTATAAACAGGGAGTAGACCAGCAGTCTGGATGGGGGACTATAAACAGGGAGTAGACCAGCAGTCTGTCTGGGGGACTATAAACAGGGAGTAGACCAGTATTGGCTTGGTTCTGGGGGCCCTCGTCAATTATTAGCCTCCTTGTATTTATAGACAGTGGTAGAAGTGCTAATGACCTCCACTGTCTGGCTACCATCATTCACGATGACGCCACTCTATGATGAATGTTTACATTTTTCTCATTTCCTTGTAATCATTATTTAAACTGTACATATTTATGTTTTATTATCTAATAAAGATTTTAATAATAATCATCATCATTCATTGTTTCAGATCCATCCTACTACTGGTGGTAGCCATACACACTTGCTCAAGTGATTTCTTCACTGACCTGGATGATGGCGGTGATTGTGCCCTTAAACTTGACGGGTCAGGCAGACAGGGATCCTTCGACTACAATTCGAACTCCCTAAGGGGCGGCCCTCAGTGAGTGCTCCTTTTTTATTTTTTCTTATTTAGTAGATAGACTATAAACAGGGAGTAGACCAGCATTGGCTTGGTTCTGGGGGTTCTTGTCAATTGTTAGCCTTATTCTAAAGACAGTGGTAGAAGTGCTGAGTCATTCCTTCACTGTCTGGCTACCATCGTTCACGATGACGCCACCCTATGATGGTGAGTAGATAGACAGGAAGATAATGTCGGAAGCATTATCACCACCCTTGGATCAGGCTTTGTTTATTTTCATTTTCTAACTATTAATATTATCTTCATATAAAATTATAAAACCTTATAAAATCGAGATCTTAAGTCATGATTTATCACTGGTTTTCCCCATGTAACACATTACGCAAATCGAGACTTAGCGCCACCGAGGTATTACAAAAACGTTTTATAATTCCGCCCTCAGTATCGTGAGAGTGTAGAGAACAGAATATTTTCTTTTAATCACGATTATGTTGTCCCAATTACTTAACACATTGTGTGCCAAGCCCAAAATGGTGATTTTCACTGGGGGCCACAATTGTCTTTCAATATGAGGGACGTGGCCCCTAGTGAAAATCACATGTAGGACATGGGACATGCTTGCCATACTTGGGACTCAAACCACCGACCTCCAAGTTTCGCCAGCTTCACGTGTCTGGAAGGAACAGATTTTTTTGTTTGAAAATTCCGCCCAACGAACTCAGGATATTTGGACCACGCCCACAGGCAGTAGTCTCAACCGCTACACCACGGAGGCTGGGTTGTAAACAGATCTATTTTTCTGTTTCTAGTGGACAAGGAGGTCGAGGCCAATGCATAACTTATGATGCCGTCAATGAAGCCTACATTGATGCGAGGAAGCGAATTTGTAAGTACCCCACATTTGGACCCACCGTCCTAATATAGGACACCCCGCCTACATTCAGGGCGAAATTAATAGACAACATAGTGGGCTATAGCCGAATATCCCATATGACAGGCATGGACCCAGCTGAAGCTAGAACAGCACTCAGACGTAGAAAAATATAGAAACACCTTATCGTACAGCCTGGCATAAAGGTTATGTTAAATACATAAATATCCAAGACAAAAAACCAAGGATGGTTAGATAATAATTAGGTAATAAATTAAAATAATATAATAATAATATCCCGGATATAATAATGATATACATGTACACTTGTACAGTTATATCAGGCCGATTCTCTTATCCGGCACCAAAGGACCTAAGTTTTTGTATTATAAATGCATGGTCGCGGCAATTTTTTTGATAGACTCAGAATCCTTTTCTCTCTTCACGATTTTTCGGAAACTAATGAGTAAATGCGACTGATAATTTGATAAAAGCATACAAAATTTTGTTTTGCTTCAATTTATCTTCACACGAAATAAATTGACTGTGTAGAGAAAATCTTGAAATAGTGCCTATGTCATACGCATTGGTGAAGAACTCCCAATAATCCATACGCATGGAACATGTTAAGTCTAAGTGATTTTGTTTCATCTTTAAGTTGTAGTAGTATTGCCCTTGTACTTTGATGTTCTTTCAAATAATGATATTAATGATTAATGTTTAGGGATTGTGATTTGTTTGTTTCTTGTATTGTATGTGTGGTTATTTTGATCTTGTATTGTATGTGTGGTTATTTTGATCTTGTATTGTATGTGTGGTTATTTTGATCTTGTATTGATTGTATGTGTGGTTATTTTGATCATGTTGAAGTATTTCTTGGGTGTTATAGATGTTTTATGCTCGTACAACCAGTGAATATTATTTTTTCTTTCTTCCAGAAAACTTTTTTTTGTTCATAACAAACGTGAATCATGTTTTATTGTCGAGCTAGCGTGCAAATCTTGGGTTTTGCCAGGCTAGCTTGCAGTTCCCAAGGGTTTAACGACTTATAAATAAAAAGCACAAGTTCTCATGATGGTTGATCGCACATAGAAATATGTGGTTCAGAACGAGCCAACTTTTCTCTTGATTTTGGCTGGAAACCATCACTACCCACCAGCAACAGATCCTGTTTTATTTATTATTATTTTTTTTTTTTAATACCGCTTTAACTATTGAGTCATTCGCGGATTTTTGGATTTTATTTTTAAAAAGAACAATTTTATCAATTTTTTAATACACTTTTTATTTTATTTTTTAAATTATTTCAGATGTTACTCAGCCCAAGAACCCAACCCAGTGGTCTCCCCCAGAAGTGGCTGCAGTCGGCGAGGTTCTGCTGGACATTTCCATTCAACTCGCCAAACAGTGAGTTAAATATCTTAGTGGTTAAATCAATGTTTTTTTTTTTTTTTTTTTAGTAGTCTTCCCGACCTCTACTGGCCATAAAACATGTAGGTAGGTAGATTTTCATGTAAAAAAATCATTTCTAAGTCAATTTCCGTAGACCCTATAACACAGTCAGTCCTATTTGGCTATTTAAAGAAACTCATCAAATCTTAGAAAACCCCAGGGGGGTTTACGGTACGAGTCAATAAAATCAATAAAGACCCCATGTGGGTTTTCGGTACCAGCTCTTTTTCTAAAAAAACCCTTTGCATATGGGTTCACGTCGCTGAACGCGTTAAGTATAATCACAAGAGCTATAATCTATAATATTAAACATCTCCCGTCAGGTGGGTAAAGAAAGGAGATTTAACATTGATTCCATAGATTTACTATCACACATGGAGTTCTAGATTTGTAACCTTCAAAGCTAGGTATATGAATACTTTCAATTCTGCTAGTATGATCACTATGATCAGCATAATCAGGATTCCACATAGGAGAAGAAAATTCCAGCACGTTACAAAGAAGAGAGCAGAGGAGACGAAGGGGCGAGAATAATAGACAAAATCGAGTTCTTAAGTCATTACTTAGCACTGGTTTTTCCCATCTAAGACAGTACGCAGATAGAGACTTAGCTTCACAGAGGTAGTACAAAAAGGTCTTATCGATCAAGCCACCTGAAGTCGGTATAGAGAAGTAATAGGCATCTTAAGAATCTTTAGTTGTATACCTACTGACTTGCGGATTTTTAATCAACTAGTTTAATAACTCATGAATCAATTAATCATTATGATTTAGAATAGAGTGATGCTTTTATTCGTTCTATCGCCATTCTCTTATGAGAATTTTGTATGATCTATCTCTCTTGCGTTCCGAGTTTTCCCAGTCCAAACCATTGATCAAAGAAGAGACAGAGAAAAAAATCAACTCTAATGATTCATCTTGAAGTAGCTAATAGAATTTATTAAATGGTATTATTAACTAACAAAGAGACAACATACACTCACCGGCACAATAATGCGGACACCTGCTGTTTCTGTTGTTGTTGTTGTAACCAGCTTGGCCACAGCTGGAGGGGGGAATGATGGTCTAAAGCCAACTTTATTTCAAAGTTGGTTCGTCCTGAACCACATATTTCTATGTGCGATCAACCATCGTGAGGACTTGGACTTTTTCTAAGTCATTAAACCCTTAGGAAACTGCAAGCCAGGCCTGTAAGGGTTGGCTAGTCACTTTCCTGTTTATAGTCCTCTAGCGAAACACCTGCTGTTTATAAGTTTAACTGCATGTACTTCCATATTTGAATGGTCACTTGGTCACCCATCCAATTTCTAGCCTCGCTGGACGTTGCTTACTTCAGTGACTGAATGAGTGTATTTTAATACGTTCCATCGACGCTACCTATTCGGATAATTCTGTCGCGGAGTGTATATCTCTCTGCACTTTCACTTTCCTACGATTCCTCTCACTTTGCATATTATTTCAATATTTTGTGATCTATTCAATAACTCGTTTTGATCTATTCACTGCATTGTGACTTGTGACCTATTCAATAACTCGTTCCGTTCGGATTTTACACAGCTCAATACCTGAATACAGAGATTTTGCTCATTTGAGTCAGTTAGGTACTCACTAATCATGGTTTAAACATCTGCCTGATCTGCCATGATCTTCCGTTGGCTATTGAATAAACATCTTGGCACTAACGGCAGGGTTGAGTCGGCGCCTTCCTCATTTGAGTCAATTGGAAAAGAAAAAGAAAAGTTATCATATTTGTGTTAATCACTTTCGTGATATCACAACTACTCAAACTCACATTACTAAATCTACGCTGAAACCGGGACTTGAACCACTGATCTCCAGGTTACAAGTCCGCCTCCTTACTGATCAAGCTACTGAGGTCAGTATTTGAGTTAATTACTTATGGTTTAAACATCTTCCATGATCTTATGTAAACATCTTCCATGATCTTGTGTAAACATCTTCCATGATCTTGTGTAAACATCTTCCATGATCTTGTGTAAACATCTTCCATGATCTTGTGTAAACATCTTCCATGATCTTGTGTAAACATCTTCCATGATCTTGTGTAAACATCTTCCATGATCTTGTGTAAACATCTTCCATGATCTTGTGTAAACATCTTCCATGATCTTGTGTAAACATCTTCCATGATCTTGTGTAAACATCTTGGTCCCAACAGCAGGGATCAGTCCGCGCCTGGTTTGCTCGTCTTGTCACACAAGTAGAAGATGGTTAGAGATAAAGTATATATTTTCGGCATAGGTTATACAATACAATCAAGCTCGGGAGGCAAGCGCTCGTCAAGTAGCACTCGCCAACAGGCCTATATTAACACGAAACAGAGTTTATATGTATTTTTTATACAATACACATACTTGGACTTAAAAAATAACAATACTCTTTTATTGGAAGGTAACGGCCAGGCGAGGTTAGTGCTCAAAACATTTTCTATCGTCTAACCCTCAAAGTCCTATTATTATGTGGTCACAAATTCAAATAAATGAGGAAAAATTCATGCACTGGGTGGGATTCGAACCAAGAGGGCTCCCTACGCTACCTAGATTACCAGACTAGCGCCTTACCAATGCACGGTAACGGAAAATTATAAATATAGTGAAAGAATATAACAGAAAAAATAATGTTCTAATATTAAAATAGATGATATAATTTAAATACATCAATAACAGTTATCATTTTGTACATATACTGAATAGATACCTAAATCATAGAAATTAACAAAAAAATAAAAAGGATCCAGAAAACGCAAGTTGTAGCAACGCAACATGGAGTAACCAGCTCTAATGGTTTTGGTACCTATCGATATTACCTACCTACCTGTATGTATGTATGTACGAATTTCTTTGTGGTGAAGCACAAGGCCTCTTCACAATTTTTGTGGGTAGCGCAGCATTACTAAGAAATGATAGTTAAATTTATTTTTTCAAATTCAACAATATTTCAAATTCAACAATCAAATTCTTAATCATCGATCATTTGGAGGGGATTTCCTGATGGAAAAGTCCCCAGAATGCAGCCTGCATTGCCTCTTTGCACTGCCAAGGAAATGCGCTGGAACAGATGAGATTTTGCCAGCGGATTTCCTGTCGAACTTATCAATCGTTTGCCAATCTCTGTCACGATTTTTCTTGTTCCTTCACTCCATGGGCCCAGCGTCTCAAAAGCGAGAGGTTCGAAAATATAGTTCTGGTTTAGAATAAAACTATACTTTGAAATCTTGCGGCGTGAAGCTTCCTCTGCTGCTGCTCCTGCTGTTAATGCTGTGCGATTTATGTATGAATCAGCTAGAGTATTCACGCAAGTCGAATCCCATACGAGTATCTGTCCTCTAGACCAAGGCATTAAGGACGCTAACGAGTTCCTTCCGAACCTTTTTTTTACTCAGGTAGTGATACCGAGTTACTTCCCGTACACGAAAGGTAAATACACGTGTTGCTTCCCGATGCAAACACCAAGTACCTGAGACCTGGGTCATGAGTTACCATGGAATGACAAAATTATAGTATTTTTTTATAGTATTTTTTTCCTCATAGGCATGGCCTTCAATGCATTTTACCTAACCCTACTATAAAAGCGAGGCATGGCCTACATTGTATTTTACCTAACCCTACTATAAACCCAAGGCATGGCCTTCAATGTATTTTACCTAACCCTACTATAAAAGCGAGGCATGGCCTACATTGTATTTTACCTAACCCTACTATAAACCCAAGGCATGGCCTTCATTGTATTTTACCTAACCCTACTATAAACCCAAGGCATGGCCTTCATTTTATTTTTCTTTTAGACCAGGTAAACGGGAAGCAAGTCGTTATCGGGGAGGAACTCAACGGGAAGCAAGTCGGTAAGGTCAAAACTATGACCAGGAAGGAAGTCGGTAAAAAAAAGGTCGATGGGAAGGAACTCGGTTCCTCCCGGCATTAAGGTCATACCATCAGGTCTCTTTCCGTCATCTCTTGATAAACCAACAGGTTCCAGTGTGGATGGTACATGAATAGACGAAAGAGACCGATGGATTATGTTGTTTAATTCTGAATGGCGTGAATGACGTCCTTTTGCTTTTGAACAGCTGAGTCCATGGAGACCGTCCTCTGAAACTGTTGAACCACACTCGCAAACATGTTTTTTAATAATAGAACATCCCAAACGAAGAGCTATACAAGTTCTGAAGGTCACGTCATCCATGAGGGTTCCTATATTCTTTGATGGAAAAACTCGTAACCAGGCTCCTGATTCTCGGACTTGCAGTGCTTTGAAACGAGCTTGATCGGATGGGATCTGGAATTGCAGTCTATTCTGAATGATGTCATTGATGTAAATTTCATCCCATTTCTTTTGGACGTGTAGTTCATTGGTTTCCGGAAAAACACCAATTTTCGCCCTCCAAGATTCAACAGCTTCATCCATGAAGTAAACAGAAACATTGTCCATGGGAATGATACTGGAGACCATGTTCTGAACTCCATGAATGGAACTAAGGAAAGCAGGCAGGGCGAGGTCACTAATCTTCCTAATACCAACACCTCCATTTTTAATCGGTAAAGTTGCGAGAGTAGATTGGGTATCGTTCAAAGTCACATTGAATAATGATTGAAGAGCACTTGTGAGAAGATTATCTATTGAAGTTAACATAATTTCAAACTTCCAAAATGGACAAGATCTTTTACTAAGAGCCTCCTTTACATTTCGAATTATTCTATTACATTCATTTCTTTTTACTCTGGTAATGCCGCCACTGGTCGTTACTCATACAAGTAACTACTCATTTTTCCTCACGAGGTATGAGTGGACCCCGAACATCCAAGTACAGAGCAGAAAAAATCCTCCCCCGCTGGGAATCGAACCCAGGTCACCATGTGTGCAATGCCTAGCGCGCTAACTCGCTCTGCCACAGTGACTACTAATGTATTACCTACCTACCTATTGGTATTAAATACCAGTCATGAGATATGGACGTCCTGTTGTACATCAGAAAATGGGCCCTCAAAAAGCTCCGATGGGTGCCAAACAAAAATTGCTTTTTAGGATAAAATGAACCTAAAAATGGCTGAAGGTTGAAAAAAATAAGGCGACAAAGTGTAGCAAGTAACCAATTGGTTCTCAGTACCAATTGAACTGAGTACATAACATTATCATGTAGTTCGTTTATTTATTTTTATTATTATCTTTTAAATGAAAATATTACCCTAATATTACCAACATAGGCACTATAAAGTTAAATCTGAAAGATCTAAATTAAATTGAATGTACACGTGGGTATGTTAAGATACATGTGTGTAGCTAATTATGCCTCCAAGTAATATAGAAACAGGTTATTTACGGATATTTTCGGTGTACTTATTGGAAATTTGTTTTAGGTACCTACTTGTCGAATTCAGACGTACCTACTCTCATTGTGCGATTGAAATACATTATAATTAATTGATTTTAATGTAATCGCATTCCTATATTATTATTATTATTATAATGAGATAAAAATACATAAAATGTGAATGTTTTTTTTTTTTTTTTAATTTGGGTTTACTGTCGCTTTCATCTGCATGGTCATACATATCACAACGGGGGTGTTACCCTACATTTGCAGGAAATTTACAAACCTGCAACCCACATTAACCTCACCCAGCCTGGGTTTGGGTTCGAATGCCAACATCACAAAGTCTTCACTTCACTTGACCGGCTGGACGTTGTTTAACTTCGGTGATACTACTAGACTAAAATGCATCAATGTAAATGATTTTAAAGTAAAATATGTCTGCAGAAAGGAATGTGTCAAGACCACGAACTATTGGACTCCTATTGGTCAAATTATACCAGATCTAATTAAATCCTTGGCCATGACTTGAGATGGAATGACCCGAATACTTTGCTCGATGTTTTCTGCACCTCATAAAACCTAACAAGTTTACATAAGAGAGAAAATTCACTTAAAGAAATCGATGTAGAACATTAAGACAGTCTTATTTTGAATGATGGATGTCTGTTACATCAGACTTATTATTATTATCCATATAAAACTTTATACCGACTTCAGTAGCTTGATCGATAAAGCGGCGGAGTTGTAAACTGGAGGTCGGTGGTTCAAGTCCCGGTTTCAGCGTAGATTTAGTAAAGCGAGTTACAGTAGTAGTTGTGACATCACGAAAGTGATTAACACAAATATGATAACTTTTTTTTTTATCTTTTTTATAAATCTTTATGACGAGGAAAAAGTAGGTAATGTACAATATTTACAGTATTAAATTAAGAAAAAATAAATAAATGATACAATGGTTTGAAAAATAAATAAATAACAAAAAAGAAAATAATAGGTTATTGCCTGTGGCAATCTCTTCCGCCCAACTCGGAGTTTCAGGGCGGAATTAATGGACGTTTTTGTAATACCTCTGTGGCGCTTAGTCACGGATTGCGTACTGTGGAAGATAGGGAAAACCGACACTTAATAATGACTTGTGATATAGAATTTGTCTATTAATTTCGCCCTCAGTCTTGTACGCTGAAATTCTGGGGAATCGACAGTTCTGGGCTTAATAGCTTTACTTAGAAAGCTTTGCCCTTATAAGATTTTCTATTATTATTATTATTCATCTAAGATTTACTCTGTTTAGAACTGTCCGCGTGTTATAAAAATGGATTCGCATTCTGTAAATTAAAAAAAAAATCAATAAAACATGTTTTTTTGTATTATTTCAAACATGGTTGAGGTCGGCATCAGTCAACCTCGTCCTCATAGTTGATGAAGGTTGGTTCTGGCACTGGCTTTTTTTGCGGCTGTACGCAACACTGTTGACGTCCCCAAGCAAGTGTGGGAAAAGGCAATGTAAAAGAAGAAGATTCTTAACACTTAGACGACCGGCATGGTTTTTAATGAATTCTCCCGTGGGACCGGCGATTTTTAGACGTAGTGCATTTGTGTACCACCGGTGGTACACCCGGTCCATTCCGCACAGACACGCGTGTACCACCGGTGGTACACGCGGTCGTCTAAGTGTTGAGCCACGTTTTTCTTTTGGATTTTAAAAAAATTCCAGGTTCGGTTTTTTCCAATTATTTACATTTTTTTTCCAAGTTTAGCTTCCCCACCATTCGTGAAAGATTAAGGGCGAAATTAATAAACAAATTCTATAACTCAAGTCATTGCTAAGCGTCGGTTTTCCCTATCTTACACAGTACGCAATCCGTGACTTAGCGCCACAGAGGTATTACAAAAACGTCTATTAATTCCGCCCTTATTGTGTTCGTTCTTGTTAAAAAATATTTTTTTCGCACCGATTTTTTATATGTACGAGTATGGATTTACGGACCTTTCACAAGACGAGCTCTATTCGTTTCAGGTATGATCTCACGTATGAAGAGGTAGAGAAAGGGCTACCTCTCATAGACACGTCCAAAACTTTGATCCGGGAGATATGCCCCGCCTACCTGTCTAATGTGGAGTGTAAGCCCGGCAAGTACCGCCGCTATGACGGTCTCTGCACCAACCTGAAACATCCTACCTGGGGTTCCATCAACACACCATTCCAGAGGTGAGTACCAACCTAAAGCATCCTACCTGGGGTTCCATCAACACGCCGTTCCAGAGGTGAGTACCAACCTGAAGCACCTTCCTACCTGGGGTTCCATCAACACGCCATTCCAGAGGTGAGTACCAACCTGAAGCAGCCTACCTGGGGTTCCATCAACACGTCGTTCCAGAGGTGAGTTTCAACCTGAAGCAGCCTACCTGGGGTTCCATCAACACGCCGTTCCAGAGGTGAGTACCAACCTGAAGCAGCCTACCTGGGGTTCCATCAACACGTCGTTCCAGAGGTGAGTTTCAACCTGAAGCAGCCTACCTGGGGTTCCATCAACACGTCGTTCCAGAGGTGAGTTTCAACCTGAAGCACCCTACCTGGGGTTCCATCAACACGCCGTTCCAGAGGTGAGTACCAACCTGAAGCACCCTCCTACCTGGGGTTCCATCAACACGTCGTTCCAGAGGTGAGTACCAACCTGAAGCACCCTACCTGGGGTTCCATCAACACGCCCTTCCAGAGGTGAGTACCAACCTGAAGCACCCTACCTGGGGTTCCATCAACACGCCCTTCCAGAGGTGAGTACCAACCTGAAGCACCCTCCTACCTGGGGTTCCATCAACACACCATTCCAGAGGTGAGTACCAACCTGAAGCACCCTCCTACCTGGGGTTCCATCAACACACCATTCCAGAGGTGAGTGCCAACCTGAAGCACCCTCCTACCTGGGGTTCCATCAACACGCTGTTCCAGAGGTGAGTAGCAACCTGAAGCAGCCTCCTACCTGGGGTTCCCTCAACACGCCGTTCCAGAGGTGAGTACCAACCTGAAGCACCCTACCTGGGGTTCCATCAACACGCCCTTCCAGAGGTGAGTACCACCTGAAGCACCCTACCTGGGGTTCCATCAACACGCCCTTCCAGAGGTGAGTACCAACCTGAAGCACCCTCCTACCTGGGGTTCCATCAACACGCTGTTCCAGAGGTGAGTAGCAACCTGAAGCACCCTCCTACCTGGGGTTCCATCAACACACCATTCCAGAGGTGAGTACCAACCTGAAGCACCCTCCTACCTGGGGTTCCATCAACACGCCGTTCCAGAGGTGAGTACCAACCTGAAGCACCCTACCTGGGGTTCCATCAACACGCCATTCCAGAGTTGAGTCCATTGAGAAAAATATCGTTTTTTTTTAAAGATGAAGTAATGATTTTGAAATCGGTTCCCAGTTCGTCTGTTCTTCCGGAGCGGAGGGTTTTTTAGTGGGTAGGATGCACTGGTCTAAGCATCGGAGCCCCAGTCTTGAATGAGTTAGAAAATTTTTACCTCCACTCCATTAAAAAAAAGAGTGTTTCACAGAATTCACAGCCTTTTTTATTTCTTAGTCATGAAATAATAATAATATTGTCTTTTTTATAATATCCGGCATTAGGACGACAAAAGGTGAGTTAGCCCCCACACTTAGCCATCGCGAGAGAGAATTCGAGTGTTTTTTTATTAATGACGAATAGCTCGAGAACCACAAGTCTAATTGAGCTGAAATTTGGTGTACTAACTAATGACTATCTATAGATGAGGTTTTCGGCCATTATTAATAATGATAAAACTATACACGCACAGATTCACTTTGATTGAAAAACATAATTATAAATTGATTACTCTATGATTCTAAACGACTAGGTCAAGTTTAGTGACCGCTGACCGCTACTCAAGATCAAAACAAGAGGTAAGTATGTAACTAGGTAGGTACCTACCTACCTAATCAAGTAATCACATTCAATTTTAGTTTGTACCGCGGCGGGTGTCAAAATATCTTGACTTCAGACTTCACTTTTTTACTTTCCCTATCCTATAATAAGGAAAGTATTGTATTCGTCGAAAATTTGCCCTACCCAGTTTTTCACATTTCTGGACGAATCATAGCCTCAGGATATTTACTTTCCTTATCCTATAGAAAGGAAAGTAATGGAATCACCCGAAATTTTCGATAGTACAACTAAGAATAAGGGAAAACCCTAACTTTTTCTACATTAAAAACATTAAAAATAGTTTGTGTGCTCCAGAAGGTTTAAGTTCACCAATAATATCAGCAATGTTGCTATTTAATCAACACTCATGTAAATTAGATTTAAGTTTGCATTTGGAAAAATTTAAAGTTATTTGTAAAGATATATTAAACCTTCATATGTAATTATCTTTAACCCTCAAATCTAAGTTCATGTAATTGCAACAATACTAGTTGCGTTTGAACATAATTAAATAAAAATAAAATAAATAGTCAGTTTTTTTAACGTCGTTATGTCCTTCTAAAAAAGCATGATAATATAATAATAATAATGTTTCTCGTTTCAGACTGATCGGGCCTCTGTTCGCCGACGGCCTGACCTCGCCTCGCATCAGTGTCCGGGGCGCCAGCCTCCCCCCCGCCCGTGTCGTGTCCAGCACCATGCACCCGGACGAGAACAAGCATGAACACGCGGCCACGGTCATGCTCATCGCCTGGGGGCAGTTCATGGACCACGACTTCACCCTGACGGGGACTCCTTTAGGTGACTCTTCTACGGCCTTTTAAAATAAAAAATAAATAAAAAAATCGGTGCATTCAACGCGCCATCGACGATGTCTTTCTCTCAAATGATGATTAAGAACTTTTCAATTTGGTAAAAAAAAAAAAAAAAAAAAATCCAATAGAAAAAGTATTCAGATTATTTTTTTTTTTTTTTGTTTTTTTTTTTGTTTTAAAGATGAGTGTTTCACAGCCGTTTTTATATCGTAGCCATGAAACAGGAGCTACTGTAGACGCTTGTGGTCTGTGTTGTAGCCTACCGATCCCGTAGTATGCCTCCCCTCTGGTGGGCGAGAAGTGACACAATACTTCCCAATTAGGTGCTGGGTCAACACGAGCTTATCATTATTATTCATTTTTTATGAGATAACTAGCGGGCTGTCGCCCGCTTTGCGGGCCGAGGCATGGCCCGCTAGAAGCAAAAAATCCTTTTTCGCCAATGGCAGGTGTTGTAGTGGGAATTTCGAAAAATCCTGTCTTATTGCACATCTAGACTATAAGACAAAGCTACCTACCAAATTTCAGCTTCCTAGGACTTACCAGTTCGAAGAAACAGTGATGAATCAGTGAGTGATTCAGTCAGTGAGTGAAACTCTCTTTTATAAGTATAGATAAGACATACGAGTCTGTACAGTACAAATAATAACTACAAAAAAAAAAAAAAAAACAATATAAACTGTCTTTCCCGGTAGCTCAGTGGTAAAGGTGGCACTCTGAGAATCCAGAGATACCAGAGGTCGCGGGTACGAAACCCAGCCGGGACATGACAAGTTATCCTAATATTTGGGATTTTTACCACATAATAATGCGTCTTGGGCTTACTGCTGGAATAATGGGACTATAGTAGTCTTAATTGGGCAGTATAAATAAGGCGATATTATTATTGTAATAGAGTACCAAAAATAGAGTACCATTCATTGTAATAGAGTACCAATAAACTTGTTATTTAAACTACCCCACAAAACAAGAGGACTGCATCCCCTTAGTGTGGGGTAGTCGCATTAAATATATGTTACCAATTATACCTATTATGTAAAAATTATTAATCCAAAAAAATTACAAATTACCTTGTAAAAATAAACAAATAAAATAAAAAATATTTTATGTCCAGATCCCGTCAACAAGAACGAGCCGGAGGAGTGCTGCAACAGACCCCCTCACCTGAAGAACCCTTACTGCATGGAGATTCCCATCCCGGAGAACGACGCTTTCTACAAGAAGTATGGGGTGCGGTGTCAGGACTTCGTACGAGCTTTCCCGGGCGTTCGGCCCGGCTGTAGACTAGGTAATGGTGTTTTTTTTGGAATTAAGTAATAAAACATTCTATTTCATGGCCACAACGAGGACCCTGGGCCTATACCCTACACCTAGATATAGGGTCTCTGGTCTAGGCCTACTTACAGAGTGGTCACATGCTTGAATAAATAAATAAAAGCCTTCGTGACGGAAAATCTTAATTTAAAAACCTATCGGTCAGCTGATAAAATCCAAGGGTCGGATTAGATTTACTATAATCCTGTTTCATAATACGGCTCTTCCGTGCTAGGAGGACTTCTCTGGAACATCTACTATGATCCAGTACTGAGTATGAGTGTACCACCCAACTCTACGTTAGTCGCCTACGCGGACGACCTGGTGGTCATTACGAAAGGTAAAAATAGGGAGGGATTAGAGGCAGAGATAAATGAGGTTATGCAAAATATAGTGAATTGGCTAGAGCAGCACAGGTGAAAGACAGCACCACATAAGACAGAGGTGGTTTTACTGGTTGCCAAAAGAGTGTGTAGAGAGATAAGTGTGAGAGTACAAGATGTAGAAATAGTGTCTAAAAAGTCGGCGAAATACTTGGGTGTTTACTTCCAGCAAAATTTAAAAATGGCCGAGCACGTAAAGAAAACAGTGGAAAAAGCAGGAAAAACGGCAGGAAATTTGGCCAGGTTGATGCCAAATATCAGTGGACCTGATAATGACAAAAGAGAGATATTGGCCTCCGTAGTATACTCTGTATTACTTTACGGGGCACCAGTCTGGGGAGGGATCACAAGGTGGCAGAAGTATGTGACTGAGCTCGAGAAGGTGCAGAGAAAGGTCATGCTGAGGCTGTGTAGATCGTACAGGACTGCCTCAACTCCTGCATTACAAATCATATCAGGCAGCTTACCAGTCGAGCTAATGGTGCAGGAGAGGGTAGAAATGTACGAGCTACAGAAAATCACTGACGAGAATGAGAGAAAAGAGGAAGTGAGAGTGGAGTTGAGAGAAAAGTGGATGAGAAAGTGGGAGAGCGAGCGTAGTAAGGGACAGTGGACCAAGAGACTGATTAAGGATGTGAGAGCTTGGATTGAGAGAAAAAATGGAAGTGTAACATATTATTTGAGTCAGTTCCTTACTGGACATGGAAATTTTCAGTCATACCTTAAGAGAATGGGAAAAGTTAGAACTGAAAAATGTAGATACTGTGTAGCAATTAGGGATGATCCAGTCCATACCTTTTTTATATGTGAAAGATTTAAGCAAATGAGAGATGAGTGTTCTTCAAAACTAGGAAAAGTAGTGAGTCAAGAGTGTGTGATTGAGGAAATGCTAGAGAGTCGAGAGAAGTGGGAATATGTTGAAAAGATGGTGAGAGACATCATACGTATAAAAGAGAGAGATGGGAGGGCCCTGCAACGGGATCGGTAGGCCCTATTAGCACTGCACTTGAAGTAATGAAAATATTTCGGTTCCAAGTGCAGTATGCTATCAGGAAAGGTGGGTTTTTAGTGGGTGGAAATCCCACACACCAGGCTAAGACCTGGGTGTCTCACAATATTCCATCATCTTCATTTTTTTTCAATACTCTTTAGTGGAAGGTGAACACCAGGCGAGGTTAATGCTCAAAGCATTTTCTACCACATTACCCTCAGAGTCTTACTATTATGTGGTCACAAACTCAAATTAATGAGGAAAAATTCATGCACTGTATGGAATTCGAACCAACGGATCCCTACGCTACTTGGATTACCGGACTAGCGCGTTAACCACTTAACTTCCTTCAGGAATTCATTAACTGATACCATGATTAATGCTCCATCCAAAAACTCATTCAAAGCTGAAATTGATGACTTTTTCTCTATTAAAATATAATGCATCAATTTATTGTATAACATAACCTCATAGTTTTGTTCTGGGCTTAATAGCTTTACTTATGAAATTTTGCCCCTATAAGATTTTCTATTATTATTAGGTTCCCGCAATCCTTTCAACACTCTGACGGGCGTCATCGACGGGAACACTGTGTACGGAGTTACGGAGCACTTCGCCAGATCCCTCAGAACCGGGCGCGGAGGTCTCCTCCGGATGAATCCCCACTTTGAGGAGTACGGTCTCAAGGATCTGCTGCCCTACAAGACAGACATACCAGACGAAGGATGCACCCGGTCCAACAGCTCTCAACTCTGCTTTGACGCAGGTCAGTTTCCTTGGCTCTTTCAAGGAAATTTTTTTTATTTCTTTTGACATTTTCATGTCTTTGCTCTGGCACATAACCAAAATTATGTAACGAAATTATGTGACGAAATTATGTAACGAAATTATGTGACGAAATTATGTAACGAAATATTAAATTATAAAAAGAGAGAAGAGAAAAAGTATGTGTCATGCGCACAATACGAAATTTGGTCAGTTAAGTTTTAGACCTTGAATAGTAAAGATGAAAATGTCCCAATGGTTGCAGACTCGTATGCAAGCGTTTTTTTTTTTTTTTTATTTCTTTTTTACTTACTTACTTTTTTTTCTGACATTGGTAGGCAAGGCCATTCCAGACAGCCAACTTACTTACTTACTCCGCAGTCATTACAGACCGCGAGTGTCCTTGACTTGTTGCACCAGCCTCTTCCATTCATTTCTATCTTGAGCTAAGCTCTGTATATCCGTGCTAAGAAGTATATCCCTGACACCATATTCTTTTTTTTTTGTATAATAACTATTTTTTATATAATAATTATTTGTATTGTACATTTATATTTGTATGTCTTTTTATATAATAAGCATTTGATAATAATAATAATAATAATAATAATATCACTTTAGTGGACGTTAACCACCAGACGAGGGTAAGGCTTTCCAAAGCCTTTCCTACCACCTGACTCTTAGAGTTTTATTATTATGTGGTCACAAACACGGAATATAATGATCTTCCCTAATTCTCGTTGTAATCCTATTTTGTAATTTGGCCGTTGGTGATTTTCTTCGTTTTTTTTTAAGTGGGGTTTAACTGCCATGGTCATATCACGACGGGGGTTTTACCCTCCATTCGCAGGAAACTCACATACCTGCTACTCACATTGACCTCACCCAGCCTGAGTGGGGCCGGGAAAAGCTAGCGTCACGAGAATTAGAATTTGAATGGTCACCCATCCAAATCTTAACCTCGCTGGATGTCGCTTGACTTCGGTGTTCTGAAGGGAACCGGTGTATTCAACATGCCATCGACGCTGGCTGATTTTCTTCGTTTCAAATCCATCTATGATAAATAATATTGCTCTCCATTCCTCTCTAACCCCATCTATTGAGAATCTAACACGTGCTTGTTTATTGATTTCCAGGAGAAATCCGTGTCAACGAGCAGCTGGTTCTGGCTGTCATGCATACTCTGATGGCGAGAGAGCACAACAGAATCGCCATTGAGCTGGCCCATGTGAATCCTCATTGGGACGACGAAACTTTGTTCCAGGTACAAAACAGAATTGATTTACGGGCCTGAAACTAGAAATTAGGCCCCGTGAGATGAAATGGGTTTCTAAAAGATAATCTCATCATGGTTAGACTATTTGGGAAAGGAATTGATTGGATTTACGGGTGATCCCCGTTCCAATCATTTTCTTTGCGACAAAATTAGTCTAACTATTCAAGTGCTTCTTGCATCCTCGGTTCCCTTCCAGGAGGACAGTGCCTAGGAGAAGTATTTTTAAATATTTAAAAAATAAAACATGAATAATATCTCATCATGTGGAGTATCAATTGTGACATTGAGAGGTGAAATAGGTTGGTTAGGGATAGTCTAAACTAATTGTAAATGTGTGTATATTAGATCTTTTTTTTTTATCATTTTCCTCAATTTTAACGATGGTATACTTCGCTACAAGTATGAGGACTAAAGAGCCAGCCTCCGTGGCGTAATGGTTGTGACTACTGCCCGTAGTCCAGAGATCCCGAGTTCGACTCCCGGTTGGGGCAGACTTTTTGTCGAAAATTCTTTTCCATCCAAACACGCGAGGTTGGCATTTCCGGCCCTACCCAGGCTGGGTGAGGTTAATGTGGGTAGCTGGTACGATTTCTAGCGAATCGACGGTAAAACCCCCGTCCTTACTACTTCAAATCAGGACGTACATCAGAATTAGAATCAACTGGTCACAATAGATTTAAATAGAGGTCGGTGTGATAATATTAGCTGCTTTCTTTGTGGAACGCCAACCAATCTATATTAATAAAAAAAAAAAGGCCCAAAACGCCGCCGGCACGCCTAGCTGGGACCCAAGAGGGGCTTTGCTTGGTATTTCTCGTAGTCTTTTAATTATTGTGTAGTAAGTAAATTATGTTTTACTTTATATTTTTCTAGGAATCAAGGAGAATAGTAATAGCCGAAATTCAACACATCACTTACAACGAATTTATTCCCACACTACTTGGCAAAGAGGTTATGCAAAAGTTTGGATTGACATTAAAAAAAGAGGTAACGTTCATTTTCATTCTAATATTTTGAGACTTTTAAGATAAAACAAGGTAAAACACCAAAAGGAAGTTGTAGGTATACGAGTTTCCAGCATCATATTCCTCAGTCCAAGGTTTTTTTACTATTAATTTTCTTTTTCTTAAAAAAAATACAATAACTATACATTTTCGAACGCCTTTCAAAATGCACTCAGGAGTCTTTAGTTAGGACTATTAGGACCAACCTAAAAAATAGGGAGATATTTTGTATGGTGTGATGTGATGGCTGAAAAATCTTTTCGCCCTTAGTAAAGCAAGTTAAAGTAATTTGTGATATTACATAGGGATCAACACAAATATGATGACTGGCTTTTTATAATTGGGTCTTTGGTAGTTATACCTTTGCCTTCGCTCATTTTTCCTCAGGGGTATTGGGACGGCTACGATGAAGATGTGAATCCCAACGTTATCGATGCTTTCTCCGCGGCGGCTTTCAGAGTAGGACACACCTTCCTGCCTACCACCATCGAGCGATGGAGCAAGGCGCACAAGTTTATTGGTAAATATATGTCTATCTAGCCCACGTTAAACAGTGAGAGGGGCAATGACTCTAACCTCTCTTCAAATAAATATTCATTAAAAAAAAAAAAAAAAACAGTGAGAAGACCAGTGTCTCGCTAGAGGACTATAAACAGAGAACGGACTACCCCACCCTAACAAGCCAGGCTAGCTTGCAGTTTCCCAAGGTTTTCGTGGCTTGAAAAGAAATAGCCCAAGTTCCCACGATGGTTGATTGCACATAGAAGTATGTGGTTCAGAACGTGCCAACTTTTCCATTTAGTGAGTTTGTGTGTCCCAACCAACGATATCCAAACTAGCCTCTTACTACTCGATTTCTCAAAAAACATTATTAACTTCTCCCAAAAAGATCTTAGAAAACAGTACGTAAAATCGGGTGAATAGCTTCGTGTTCAGATACATCTCTTTCGTTTTAATAGGCAGGCTGGCGCGTGTTCTCTTGACGAACGCTCGCCTCCCGGCGAGCTTGATTACCGTGCTTGCTAGAACTTGGCCTGGCGCACTGCCGTGCGCCCAGATCTGAATAAAAATGCTTGGGGTGTGAATTTCCTGTCTTATTTCAGCTGCTAAAAAACTGTCTGATCTCATCCGTAGACCTTACGACCTCTACAGACCTGGTGTGTTTGACGAATACCTGATGGGGCTGGCTAATCAAGTGGCTCAAGCGATGGACGACTCTATCACTAAAGAGGTAAGTGACTAAGAGCTCAATTATGAAACAGGATTAGAGTTAAGGTAAGCCAGACTGTCCCTCACAAGTCGGGAAATACTGCGCTGTGATTGGTTAAAACTCCAAATTGAGGGCGTGTCTGTCTTTCTTAAATTTAATCCTGTTTCATAATTTGGCCCTAACTATCATGTCAACCAGGGTCCGTGGTTTAAAGGTTGTATCTACTGCATGTGGTCCAGAGATCCTGAGTTCGATCCCAGGTTTGGATCACAAGTTCCAGTCGAAACTTACACTGGCCCAACTATGTCTAATTTATATCTCCCAAAAATGTCTATTAGATTATTTTAGATTAATATATTTTGCATTAGATTTAGATTTTACTAGACATAATTATTACCTAGATATTAAAATACTATAGAATAATGACAATTTTATTAGCTAGGGAATCAATTGTAATGTAATAGTTCGAAAAGGATCTTTTTTTAATCCGTTTACTGTATAATAAATAAATAAAAATATTTATTTCGCCCACTGTCGGTCTAATGATGAAAATATTTACCCGTTTTCCCCCCTTTCAGGTGACTAACACTCTGTTCAAGAAGGTGGGTAGTCATTTCGGTCTAGATCTGGTTTCCTTCAACATGCAGAGGGGCCGAGACTTCGGTATTCCTGGCTACATGGAGTACAGGTAAGAAATTGGCACAATCCATCACCAGGGCCTCTTTCCATAAACACTCTCCACTCTCAAAATCCACAAATCTCCGTTTCAACCGTCACGCAACGCACTCTGAATGATTAATTTGATCGCAACAACCAATCAGAGTGCGTTGTGTGACGATTGAGAGGAAGATTCGGGGATTTTGAGAGTGGAGAGTGTTTCTGGAATGGGCTACTGGTGTACTTATAACCGATAGGTACCCATAAGATTCAATGAAAGGTGAATATGACTATGTCATAGGAAACATGTTAACTTATCCATGGAGTTTAATGGATAATAATGTATGACTTATCTATGGAGTTAAAGTTTAATGGATAATGTATGATTTCTTTGTGGCACAAAGCCTCTGCTCGATTTTTATGGCTAGGGCAGCATCGGTAAGGATTTATGCGGAGAAAAAATAGTTTACAATTAAATTATCTTTCTGGTTTCAGAAAATTCTGCGGACTCCCAGACGCAAGCAGCTTTGAACAGCTTCATGGAGCAATGGCAAACTATACCATTGGAAAATACAGTTCCATCTATACGTAAGTGTTCCTAACCCTCACAGCAAACTATACCATTGGAAAATACAGTTCCATCGATACGTAAGTGTTCCTAACCCTCACAGCAAACTATACCATTGGAAAATACAGTTCCATCTACACGTAAGTGTTCCTAACACTCACAGCAAACTTTACCATTGGAAAATACAGTTCCATCTATACGTAAGTGATCCTAACCCTCACAGCAAACTATACCATTGGAAAATACAGTTCCATCTATACGTAAGTGTTCCTAACCCTCACACTCTTATTATTATTCTGTCTCGGTAGCTCAGTGGTAAAGGCGGCACTCTGTGAATCCAAAGACTCCAGAGGTCGTGGGTTCGAAACCCAGCTGGGACATGATATGTTATCCTCCCAATTGGGATTTTTACCACATAATAATATGTTTTGGGCTTACTGTTGGAATAATGGGACTTTAATAGTCCTAATCGGGCAGTATAAATAAGGTGATATTATTATTACTATTATTATTTGTTATGTGGTCACATACTCAATAAAAAATCCAAGAATTGGGTGGGATCCGATCCACAGATCACGGATCCATGCGCTGGATTTGTGACATTACAAGTCTAGCGCCTGCGCCGTAGCAAATACTTCCGATTTCTAATATTAGAAATTTATCGGAAGTAATAAGATAAAAGGATATCAAATATAAAACAGCTCCTCGAACCGTGCATCATCAAATATAAATAGTTCCCTAAATTGTGATATGATAACTATAAGAGACACGTTTATTCATTTACCTATTCATTTGTTTTAGTTATCATATTTGTGTTCATCACTTTCGTGATATCACAACTACTCAAACTCGCTTTACTAAATCTACGCTGAAACCGGGACTTGAACCACCGACCTCCAGGTTACTAGTTCACCGCCTTATCGATCAAGCTACTGAGGTCGGTCCTATTTATTTATTTATAAACGTTTCAGAGGTCCGGATGACGTGGACCTGTGGTCAGGTGGAGTGTCCGAGAAGCCTCTGCCAGGAAGCCTCACGGGGCCCGTCTTCTCCTGTATCATAGCCACCCAGTTCAGCTA
This sequence comes from Bactericera cockerelli, assembly GCA_024516035.1. Lineage (NCBI taxonomy): Eukaryota > Metazoa > Arthropoda > Insecta > Hemiptera > Triozidae > Bactericera > Bactericera cockerelli. The sequence goes on from CM044957.1 coordinate 46,649,509, forward strand.
CGCCCGGCGTGGTGACAGGTTCTGGTACGAACTGCCCAACCAGCCGTCTTCCTTTACTCCAGGTTCGTACAAAAGAAAGAAATAAAGTTCCGTGTATTTAAAAAAAAAATCTACAGTAAGACACCTGAGTTCGAATCCCAGCGGGGCAGAAATTATTCTGTTCTGTACTTGGATGTTTGGGGTCCACTCATACCTCGTGAAGAAAAATGAGTAGTTACTTGTATGAGTAACGATCAGTGGTAGCATTACCAGAGTAAAAAGAAATTAATGTAATAGAATTCGAAACGTACAGGAGGCTCTTAGTAATGCTGCGCTACTCACAAAAATTGTGAAGAGGCCACAAATAAAATCATACATACAATGTGTCCAAGTTTTTTTGTATACTCTAGATTAAATTATCTCTTCTCTCATTTTTCGAAAAACGCCGGAGATACAAACTAGTTCATAAAATGAAGAAAATATGTTTCTTCCATTGTTGCAGCACAACTTCAAGAAATCAGAAAGGCCCGACTTGCGAGGATAATGTGTGACAATACAGACTTGATTGACACCATACAGCTGTGGCCCATAGTATTACCTGACCATCAACTGTGAGTATTGTATTTCATCCCACCAATCACAAATAACTATAATTTCGATCTTAACTCTTTGTTTAAAGAGATTAAACATACATAAAATGTATGTTTAACGAGAATAAACATTCTGAGAGGTACCCACCAGGCGAGGTTAATGATCATATCATTGTCTACCACCTAAACGTCAGAGTCTTTTTATTATGTGGTCACAATCTCAAATAAATTAGTGGAATCCAAGTATCGGGTGGGATCCGATCCACAGATTACGGATCTACGCTCTAGATTGTTTACATTACAAGTCTAGCCCCGTAACCACATCGACAACCAATATATTGAGGAACTGTTGCAAATTGCTTCCAATAATGATCTCGTAATGCCGCCACTGGTCGTTGCCCACTCTACAACTACCCCAATTGTCCTCACGAGGCTAGGGTCGGCCCCGAAATCCAAAGTACAGAGCCGAAAAAACTTCGACCTCGCCGGGATTCGAACCCGACTCAACCGGAGTACAAGCCAAGCATTCTACCGCTAGGCTAAGATGACTACTATCAGTATCAAACTCCACGGCCGAGGTGTGAAGAACGCCCTACGCAAGAAAGAGACAGCGCGGCAGAATGTAAGGTAACGGAAAACATACAATAATAATAATGATATCGTCTTGTTTATACTGTCCGATTAGGACCATTAAAGTCCCATATAGAGGGTGTGAAGGTGTTCTCATTTTGATATCATTTATTTTTAGCTTTACTGCTCTTTCTATTGAGTAGGGCGTTCTCCCTTTTGTAACCACGAAGTGGTGCTTTTGGGGGATCATAATATTTTCAGTTCATTGTATTTTTTTCGATGGTACTTTATTTGTATTTTTATAGATCAAAGAACATATATTTTATCAAAAACAACAAAATGTTTTGTATGTTTGTTTGTCATTTCAGAAATCCAAGAGTACCATGCAAGAGCGGAATCATGCCGAGCATAGACTTCTCCAAGTGGTCTGAATTTCCCCGAGGCCGTTCTGCGAGTTTCTTCAAGAAATAATGCGACTATATTAACGCCAAGAGCTGGCTGCAAAGTAGTTACCACTGATATTTATTAATGATGCGACTATATTAACGCCAAGAGCTGGCTGCAAAGTAGTTAGCACTGATATTTATTCATGATGCGACTATATTAACGCCAAGAGCTGGCTGTCAAGTAGTTACCACTGATATTTATTAATGATGCGACTATATTAACGCCAAGTGCTGGCTGTAAAGTAGTCACCACTGATATTTATTAATGATGCGACTATATTAACGCCAAGTGCTGGCTGTAAAGTAGTTACCACTGATATTTATTAATGATGCGACTATATTAACGCCAAGAGCTCGGTGCAAAGTAGTTACCACTGATATTATTTTATTAATGATGCGACTATATTAACGCCAAGAGCTGGCTGCAAAGTAGTTACCACTGATATTTATTAATGATGCGACTATATTAACGCCAAGAGCTGGCTGTCAAGTAGTTACCACTGATATTTATTAATGATGCGACTATATTAACGCCAAGAGCTGGCTGTCAAGTAGTTACCACTGATATTTATTAATGATGCGACTATATTAACGCCAAGAGCTGGCTGCAAAGTAGTTACCACTGATATTTATTAATGATGCGACTATATTAACGCCAAGAGCTGGCTGCAAAGTAGTTACCACTGATATTTATTAATGATGCGACTATATTAACGCCAAGAGCTGGCTGCAAAGTAGTTTACCACTGATATTTATTAATGATGCGACTATATTAACGCCAAGAGCTCGCTGCAAAGTAGTTACCACTGATATTTATTCATGATGCGACTATATTAACGCCAAGAGCTGGCTGCAATGTCTGATATTTATTACAAAAAGTATCACAAGTCTGATATTTATTATAAAAAGTATCACAAATCTGATATTTATTTCAAAGTATCACAAGTACCTCCAAGATTATCATATTTATTGTGGGACCGATAAAAGAATCGTGTTTCATAAATTGTAAAAGATGAACACACAAAACTTTCAGGGCGAAATTAATAGGCCTTTTTACTTCTATTACCTACAAGGACGTATTTAGGGGGGGGGGGGTCAGGGGTGTCTGGACCCCCCCTACCCCGAAAAAAAAAATCATAAAAAACCAAAGAAAAATCAAAGCTGAAGTAATGCGAGAGCGTTTCCGCGGCACAATTACCTTTTTTTAAAAGGTGAAAACCTACGAAAACTTGGTTATTTGATGAACAATTTGTAGTTTTTGGACCTCCCCCGATTTTTTTTTTTTTTTATACGGCCTTAAATACCTGGTATAGAAAGCATTGTTTTCGGTCAATTTTTTGGTAATGCCTCTCTGGCGCTAAGTCTCGGATTGCGTACTATCTTTGGGTGGGGAAATCCGATGCTAAGCTATGACTTAAGTTATCAACTTTGTCTATTAATTTTGCTCTCAGTTTCTTTTTTATTTTATCCAGAAATTCTTTTTCACTATTATTATCTCAAAGCCATAAAACTTTTCTCTGATCAGCAAAGTTTGAGAATCAATAGATTTTTTTACTCAATATGTACATTTGATATATTTTCGATAAGTTTTTCTATCTCCAAGTTTCATTGATATTCTTTAATTGTAGGTATCTACACGTAGAAGCGCAGTGCTAAGTGGACTGATTGTATATTGTAAAGGGATTGTTAAGAAGGGCTGGTTGAATTAAAGGTTCAGTTTAAGGTTGATTGATAACATAAAAAAAGGCAGATAATTTACGAGTAATATGTGTAATCAATCATCGCTAAAAGAATTATTATATTTCCTAATTTTAACTGATATTTTAGAAATATTGATGTAAGATTGGGAGAACCTTGGCCCTTAACAAGAGGATTTGAATTAAATTAATAAGAAGAATCTGATGAATTCTTAAAAATTCACTTTTCACTTACACGAAAGATAATTAAGATGTTCTATCTCTCTGGAGGTCAAATTTCTACAAATGAGCTCAACTTAACAAATTTAGATCTGAATTTTGTATATGACTCGAGCGAATTTGTTAGTAGGTAACCTAACTATGTATATCCTCAATACGTAGAATTCTCATTTATTCCAATAATTGATTTCTCAATCATCAAACTATGCCCTACCTTAATTTTGCTTTCAATTTCTTGTATTGTACGTACCCTTACGATTTAGAATGCTTTTAGGTTGTACTGAAATTCCATTTGTCTGCAAAGGTGAACTTACCTGGTCTAAGTGAAATACCTAGAACTGGTCAATTTTATTAAACGAAAACCCTATTTTCCTTTACTATTACTGGATTCTTATTAGAACTTCTCTTGTTTTATTTTTACAGGCGCGCCCATGTTCTATCGGGCTCTTGGTATTTTCGCAATGTGGCGGTAGGGGGGTGGGAAGTTAAGAAGCCACGCTTGCTTCCCACTCTATCCCTTCTCAAGTGATGAGCACACTTCTGAAACCGAATTATCCCAATAAAAAATGCTCTATGCTACCATGTTAAATGAAAATTATTCAATTTTCATTTTGCGAAAAATTCTGATAATCCCGATAGGTATACAACAAAACCCAGTTCATTTTCGAGTTCAGTACATCAAAATAAATAGAGGTACACGTAATAAAAGTTATAAGACGATCTCAGTAGCTTGATCGATAAGGCAGAGGACTTGTAACCTGGAGGTCGGTGGTTCAAGTCCCGTGTTCAGCGAAGATTTAGTTTGAGCGTGTTTGAATGATGAGTAGCTGTGATATCACGAAAGTGATTAACACAAATATGATAACTTTAACTATAATAATGAATTCAGAGGAAATTAATAAAACAACATTTTTGTCGCAGGGTTGTGTTTTCTATTCCCCAAGAAGTGCACTTACTAGTGCTCTTGTCTTAACTTAAGCAAGTTAAATAAACATCCAACAAGAATGAGAAGTGAGAGTAAAGCAAAAGGATGCAAAAGTGCAACATTTTATTGCGCAACACTGAGGAGCATTTAGTCGTATTTTTCTTTCTAACCAAAAAAAAAAATTCCTGGTTAGGTTTCTTCCAAATATTTCCATTTTATTCCAGGTCATTCGTAAAAGAAAAATGCGTTTGGTTACTTTTAAAGATAAACAATGTACTTAACCTATAAAAGAACTGGAAGCAAGAATTTTCTACTTCCACTTTGGTTAACTTTGGAAGTGGAAATTTTTCCTCTTCCAAAAGAAAAATGACTTGCTTCCAGTTGGTTCATTTTATTCCCGTTTGGTTAACTTTGGTTAGAAAGAAAAATACGGCATTTCATGCTCCTAAATTTCTTTAGGATCAAATGAGATCGAACCCCACTAGCTTCGCAACACTTCCCATTTAAAATTCGAAACATGTTTCACTCGGTGGAATCACTGCAGTGTGAAATATGAATGTACGGTAATGTATAAAATTTGACGTACGGTAATTTCATTCATTAAAATGTGACGATCTGACAGCACTGTGACCCGACGACCTGAGGCTCACAGTGTTGCCAATGATGAGATCAAAATGCAGTGTACGCGCCCATTTTCAAAAATAACTTGTTGAAGTGGAGAGTGTTTAGTTTAGTCCCCATAATCATTGAAGAGTAGTTAAAGTGCTATTACTGCTATTAGTGCCAACGATTTAAAATAAAAAGTTCAAAGGTCTGATGGACGAGGTAGGTAAATCAAATTGTACATAATGCAATCATTTCAATGTAATTCATCAAAATGTAATGTATAGGTATACCTAGATGCAGAAAAACTTATTTCATTGTCATTATTTTGTGCCTTTCCCCTACCAATAAAATTGCAAAACTCCAATTACCTAATATTGTTACTTTCCTTTTACTGTAAAAAGAAAGTAGTGTAATCAATCAATTAATGATGGTCTTCATCCATTGTGCTTTAACCATGCAGTTAAAAGTGACCCAAATTAAAATAAAGATGGTCAATTTTTCATAATAAAACAGATTTCAGGGTCATGAAAATTTTAAAGTAAGTATGAGCCAGTAGTCCAAGTGTTTGTCTATGAACAAGATATCTCATCCTTTAAGCATAGCATGTAGAATTAAGAAGTGTGGAAATTACCCCCCGCCAGCCTGCATTGTGCCATCCTCAGCGCTAGTATTGCAAAGGAGTCTCCTCTCCTTGTCCCTCACCCATATCAAATGTAAACATAAATATAAACAGACCACGAAAAATATTCTACTCCTTTGTGATGGTGTTGTGCTATGTGGTGTTTCCATGCAACTGGAGTTCCTTTCCACACTTCTTAAATCTACACTCTATGCTATAAGCTTAGAATTTGTTTAATGGACTTCATAATTTAGGTAGAGGATTATAATTTAACTTGCAGTGGTATTGGGAAGAATTTAGATGTATCTATAGATTTTTTAATTGGTATTTCATTAATTTACTAGCATTAAATTTATCTATTAAAAAATCATTATTTGTGTTTCAGATCCATCTTGTTCAACCTAACTAGATTGTAAATGGATGCATTCAAGGAGAAATGAAATTAATTGATTATGGAGAGTTAAAGAAAATATAATTTATTCAGTAAAATGAGAATCTCATAAATTTTAAAATGATTATTGTAAACTTTATTAGACAAAACACTTATTTCCTTTTTGGATTAGTCATAGGATTGATATTTAGCTTGTTCCTTATTCCTGTGTTGGAAAACAACACCACCCTAAATGTGTTCAACAAAGATTCTAATGGTTTGAAACCAAGAAAAACAATACAGGATGAATATGAACCACGAATTAATTTGGCTGGTAAGCCATTGAAAGCTCAAAAAGTTCCCCAGTCTTTTGTACGACCCCGATACTTCTCAACTGAATTGGGAATCAAGCAAAAGCTGCTAGTTAGTGTTTTATCAAGTTCAAATTCCATAGAAAGCAATGCAATAGTAATCAATAAAACAATATCTCATATGTCAGAAAAAACTGTTTACTTCATGGATACCTCCAGTAAACTGAATACTTCAAGGTTGAACATGCCAGATATTGTGGCCTTCATAGATTCTAGGCATATTTTAAAACCATTCCACATGTTCAAATATTTGATTGATAATTATCTCCAAGAGTTTGATTATTTTTTCATAGTGAATGATTCAAGTTATATTAACATTCGTAAGTTGTACAGCATGGTTGGTAAAATAAGCACAAAAGAAAATTTATATTTTGGAGAGAAGATAGATAAAAATTCTTTATATTGTAATTTGAATGCTGGTATTGTCTTAAGTAATAGTTTGTTAAAATCTATTTCCAATAACATGGATTGGTGTATTAAAAATATTGATAGTGACTCCAATGATGTTAACATAGGCAGATGTATTTTACACTCTGCAAATGTGAAATGTACATCTGATCTCATGGGTCAAAGTTATTCAAGCTTTAATATTTTACAATATACAAATGTTAAGCATGAGCTCCAGTTTCTCAGAAAGCAAGATCAGTTCAATAATGCAGTCACTGTCTATCCTGTAATTAAAGAGGATTATTTCTTTATTTTGCATGCTTACTTTACAATGAAAGGTTTGGAAAATGATTTCAGTTTGATAAACACTTTAAGAAAATCAATTGAAACAACAGCAGATAAATTTCAAGATTTGTTACAAAAGCTGGCATGGCCAACAGGCAATCAGCCAGGCAACATTCCACATACCAGGTTTGACATTCTACATTGGAAATACTTTACAAACTCAAGCCTTTATCTAAGGGATGATTTCAGCACAGTATCTAATCTTAGTAAAATAGAGTTGAAAGATATTCAATCTGTCCTCAACTCTTCTATTGAGTTTATCCATAATAAATATTCAGGAAAGCTCAAGTTTTCACATCTTGTGTGTGGCTACAAAAAATTTGACTCGTCTCGAGGAATGAACTACATTGTGCATCTGGAGTTCAAAAACCATAACAATCAATCAGTTTCAAAGAGAATTCAGGTGTGTAAACCTCTGGGAAAGATAGACATTCTCAAGATTCCTTATGTAACAGAGAACACACGCATTAATATAATTTTGCCTGTAAGACCCTCAGATGTTGATGCAGCATTGCATTACTTACAGAAATACAGAAAGACATGTATGGATAAAAAGGAAAATAGTTTTCTCATGTTGGTTTTATTGTATGAACCTAATCTTCCCGGTAAAAATTCCAAATATGATATCTATAAGAAAATCAAAGACAAAGCTGTAAGCTTGAGTAAAGATTTCAGGAGGGATAGCTATAAGATAACTTGGCTCTCCATCAAACTGCCAAAAAATTCTAAACGGTACACACATTTACATGACTATCTCTTGAACTTTGCCATTCTAGACTTGGCACTGCAAAAATTTTCAACTGAAGCTCTTATTTTCTTTACTAGTCCAAACTCAGAAATATACAATGATTTTCTAAATAGAATCAGAATGAATACTATCCAGGGCTACCAAGTATTTAGCCCAATACCATTCACTGAGTATTCCCCTAACATAACACAGCGCACAACACCTATAATTGATATTAACAAGAACATGGGCCACTTCAATATTCATAATAATGAACATATGAGCTTCTATGTAAAGGATTATTTAAGAACACGTGACAAAATAACACATTATGTACCTGAAGTACATAAAGACAAAGATATTTTAAACCTAACACAATATATAGACACCCAAGATGGAGGTAGTATAGATATTATCACTGAGAATATATTACATATGTTTCATCTTCATGCACCCACACTTCACTTACTAAAGGGTACTGAGCCTAACCTTAGAATTTTCTACAAACCTATCTCTTGCAAGGAACTTGGTAATGATGTTCTTAGTAGAAAAATATATGAACATTGCAACTTTTTGAGAAATTATAATTTAGGGTCCAGATCTCAACTTTCTAAAAGTGTGCTTCGTTACATATCAAAAATGTTTTAAAAAGTACTCCAGTACGATGACAGAAGTAGTACCTATAGTTTTTAAGGTAAATCATTTTGAATCAAATCATAATTTGCTAAAACATTTGATGAGGCAAAGAACAAAATATTGGCTTTGAAATTTTCTTTAGCAAATTTACAATAATTTCACTGGTTAAGACTGATTTATATAATTTTTGATATAAAAGTTTATCCACTAGTATACACAAAGAAGTTTATGTAATAATGTCCTGAATCTTCTTGCATATTCTTCTCTTTATAGTATTATTTATTTATACCGTATTTGTTATTTATATTAAATCAAGTTTTATTATTTATATGGAAATAATTATTACACATAATTAAATGAGCTTTTAAAAATAGTTTAACATTGTTTTGTTATTTATGTATATTAGGATATTCCCATCCAATTAAAGAGAAAAAATGAAGAGTCAGGAGTGGGTGAACACCAACAATAACAACATGTTACTTTAGTGCACCCGAAATTGTATTAGCACTCCACCTGCTTGGCCAATGGCACAAAAATGTGCACCATGCATAGGGTGACCATACATCCCGCTTTCGGCGGGCCGGTCCCGCTTTGGAGCCGTTTGTCCCGCTGTCCCGAGCGATCTCTTCGGGACGCTAAAATGTCCCGCTTTTGTCCAAATTCATTAAAATGTCCCGCTTTTCACTTTCTTTATCTCATTAAAAAGAAATATTTAGGCTGGTATGCAGAGACGATTTTGTAATCCCTATAGGGTGGTCCCGAGCTTGCTATAGGGAATACTTCGACCTTGACAATTATTTATTAAAGAAACATCTGAATGCACATGCGCACAGACGCTTTAAACAAACGTCTCTGAATAACAAAATCAGCTGAAGGGACAAATGACCCAGGCATCCCTACAGTGAGGACTCTGCATACAACCCTTAATAATTACCTAACGAAGATCGAGCATACTTCGTGTGCTAGTATTTTTTCGTTTTTTTTCCATGTAGGTCCAAGCACACATACACACGTAGCGCAATTTCGTCTATGAATTTTTGTGGGAGGTACCAGTGCACCGCCAAAAAGCGTACTTTTCGACCGTTTTGGAAAAAAACTAGCAAAAAAATGGTTTTTTTCTTTTTTTTTTTAAAATTTCAAATCTCATTAATCCCATTTTTATCTACATGCTGACACTGGGTCGCTATAGACAATGCCTCTATAGCTACTCTTTGTCCTCACGAGGCTGACCCCCGAAAGCGTCCAATACACGGTGAAAAGTTATTGCCCCCCCCCCCCCCCCCCCCCCCCGGTAACGCGAAGCGAAAACGAAATTTTATCTTTATTATTTTTGTTTTCCCATTTCCTGCCTCTTGATGCTGGAAAGAACCCCAAAGTAGAAACAAGGGGACACTCTAAAAAAAATTTATTGGTATTATTTAAATGAATAATGGAGCAACAAAAAAATCATTTTTTTTGCACAAAAATGTAGTGGATACAATATATTTCTTCACATTGTTCAACAAATATTTAAATTTGAGATTCATAATAATAATTAAAATAAATAAATCTACGAATAACTTCATAAAATGGAACCAACTTGTGAAAAATACATAAATAATCTTAAAGTATAAATAGATGTAAACGGAGTTTTGATAGGGTGTTTGGAATTATCATTAAAATTATGAAGAGCTTTTTTTTAATGTAGGTCTACAAATGTTTGTAATTTGAGCTATATAGCTACGGATTATATTTTTTTTTACTTAGGCTGCATTTACTTTTTTAAAATATGGTACAACCATAAAAATTAATTTACTCATTCAAGGGGATCTTTAGGTTGAGTCATAAATTTTACTGATCAAATATCTGATAACAAAATGTAAGAGGTATCTAGAATATGGGTTAATTTTTTTGCATGATTTTTTACTTGAACTGATATATCAGATTGGTTGTACATACTATAACTGTAAAAGAGAAACAACTATTCACATGGTTTGTCTTCATGTAACTTGCTTTAGAACTTGAGAAAATATTATGGTAATTTTTATCTATCATATCAGAAGATCTTTTTTAATAATAAAAAAAAAAACTTAATTGTAATCTAGCAAAATAATTTTGTAAGACAAACTATTAACTGTTCAAAATATTATTTTTCACTCAAACAGGTCTCTAGAATTACTATTTTCAATTTTTTCGACTGAGCTTGGATTTGAACTTTTTACATTGGACCATCAAAAAACGCAACATACCAGGTAGCCCACTGGAGCAAGTTACATGAGGATAAATAAAGCGGTGGCTTTATTTATTTTTCTTCAAAATTTTCAAAATGGGTGCCTCATGAGATCAACTGTTTTTGAAGAGGATGAAAATAATGCATGTGAAATGAAAAAAGAAGAAGAAAAATGAAAAGATTCATGTCAAAACTTAAAATGAATTTAATATTCAATGCATTAAAAACTCATATAAACATTTATCACAGAATTCATAAAATCTTTAAACACATTTTTTCATTAATCACCTTTAACCTTTTATTTTTCAATGCATTTTTTTAGAAGAGCAACATTTTAAAACTGTTTAGGGGGGGGGGGGGGGGTGGTAGCTTTATTACCTATGCTTTAAAAAATATTTTTATTTATTTTTAAATATACAATATAGCCTAATTAAAATACATGTCTGTACAAAAACCCAGGTCACCATGCGTACAATGCCTAGCGCGCTAACTCACTCTGCCACGGTGACTACTGATATGACCATGCAGTTGAAAGCGATGTTAAATTTTTGTTTAAAAAAACGCTTGCATACGAGTCTGCAACCATTGGGACATTTTCATCTTTACTATTCAAGGTCCAAAACCCAACTGACCAAATTTCGTATTGTGCGCATGACACATACCTTCTCTCTTCTCTCCCTCTACAATTCAATATTTCGTTACATAATATCGTTACATAATTTCGTTACATAATATCGTTACATAATATCGTTACATAATTTCGTTACATAATATCGTTACATAATTTCGTTACATAATTTCGTTACATAATTTCGTTACATAATATCGTTACATAATATCGTTACATAATTTCGTTACATAATTTCGTCACATAATTTTGGTTATGTGCCAGAGCAAAGACATGAAAATGTCAAAACTTTATATTTATATCTCTTGCCAGTAACAAGATGTGAAGACCTCTGGGAAAGAAGTAAATTGGACCCCAAGGCTTCCCTTGAAAACTATCAATCTAAATAATATACCAAAATTTCTCTCTGGCTTACACCGTCCAAGATTTATGACTTATGACATACCTACAGTGTTTGGAAATAGTCTTGTTATTTTTTCAACTTTTTTTTAAAGCTTGTTAAGGAAAACACTAAAAATCAAAGAATATCATCTGCTGGAAACATATTAATATTATGATGTTGTCGCAGTGGAAATTTTACAATAGTGTAGAACTCATTAGTTATTGAGCACTTGTCTACCTTAACTTGTTTGCTTATCTCTTGGATAAAAGGGTAGCTTAAGGAAGGACAAAGTCGAAGATAGATCATATCCAGCTGTTTGCAAGTATTTAAAAGTAACCGAATTCCTTTCTCTGTCACATTAAAATTCTGTCGGATGTTAATCATCCTGAGCAAGGGACAATGTTGTCCAATATAAAACAAACTTTCATCTGTAATTACCTGTATATTCTCCAAGTGTATTTTGGTAAGACACTTACTTTTCTTCAGAAATATATTCATTGTGTTGTGGTCTCCAATTGAAGTGTTAGAGAAATCAACATTCTCTAAGTAAGGTTGATGGAGGGTTATAGCCTCCAAACAGCCAGATGTAAACCATGTACAATTGTTCAGTTTCAAAACACGTAGGTACTAGAAGGAAAAAACAGGGTAAGGTGAATATTACATTAATTTTAATATGTAAGTTATAATAATAAATCAAAAATCAATCATTATCAACCCTCCTCAATCTGATGAAAAACAATGATAGTTTATTTATTTATTTAATTCAACTTTGAGCTGCAAACCTGACACTTAATATTTTAAGTCAATAGAATTTTGTCTAAAGATAACCAGCCTGGTTCAGCCTGAATGAGGAGAACATGAGAAGCTGCTTTTGTAAATTTCCAATAAATTGAAATAAAACCTTCTTTTGGAAAGAATGACTTGTGTACATTTTATAGTGACATTTCCATTGCTTTGAACATTGTGGGCAATTTATACACTAAAAATTGTTTTTACAAATAAATCTGCATTTTTATTTTAATCCCCCAAAGGAATCCTCCAAGCAGGTCATCTTAATTATTAGTTGGGTACTTTTGAAGAAGAAAAGGAAGCATTGTCTACATTGGAAAAATCCAAATTATCATAAACAAAATAATATCATTTCAAACACCATTAAAGACATAGCTTCCAAAATACAACAACTATACCTTGGCATGAACAATCAGAGGTTGCAAACACTTTGCGCTCAGATTGATACACAATGACAAGTTGACATGAGTGATGTTTTTGTTTTGGGTGAAGAAACTGATGAGAACTTCATCTGTAAGCCATGAACATGCCGTGAAGTTGACTTTTCGGATGTTATAACAGCAAGAAGAAAAGACCTGGGGAATATTAAATGTTTTATATTAGTAAATATCATGCAACAATTCATGGAATAATGGAAAATTTCAAATAAAATTTATTACTGTTACAGATGAAATTTAGAGTTAATATTTTTTCAAGGAATCAAATTTTAAGTATCCAACAAGCAGTCATTTACTGAATGAAGTGAAGGAGCATAGTAAACCTTACTAAGTGCAGGTCTTATTTTTTGAGAATAGTTAATATTTGGTTTATTTATATTACAAATTAGGTATGACACAACTTCAGTGGGTAGCTCAGCATTAAAAACTAAACTTAAAATTACATGTTTTTTTCCCAAAAAACATGATTTTACTTGTACTTGTTGGTAAGGCCACCACTGGTTGCTATTCATACAAAAAGATCAGTAACTGCTAATTTTTATTCACAAGGTACAAGTTGACCCCAAACATACAAAGTACAGAATAATTTTTTTTAGACCTAGCTGGGATTCAAACCTAACCATTCAAACCCAGATCACTGTAAATGCAAGGCTAGTGCACTTCAGCACTCTATTTAGTACTAAACTATGAATTTGGCACTTTGTTGTCATATTAGATAGTTTTTTCATAGCGTGTAGATTTAAGAAGTGTGGAAATGAACTCCAGTTGCATGGAAATGCCACATAGCGCAACACCATCACAAAGGAGTAGAATATATTTGTTGAGGTCTATTTATGTTTATGTTTACATTTTGATATGTTTATGTTTACATGTGATATGGGTGAGGGACAAGGAGAGGAGACTCCTTTGAGATACTAGCGCTGAGGACACCACAATGTAGGCTTGTGAGGGGGTGGTTTCCACACTTCTTAATTCTACAAACTATGGGTTTTTTGTTCACTTGTTTGGCTAAAAACAGTAAAAGTTTTGTTTGACAGAACTTTTACTGTCAATTATCTCCTAAGCAATAACAGTTAAAATAAAGATTACCTACCTTGAATGAATCTATAGAAAATTGTTGCAATTCTTCTGAATGCAAATGCAAATATTTCAGTTGAAACAGGTAGGTTTCCACGAGTTGCTTATAGGTTTGATTGGTGGCTCTCAGCTGAAATATATCTCGGATGGAAAGTAGAGGGAAGATGTACTGAAATATGACATCATTCCACAACAAATCTATGAGCTGAGGAGTTGTGGGTTCCATTATGAATAATTGGATGACAGAATTACTTATTCAACTTGAACATGTCTGTAATAAATGAAAATTTAAAGACAATTTACATCCAAAATTGATACCTACTGAGAAGGTTGATGTATAAAATAAGCTCTTCTTATCTTTAAAATCTCAACAGTACCTGAGTAGGTAGGGTCAAGGGGGGTATTTACGAACAGGGGGTAATTACGAACAGTGGTCATTGTACCTAAACAGGATAAGATATTTCGAATCTGGTGGTTGAATACTATTATTTTGAATTGTTTTTACAGGTTGAACACGAGTTTTTGATAGTATTTATTTTCAGTTGTAGTTAGTAAGCTAGTGAAAATAGATCTATCAAAAAAATTGATTTTTGAAGTTTTTGATTTTTTTAAAACAATTTTTTAGGTAAGTGTTACTTGAATTTTTATCATTATTTTACTTTTAATTATTGATAAGCATGTTTTTGGTTATTATTTTACAAAAATAATTGTTTTATCCATTTTTTAAGTTATAGTTTTTGGGTGTTCTTAATTACCCCCGCATTTTTTTGCTATGGGGTAATTACGAACGCATATTTTGGGTGTTTGTTTTACCCTATAACTTTTTTTGTATTTATCAAAACACTCAGAATGTCCCGGAACTACAAGATGAAGAAACCACCTCCTTTGTATACAGAAGCACAAATGATATCTGCTATCGTATTAGATGTTTTTAATGGCAACCTGGCTGTCAGAAGAGCAACGGCAGTGTTTTGAGATTCCGCAAACCAAAGTAGAATTTTCCAAACGTAAGGCTCAAAATCCTGAAATACTGGGAGGTTGTAAGAAGTACCAAGATATTAGTACCCTAATGTATTGGACCCAATGAAGGTATTTGTGTACTTGAACATAGCAAAAGAAAGGAAGAAAAATGAAAGTGTAGAAAACGAAAAGAAATATAGAGGGAACAGTTTCAAAAAAGAAGAAAGAAATGAAGGTAGAAGAAGACAAATCTGAGATTGACAATGACCTAGAAACTATTGATAAGACCAAAATCTGTTAAAAAAAAAATATATAAAACACCTTTCAAAAGCTCTCATAATTAACTATTACTATTATTATGCTTTTATTACCAGCCTCCGTGGTGTAACGGTTGTGACTACTGCCCGTAGTCCAAAGATCCTTAGTTCGATTCCCGGTTGGAGCAGACTTTTCGCACAGAAAATTCTGTCCCCTCCGAACATGTGAGGCTGGTGATTCCGGCCCCACCCAGGCTAGGTGAGGTTAATGTGGGTAGCTGGTACGATTCCCATCGAATGGAGGGTGAAACCCCCGTCCTGTCTACCTCAAGTCAGGATGTTAAAACCAAATAGAATCAATGGACATGAAAGGAGCCTAGACATTGGATCTGGGCGTCCATATAATCCTCTCACCACCGTGATTTAGGTATCTTTACCTATCTCACGGACACGAAATTATTATTATTACTATTATTTGCAAGATAGAGATACCCTATTTGATAAGAGCTGACTACCTTCGTGGTTAGGATTCAAACCACTATCCTGTGTGTCCATAAACTTTGCATATTGTCATACAGGTGGCTAAAGACACAAAGTACAATTTTGGTGTATTATTTGTACATAAAAAGCACATATTGCCATTAAAAAGTTCGTTTTTAATATTGTATAATGTGTTTGCATTTACCCCCGTCAGGCGGGGGTAAATGCGAACAGGCGGGGGTAAATAAGAACACCACTAAACAGATACTACAGTATGCACAAAACTATTTATAATGCACCATTAGAATGCTAAATAAGTCTATATACCAAAAAAATCAGAAGACATGGATTTTACAAAAGCAACTCAGGGTTACAGATATGTTTATAAAATGTAGCTCAAAATCGTTCGTAATTACCCCCCTTGACCCTAAATGTTTCATTCATTTAGCATGGAAAAGTTAGAAAACTTTTCAAAAAGCAGAAAATGTACAAAGTGTACCTACCTGCTGGTACTTTACATTTTTCCTGTCTTTCAGAACTGTGTTTTGTTCCTCGCAAAGAAGCAGGAGCATTGACCATTGCAGCATGACAATCATGGAACACTTGTTGCAAATAAATTATGAACATTTGAATTTTAATAGGTACCTATAATAATTAAATTAATTGTTAGCAAAAATAAATTGCATATTGATTAAGCTTGTTTATCACAATCACATAGAACCAGCTGACAATTGACATCTTTTTGTTTATATTATCAAACAGGGTTGTCAGATCTAGTTACTAAAAAAATTCCCTTTCTCCTTTTCCCATATATTATACCTATACTGACCAACAAAATAATCCAACTATCTGACGATTTTCCTAGCTCCGTGTAAATTATACTAATGGAGTAACTAAAATAACTAAAAATGATATAGGTATGTACATATAATTATGTATTATAACTCATGTCTTAGTTAATTGAATTGGTTTTTGTTTTGATTAAAACACTCGATCTGAATGAATAACTCTTTGTGACCTCGTCGTACGCGTGATTTTCACTCAAACCTCGTTTAAAGTAAATTCTCTTGTTGTCTTCATTTAATTAAAACAAAAACTCATTCAAAATTTAAAGCATAAAAGAAGTTATGTCCATTTTAGTCCTGCCAATGGCCGATATTTTTGATGGCTAGTGTAATAATGAATATGAGGGGGAAAAATGTTACCGTCTGTGATCTGTATTTCTGGGGACACCCTCAAAAAGGCATTATGGGAAAATTTATTTGCCCATTAGGAGATCTAATTGTAGAGCCCAAATTATGACACCGAACTTTATTAGATCTATTGTGACCAGTTGATTCTATTTGGTTTTAACGTCCTGTTAGAAAAGTTCACCACAACCGGAAATCGAACTCGGGATCCCTGGACTACAAAAATCAGTCACAGTTTTGCCACGTTATTTTTCTATCACCTTTCATTACTTTACTTTTTATTACTAATAAATAACATTTATTTATTTTTGGTCACTAAGAGATATAATAGAGGTCGGTATGCTTATTGGAACTTCTCTTGTAGGACCCCAACCGGGTAATAATAACATTTTTTGTGTTATTATATCACAAATTTTAATGGGTAGCGCAGCATTATAGAGGACTATACAGTTTCATTTTATATCCTTGTACATCATTTTTGCCATAATTCCTCTTCCGCCACTGGTCAATGCTCACATCAGAGCAGCTACTCATTTTTCCTCACAAATTATGAGTGTACCCCAGCCAGCCTCCGTGGCGTAATGTTTGTGACTACTGCCCGTAGTCCGGAGATCCCGAGTTCTGTTCCCTCCGAACACGTGATGCTAGCATTTCCGGCCCTACCCAGGCCGGGTGAGGTTAATGTGGGTAGCTGGTACGATTCCCAGCGAATGGAGGGTAAAACCCCCGTCCTGACTATCTATCTCAAACAGGACGTTAAAACTAAATAGAATCAACTGGTCACAATAGATCTAAAGTCGCAGTGTTAATTGTTAGGGTTTCACTGAAAATACCCTGCAACCAGATCAGATAATAATAATAATAATGAGTGTACCCCGAACATCCAAAGTCCAGAGTCGTCAAATTCCGACACTGCTGAGATTCGAACCCAGGTCACTATGCGTACAACCTAGAAGTGCCCAGAGTCTGGTGTCACGATGTGTTGGTATTGTCCATATACCGGATCCTCTGAAGTCCTCCCAGACAGCACAGTCAACTGGATGTATACCATACTGTTAGGTGGAAAAAGTCTACTTGCCCACCTGGAAATCAGCTGGAGATTTCCACCTTCCACCTGGAAATCAACTGGAAATGAACTGGAAAGTAACCCAACTTTTAACTGGAAGTCAGTTGCCCAAAGTCAACTGGATTTGTTCCACTTATTTCCAGCTACTTGTAGCGCTCTCTAGTGGATGGGTAGTAACTCACTACCACAATGTTGACATACCTATTTACCTATACTGTACATTATACTACATAATAATCAAATGCTACGCTCTTGGTTTTGAGGTTGTGGGTTCGAATCCCATTATATGCATTTTTTTTTTTTCAAATAATAATAGTAATAAAAATACCTACTAGAAACAAATGTATATTAGGCATAAATTCAATTTCAGTTATTTAATTTAGAGGCCATACATTCAAATCTCATGAAGAATATTTTTTTGTATAAAAATAAAGTAATAAATTTTAAATAGGTTTTTTTAACACGTACACACACACAATTTTGAGTATATTTTTTTTATATATATAAATTTGGAAAGAAAAAGAAAATAACTACTCTGTTTTAAACAACACAATTCAAATAAGACTCTTTAACATTATTATATTTTTACAATAAGAGTGTTTATTATTAAAAAAATTGTCCCAAAAGTGTAAAATGCACTATCAAATTTCCACCATGTCACAAGACCTTGTACCAATGTATCACAAGTATTTCTAAGTAGGTATAATCTCTATATATAAAACTCAAAGTTATGCATGTCTGGCTGACTATGTCCTCTTGGGGTTACAATACCAAACGGTACTCTCACTGAGAGTTCACCCCCCCTAAGCCACCTTCAACATACTAGAAAATTATCAAAATTAAAATATCTAATACAATTTTCAAGTGCACTGGTAATCAAGTGGTTAATGCGCTAGTCAGATAATCAACCTAGCGTAGGGTTCCGTTGTTTCAATTTTTTCCTCATTATGGTTGTGACCACATAATAATAAGACTCTGAGGGTTAGGTGGTAGAAAATGCTTTGAGCATAACCTTTAACCTTACCTGGTGGTTACCTTCCAGTTAAAAGTGTTATTATTATTTTTATTGGGACACCGGCCATGAGAAAAAACCTTAATGGTGACAAAATGCCAGGTTTTAGCTAGTATAGAAATAAAATAATGATATCCAATTATAAAATATGCTCATAACATGTACATAATCACAATAAAATAATAATACTATGTAAATTAAAATATATTTCTTTTGAGAAACCAAAAATAACAAAGAAATAAACTAATAGCCAGCAGAAAATGAAGATGGGGCATGGAATACACCAGTTTTCATGAAATTGCAAAAGTTAAGCAATGTCTAACGGGGTTGAACATGGATTAGTGAATGTTATTATGTATTTGTAATCCTTCATGACAATTTATATACTGCTGTGGCTAATTAGAATTGCTGGGTTGTTTGCTTTGAGAATTATTACCAAAAAACATTGTTATACTTAAATTAAAACAAAATTGACTTGTTAAGAATTATAAAACACAATAGTGTGGAACACTTTTTTTAAATAGATATAAAATTAACTCAAAATTTAAGGGCCTTCATAGTAATAAGGTGGTAGAGAGAGCACAATAGTTATTATTGTTATTATGAACAGTGCACAGTAAATTGGCCAATTAATTTTAAATCAAGTAATCAGGAAGCATGTCACAAAGTAAACATCATTTTTTAGTGTGGCAGAACCACCTATCAGTGAAATATTCATTTTATAATGAATATTTATATTTTATAAAGTATTGTACATCTAAATAAAATCCACAGAGTGAAAAATTTCACTATCTAGCACTATGCATTCAGCTGTTTCTTTGCTTGAACCAGAACCTTTTTTTAGCCAACCTATGGTCAAGAGATCTTGAGCATAAAAAATTCTGTTTCCCTTAACACATGAGACTAGCATTCATGGTCCTGCTTTGGCTTGGCTAGGCTAGGTGAGATTAATATGGGTAGCTGGTATGATTCCAAGTGAACTGAAGGTGTTAATCCCACTGAAGGTCCAGGAACAGCAGAGTGCAGAAAGTTCATTAGGGTCCAAGTGGATGTCTCTAGAAATGGATGGTTATTGTCAGATGAAAAAGGTGATCCAGTATTAACTGCTTCTTGTCCTCTCCTTTCCTTCTGTCACGATTTAGACAAACTTAAGAACTATTTTTTGAAACATCTCGAAAGCAAATTTGGAGTTCAGAAATGACAAAGTAAACACTTTCATAGTTATAAAAAAGATGTTCAAAACTAATTAAAATATTATTTGTATTTAAAATATGTTCAAATAAATGAAATACCTATTATTTAAGAGAATTATTAATTATTTAAAACAATTCACAATTTGTCACAAAAATATCACAATTTCTGAATTTCCTTCATCAAAGGACGAGTTTTATCATATCAAAGGACGAGTTTTATCTAAACACTTCCAGTAGTTATAAAAAAGATCAAAACTAATTAAATTGATATTTGTATTTAAAAATGTTCAAAACTAAATGAAATAAGATTTAAAAGAATTAATAATTATTTAAAACAATTTACAAATCACCAATATCACAATTTCTGAAATTACGAAAGATCAAAGATGGCGTCTTCAACAAAGGACGCGTTTTATGTAAACTGGAAAAATATGGAACATTTCCAGCTGACTGGTCAACTGACTAAATTCTACTCATGTTCTAGCTGGACTGAGTCGTTATACTTCCAGCTGACTGCCCAGGTGACTGAGTCTAGATGGATTTTTGTTGGAAATATCCAGGTGGCTGGTCAACTGATTAAATCCATAATGGAAAAATCCAGCTGTCGGGACAGTTGGAGGTCCAGTTGACTTTATACACCTGGATATTTCCACCTTAAATCCAGACTGGAAGTCACCTTCCGTGCTGTCTGGGCTGTCCTGAACCAAACTGCCTACAAATTGTATACAATCACTATTTGATAGTTTTAATTCCGCACTAATAGCAACCGATCTGCATTAATATTGCTAGTCAACACTCACAAGAAAAGCTAACATAAATAAATAAAATAAATAACAGCCGACCTCAGTAGCTTGATCGATAAGGCGGCGGACTCATAACATCGGAGATCGGTGGTTCAGGTCCCAAGTTTAGAAAATATTTAGTAAAGCGAGTTTGATTAGTTGTGATATCATATTGTGATTATTAATAATAAAAAAAACACTGCCAATTATGAACACAATACTTCCTCGTGATTGCTTCACATTGTAAACACGTGCCAATTTTGAGATTTTATATAAAATTACTTGTATCTCCAAAACGGCTCAACCGATTTTCTTCAAATTTGTTTTATATGGTAGAATATTGTTTTTTATACATTCTAAATTCCACCAAAAATTCTGTATCGGCAAGTCGTGGTCCTTATTTTTTTACTTTTTTGTCCAAAATTTCGGATTTTCTTAAATATCAGAGTCAAATTATAATTAATTTAAAAATAAATACAAATAACCTATGTAAAACAATAATATGCATATTCTTACAAAATTTCATCGAAATCGGGTGTACCGTCCACGAGATATAAGCGTTTAAGTAAAAAGTTAGTGGTCAGGCGCATGGTCTTTTTCACCCAGAACCGCTTGTATGAATTCGATGAATTTAAAATGATACCATCTACAGAATGTCTCCTAGATGTGTGCAAAATTTCATCAAAATCCGTTGAGTAGTTTCCGAGATTTGCTCGTTACAAGGAATCGTTTTAACAGACCGACAGACAGACAGACCGACAGACGGACACAAAACCAAATTTACTCAGTAGGTTATGAAACGTCCAGAAATATGAAAAAAATTGAAATCGGAGCAAAAAAATATTTTTTTTTACAAAAACGAACACAATACTTCCGATTTCTAATATTAGAAATTTATCGGAAGTAATAATACTCTTTAGTGAAAGGTAACCTCCAGGGGAGGTTAATGATCAAAGCATTTTCTACCACCTGACCCTCAGAGTCTTGTTATTATGTGGTCACAAACTCATATTAATGAGGAAAAATGCATGCACTGGGTGGGATTCGAACCAATGGATCCCTGCGCTTCATGAATTACCAGACTAGCGCGTTAACCACTTGACTACCAGTGCACTCAACACAAATTTGATAAGTATAATGACATTACTTTGTGTTATTATATCACAATTTAGTGGGTAGTGCAGAATTATGAGGCTTTTCCGTTTCTTTTTATATCTTTGTACATCATTAATTTGCCCATTCTGTTTTTTTTTTTCTCTCTCAAGATATCTATGTTAATCACTTTCGTGATATCACAACTACTCAAACTCGCTTTACTAAATTTACGCTGAATCCGGGACTTGAACCGCCGACCTACAGGTTACAAGTCCGCCGCCTTATCGATCAAGCTACTGAGGTCGGTGATCTACAACCAGTTTATAATTATTTTATTTTTTTTGAAAGTTTACGGAACAAGTTCCATCTGTACAAAATAATAATCTTAAAATTAAATAAAAAATAATTTTAAAATTATAAATCCATATTAATTAATTGGTTGGGCACAGGACTTCACAGGATCCGGTATATGGACAATACCAACAGTACCAACACAGCGTGACACCAGGGTCTGGGTGGGTGGCATGTGGGCTACCGGGACAGAGGCTAGGGGCGGGGTAATAGGAATAATGCACCTAATATCCATATTCAATCCTCATGGCTCGTAGAGGAATCTTCGGTAATGCTCAATGTTTACATTAGAATTTATAATCATTTGACAATGTGATGTGGTGCAGCGCGGACGTACGCGGGTGCAAAGTTTGCAAATGAAATAAATACTTTGTAAAATGCAGATCGAGGTGCCGAATAATTTTCTAGTGCTTCGAAGGACTCGCGTGTTGAATTTGTACTTTTATTTCCTGGTTTTGTTTATTTCGCGAGTTTCCAGTGTTGATTTGAAAGGTTAGTTTTATTTAAAACTTATTTATTATATTTTTTTCGTTATCTTTTAATGCACATCGCGTCAAGCCCAATCTTTTTTCCTGAGTAATTTAAAAGTTTAATTTATTGTAAAAATCATAAATTTTATCTGCAAATTAGGATACTTATAAAACTAACTGAAAGTTTTATTGGTTATAAATTATTTTTATATGGGATGTAAATTCTAATTGCATAATATGTATAGTTTGATAAAAAAAAAACAACTTGGTTATTTTTCAGATGATTTTTCTATTTTTTTACTTAACGTCTGTTTAACATCTAGGTCATTCGAAACGGGGGTTTTACCCTCCATTCTTACAAAAAATCTAACCACATTAACCTCACTCAGCCTGAGTTAGGCAGGGAATAGCCAGCATCACGAGGGTTCGAATTTGAACGGTCACTCATCCAAGTTCTAACCTCGATGGGAGTTTCTTAACTTCAGTGACGGAACAAGACTGGAGTACTATTTAACTTTCCATCGGTGTTGTCTTTCAGACGATTTTGATTATGCTAATGCGAACTCATAAAATAATTTTATGTGATATTATTTAACATAAAATAATGAAAAAATGTGATATTATTTAACATAAAATAATGGAAGAGAATGCCGTTGGCATTAGCACCGCCCTTGATCAAGTTTTGTTGTGTTAATATTAATTTCTATGTATGTATATATTCTATGTTATTTGTAAATAAAACTTGATCCAAAATGTTTAATAATAATAATAAATGTTTAATAAAAAAATATAACATAAAATAACTCATAATAAATAAGCCACCGTCGAATGTACCGGTTCTCGTAAGATCACCGAACTGAAGCAACGTCCTGGTGAAGACTTCGTGATGCTGGCATTCCGACCCACCCCAGGCTGGGCGAGGTTAATATGGGTAGCAGTTTTGTGAGTTTCCTACGAATGGAGGGTAATACCCCCGTCGTGAAATGACCAGGCAGTACAAATTGAAAAAAAAAAATGACACCTGTTAAACATATGTGTAGGTATATTTACGACAATCCTATTGAACATAATATATTATAACAAGATCAACAACATTACAAATATAATACTCGTATAAGTACAATAAAGAAACCAACTTTAAAAAATATACCTGTGATAATGGCATAAATAGAACAATGTTGCCAATTAATTTAACTAATCGCCAAAGGGTTGGGTGGAAGAGATAGCGAAAGGCAATAACCCCGCCCTTTAGTTAGGACATATATTATATTTATTTTTTCTTCATTTTTTTCTCGTGTTACTTCTCTTATATTGTATATTAAATTGTAATTATCTGTGTTGTATATATGTCCATATTAATAATGTGTTAAATTACAATCATAATAATCTACTAGTTGATAATCCGTACTTCGGTACGGGAAAGGAAACGCGGTTAGTTAAGGCGAGGCATGGCCGTTCTCAAACTAAACTACAATATGTAGTAATTGTAGTACCTCCCTGACCTACTGCACACTTTTGGTTAGTTTATTTATTTATTTTTTCCAATTGTTTTTACAAAACAATCATCAACAACTAACATGAAAATACGTACAAAAAAGATAAGAAGAAGAATTTTTTTTATAGTTTTAGTTAGAGCTTTCCTACATTTTTTTTTTTTTTTTTGTAATCTGGGCCGAAGTTAATGCCTTGGGCATTCTCTGCCACTTAACCCCAACCGTTCACTGAAATGAGGAGAGCGTATTTGGTTAAGGAAAGTTATATACACTCGTCCCGAATGACCTTGGATGTTATAAAGATGCCAAGCAAAAAAAAAGTTATACTTAAACATAAACTTTTCAACATTATATTACTGGATGTACTGGCCCGTTAGCAATGACAGTGCACAACTGCACATGGTAAAACAGATTTATTTTCAGGGCCCCAGGTGGCCGAGGGGTCTCAGACAACGTATATGAAACCTCCCGTTGACTTTCTACTGGGTGTCAATTATGAGCGGCGCAAAACTTGGTCAACTTCGGTCAAATCATCATTTATTATTTTTACAATTCAACGGAACAATGACCCTGTATAAAATTTAATTGTAAAAACTAAAAACTTAATATTGTTACATTTCTCTAAAAATTAGGTACCTATATTTAATACGAGGTACGTCCGGAAAGTAAGGGGACACTTGTCGTAGGGGTTGGTAGGAATGTCTTTTTTTCAAGGTTGGCATACCTGCTTGTAGGGGAACTCCTAACGGTCACAATGAGCCCTTGCCCATCTCAGTTCATTGGAAAATGTCGTCGCAGGAGCCCGTCGCGTCAACCTCTACAGGTGCCGTTTGCTCCACCTACCGCAGGTGCGAGATTCGGGCAGTTTATCACTTTGCGTAGGAATTTAGCTGCTGAAATCCATCCTTAGCAACTGAAAACCTATGGACCTGATGTGATTTCACGTTCTAAGGTTTTCAAGTGGGTTAAGAAATTTAAAGAAGGTCGCACAAACACACACGATGAAGAAAGAAGAGGCCGTCTGTCGTTTTAGAAGAAATTGTGCAGCAAGTCAATGAAAAAGTCGCAGTGATCGTCGTGTGACCCTCAAAACCGTATTCCTCTGACCTGGCGCCCTCGGATTTTCATCTGTTCACGAAACTGAAGGAGTTATTGGCTGGAAAAAGGTTTTTCAGCGACGAGGAGGTCAAGGAGACTGTCGAAAAATGGCTGTTGGAGGTGGAGCGGAGCGTGTATGACGAAGGCATAAAAAAGTTCGGACCCAGGATGCAGAAGTGAGTGGAGATTGTCGGTGATTATGTGGAGAAATAAAGGACTATATTTGGAACATACCCTGTAAATTTTATGAAAATATATGCATTTTTCGAGTTATAACATCAATTGTCCCCTTACTTTCCGGACGTCCCTCGTATAATCCTTAAAATTAAGCACAGAAGAGGCTATAATTAATTAAAGACCTATATACAGGGTGGCGCAGTGCGCATGTCCCCATACAAAAAAATCACACGGAGTGAGGTCGGGTGAGCGTGGCGGCCACGGTGCGTCACCATTCCGGGGAATCACTCGACCGGGAAAAATTTGACGCACACGATCCATGGACACTCTTGTCCATGGATCGTGGATTCCTGAGGAGATGTTTGTGAACGTGATGCACAACTTTAGCGAGTGTCTCGAAGAATGTAAGTCGACAAGTACGTCATTTGTCGGACATCATCTTTCATACGTCAAGAATTGACTCATGTAAAATAAACTTCCACATTTTTTCTACAAAATACTTTTTATTTCAATATCTTATCTCAAATATTAAAAGCATGGTAACAATTTCAAATGTGGTCATGCGCACTGCGCCACCCTGTACAAGTAGGTAATATGTACCTACACATTATGAATAGTAAATATGACCTTTAAAGAGCAACTATAACCTTAAAATAATATGAGTGCAATTGGCCACTTTTTTTACTAAAAAAGAAAGGAAAATTAAAATGAATCATTCGAAATTTTCGACAGTCAGTTTTCAAAATAAGTCCCACAGCATATAGTTTGGTGAGTGTATGTGACCCATCACAGGTCTAGATTTTGACGGTTTAGGTTTAGGAAATCACCTGCCTATACTCGGCCGACCTCCGTGGCTCAGTGGTTAAGAGCACCCGGAGGTTGTGGGTTCGAATCTGGGCCGGAGCGGAAAATTACAACCGAGTTTTCCGTTTCCAGAATGGCATGGATGTAAAGGTAAAGTGCCCTGAAGTAATGCGAAAGCGGTTCCGGGGCACAATTACCTCTAAGTCTGTCCCGGTAGCTCAGTGGTAAAGGCGGCACTGTGTGAATCCAGAGATTCCGGAGCTCGCGGGTTCGAAACCCAGCCGGGACAAGACAAGTTATACTCCCATTTGGGATTTTTACCACATAATAATAAGTCTTGGGCTTACTGCTGGAATAATGGGACTTAATCGGGCAGTATAAATAAGGCGATATTATTATTATTAAAAAAAAAAAAAAAAAATGATGATCTCTACGTCTATACGTTCAAGCTTTTGATGTACTCGAAACATATTAATAGGTCCTGTAGGTGTTGAAGATTCGATACCTATTTTGAAGATTTGGCAGAACCCACTTGTGAATAAGCATTTAAATTCAAATCCAATCATCCCCATCAAAATTCTGATTGCTCGGACTGAGTCGTGTCACATTTGTCTACTCAGATCTGATGATAAAGATAAATTAAAAATATCAAGAAGATTTGGCAGAACCTACTTGTGAATAAGCATTTAAATTCAAATCCAATCATCCACATCAAAATTCCGATTGCTCGGACTGAGAGTCGTGTCATATGTATTTACTCAGATCTGATGATGAAGATAAAAATATCAACTTCCACGATAGAGATGGTGCCAAAAACTATAACCCATTCCAGAAATGAAGTGATTTGTATGCAGCAGGCTTCGGAAGGCACAACATGGAAACGTATCCAACAGAGACCCTGCTGGAAGTCCTAGCAGGGCCACGTATTCCCACGGAAATGAAGTCACATCGTCAGTGATTAATATTAATTTTTTATTCCTCCATATACAAGAATGAATTCCTGTCTGGGTGTAACCACAGAGACAGTATTGAGTGATCTTGTGTTGGACAAAGTGAGCTTGGAGTTTCTCTCGATTATCAACGGAAAAAATATATATAATAATAATAATATCGCCTTATTTATACTGCCCGATTAGAACTATTAAAGTCCCATTATTCCAGCAGTAAGCCCAAGACATATATTGATATATTATTATTAATTATTATGTTGTAAAAATCCCAAATGAGAGGATAACTTATCATGTCCCGGCTGGGTTTCGAACCCATGAACTCTGGAAACTTTGGATTCACAGAGTGCAACTTTCCGGGAATACTTCCGATTTCCGATAAGGGTTGGATGGAAGAGATTGTCATAGGCAATAACCCCGCCCTTTAGTTAGGACATATGTATTTATCTATTTTTTTCCATTTCATTGTTTAAATTGTTGCCATTTTTTTATAATAATTATTTGTATCTATTGTACATAAATATATAAAGTTATCTAATAAAGCATTTAATAATAATAATAATCCTGAGGTCTCCAAACTTGGATTAAAAATGAGAAGATGATGATGTATCAGAATAAAATATACACCAATGATAATAATAATGATTTTTAATATTAGAAGTTTCTCGGAGTAAAAATGGTAGAAATCAGACTATTACTGATTTCAGGATTCATACATTAAAAAAAAAAAAATCGAACAAACATGTTTCTTCTTTCACTTTGCCTTTTTCCCAAACCTACCCTGGGTCGGCATTGTTCAACCTCATGGTTAAAGTTGAAGGTTGGTTGTGGCCCATTTTTACGGCTGGATGCCCTTTCTAACGCCAACGATTCTATTTGATTTAACGTCCTGCTTAGGACGGGGGTTTTACCTATCATTCGCTGGAAATAGTACCAGCTATCCAAATTAACCGCACACTCAGACTGGGTTGGGCCAAAGTACCAGCCTCACGTGTTCGGAGGGAACAGAATTTTCTGTGTGCTGAAACCGGGAATCGAACTAAGGATCTCTGGACTACGGGCAGTAGTCACAACCGTTACGCCACGGAGGCTTTATTTACAATACAATAATAGACAGAATATTTCCAAGAAGAGTAAATATAAATTTTGATCCAGGGTGGTGTTAATGCCTAGGGCAGTCTATGATACAGGTGTATCTAACTCTACCTACCTCTTAACTCAGAATTACAATAAAAACTGAGGAATATAAAAAAGTATATAATTATGTAGAATTGTAGACTATGTAGCTACAACTAATGTTTCGGTCTAGAGAATTTATTAACATCAAGAAGGGTTTTTTGAATTTCATGCAATATTAAATGCTTTCTTGTTGCAAAATTTTATTTATAGGACCTTCGCGCAAATTTTAATTGTTCATCGGACGTAAATGTACGGAGTGTTTGGGTAATATCAAAGTAATTCATATATGTATTCGGCGAAATTAATAGACAATATTGGATTCACAAGTTTTAGTCAGAACTTACGTTTCCTCATTTAAATACGCAAAATCTAGACTAAGTTTACAAAGGTTTTGTTTTTCTAAATTAACGTGCATGGCCCATTATACATGAATACAATGAAATGAAACAACTATTAGAACAAAAAATCATTAAATTTAAACCATTATAACTATCAAGAGAAAGCTTTAAAAAAAAAAAAAAGGTATCGTGCCTCGGAACCGCTTTCGCATTTATTCAGGGCACTTTAGCCTTACATATATGCAATTCAAGAAACGGAAAAACTCGGTCAGAATTTTCCGCCCCGGAAAAAAGCTATAACTATGAAAACTCACGTGTTGCAAAAGTATCTAATGTAGATCTGTTTATACTGATCTATTAGTTTGTCCTTACTCATTTGTTCCAGAACTCAATTGCTGCACCAAAAGTTCTGGGTCCTGTCGGAAAGCTTGTGAACAGGTAAGACCTTAATCTCCGAGGTTTCTAAGTATAAGAAAATAGCCAGCGTCGATGGCGCGTGGAATGCACCGGTTCTCGTAGGATCACCGAAGTTAAGCAACGTCCAGCGAGGTTATGCTGGCAGCAACTTCGTTATGCTGACATTCCGGCCAATTCCGGCCCAGGGTGAAGTTAATGTAGGTAGCAGGTTTGTGAGTTTCCTGCGAATGGAGGGTAACACCCCCGTCTTGATATGACCATGCAATTGAAAGCGACGTTAAACCCAAATTTTTAATAATTTTTTTTTATTAGAAACAGCCAATGTACAGCAATCAAGCAAAACGATGTTTTTTTTATGTATTATATATATTTTTATCCTTTACAAGAACATTGGAAAGAAACATACTAAGACAAACTCTGATTGACATGGTTCTAAGGGCCATTGTCCTACATAAAGGTCGGGTTATTGCCTTTGGCAATCTCTTCCACCCAACCCTTGTACGCGTTAACCACTTGACTACCAGTGCATGGTATACATGTATCCCATCAGAGGATAATGCATGACAGTTATTATGAATTCACTTAATAGACAGTATACCTACTTATATGTACATCATGTATTTCGAGTTCACTTCTAGTGGGAAGTGAGAGTTAACAAGGAATGGTAGCAAGCCAGTCTTAACACATTTCATGAGCGATATTCTATTTTTGAACTAAGTAATATTGTATGTCTTGCCTCTCTTGACATATTTCATTCGCACAACTAAGTCGAATGTATGAGCGTTAGTGTTGCTATGAAATAGGGGACCCTCATTATCAAAAGAGCGGAAAGCGATTATGAAAACAACGAGGGGTAATATTAAGTAGGTGCTGTCTACTTCTGAACAGATAAGAATTATTTTTGATTAATTCTAGTAATAGGTAGCAATTTGGTAACATAAGGATGAATGCAATTTCCAGATAAAGAGTAATGATGTACGAACTTTATTATTATGATTTTTTTTATTAAATTTGGCAGGATTCTCAATTTTTGAGCTCTTCCACCCAACCACAAAATTTGTGTAGTCTTATTCTAAAGGTTTTAAGAATTTGACTACGCAGGATTTAAACATTTCTATTTTCGATGGCATTACATTTTTTACTTTCCTTATTTTTCAATTTGGGCTTAATGTCGCTTTCAACTGCATCGTCATATCACGACGGGGGTGCTACCCACAATTCGCAGGAAACTCACAAACCTGCTACCCACACTCTGCCTGGGTTGGGCCGGAATGCCATCATCACGAAGTCCTCAGCTCTGTGGACGTTGCTTAACATTGGTGATCCTCCGAAAACCGGTGCATTCAACGCGCCATCGACGCTGTTTTTACTTTCCTTATCCTATAATAAGGAAAGTATTGTATTCGTCGAAAATTTGACCTAACCAGCTTTTCACATTTCTGGACGAATCATAGCCTCAGGATACCAAAAAAGTGGTTTTCAGCCATTGGTCCGTGCGTCTGTCTGTGTGTCTGTCTGTGTGTCTGTCTGTGTGTCTGTGTGTCTGTGTGTGAACAGGATATCTCAAGAACGGTAAGAGCTAGAGACTTGAAATTTGGTATGGTAATTAATTTTATACACCAGACGAACCATGAAACTTTTGGTTGAAATCGGCCGCATTCTGCGGCCGCAGGGCCGCAAATATTGGCCGCAAGCACCGCTTCTTTGAATTGGTTAAAGATACAAAAAAAGTTCGAGAACAACATTTTCTCAGATTAAAAAAATAATAGGGGTTCACTCTGATCATTTTTTTGATATCTTTAACTTTTTGGAAACCGGCCCCATTTTACCGGTATTGTAGGGGGACCCGATTGGACTAACTTTTTTATTATTCATCCTAGATGGGGGTTGTGACATATCAAATTAAAT
Source organism: Bactericera cockerelli (assembly GCA_024516035.1). Lineage (NCBI taxonomy): Eukaryota > Metazoa > Arthropoda > Insecta > Hemiptera > Triozidae > Bactericera > Bactericera cockerelli. The sequence continues at coordinate 46,680,735 of CM044957.1, forward strand.
GATTTTGAAGTGCTGATCACGAATTTGGCATTGATTTTTAGTTATCTGTTACCGTTCAGTCACCAGTGGCGGAATTCGACTCCTTTTTGGGAGATAAGGAAAGTCGTGTGATGTTTACACCAGATTTTTTTTTTAATGATATGATATTACGTTTATTAAAACTCTGCAATTACATATTTTGAGCCTCCTCTCCGTGGCGTAACGGTTGTGACTACTGCCCGTAGTCCAGAGATCCCGAGTTCAATCCCCGGTTGGAGCAGACTAAGTTAAAAACCAAAAAAAGTGTTTCCTTTGCTTGATGAAAAAATCCTAACTGTTGTTTGGTTTCTCTTGTGTTGCAGTTACCTTTAGTGACACTTGCACTGAACTCTAGTTTTCGAGAACAGAGAATCTCGGATCTGAAGAACTTCTGTCCAGCTCAGTTGGTAAGTAAAATCTACTTCTTCTTCTTTCACTTTGCCTTTTCCCAAACCTACTTGGGGTCGGCATTGTTCAACCTGATGTTTGAGGTTGGTTAGTTGTGGCATATTTTTTTTACGGCTGGATGCTAACACCAACGATTCTATTTCATTCAACATCCTGATTACGACGGGGTTTTACCGTCGTACCAGCTACCCACATTAACCTCACTCAGCCTGGGTAGGGCCGGAAATGTCAGCCTCACATGTTCGGAGTGAACAGAATTTCTTTTTTTGGTAAGTTTGCTCGAACCGGCGCGGCGATCGAACTCAAGATCTCTGGACTACGGGCAGTAGTCTACTACCAGTTTCATTTGACGTGTTGTTTTTACTCCCACACGTAATAGTTCTAGGAGAATAAACGTTTTACTCAATTTCTTATGTCCGCCCCGAATATAAGGCCAAATTTCTACAAAGTGCACGCAGTCATATCCAACATTGAAAGACCCAAGGTCTGTCGTAATCTAATGACAGACAGAAATTTTGGCGCTTTTATTTTTTGCTACCATAGGCTTATATTACAAGAAATACGCTACCTCGTTTTGGCGAGCAAAACCCACGATTTACTGCACTAGCGCTAATTTGGCTATTCCTTTGGAACTAACATTCCCAATCCCCGGTCTCGTGTTTTTCAAGATTCGTAGTACCGACCATTAGAATCAAATAACATCGAATGCCACTGAAACATTGCTTCGCAACGCTTTGCAACACTTTCCGTTTAAAATTCTGCGCGACAAAATGTTGCACTCTGTGCGAATCCAGTTCAATGCTACTGAGTCTAATTGTGAAGGGGGACAGGGTACTCGTCAGCAGAGTCAACATTTTTTTTTTATATTACATTTTTTTTTTACTTTCAAAACATTTTTCTTTATTTAACAAATACTTTTCATCTTCGTAAATAAATTTACTTATAAGGAGATAACTTGTTAATCAAATGAAAATTAAAAATATGGTAATCTTAAGGGGCCCATTATGCAAAGCATGTGTTGGGCCCCTTATATGTATATAAAAATATTTAACATGTGTGAAGAAACATTTCCTACGACTTTTTTTTTGTTGCTCATTTGGGTTTGAACGTCTCTTTCAACCATATGCTCCCAATGGGGCCTGGACATGTGAAGCACTTCCTCAATAGAAAATGGTGGAAATCATATGCTATTAATATGGTGTTCGCCATTTTCTATTGAGGCAGTGTATGGTATTTCCTATGCAGAAGGGTACTTCAGTTCTCGACCAGAGTTTGTTATCTACTTTCTAAGTCTATGGTCAAATCACGACGGGGGTTTCGATACCATTCACCAGGTGCACTGGTAGTCAAGTGGTTAACGCACCGATCTGGTAATCCAGGTAGCGTAGGGATTCGTTGGTTCGAATCCCACCCAATTTTCTCATTCATTTGAGTTTTTGACCTTATAATAGTAAGACTCTGAGGGCTAGGTGTTCGAAAATAATTTGAGTATTAATCTCGCCTGTTGATTACCTCCCAATAAAGAGTGCATTATCATTATTATTACGAGTATAAACAACTCAGCTACTCAAATTAAGCTGACTGAGTGGGGCCGGAAATAGACAGCAGAACGTAGATTGTCATAATGACCATGGATGAATTCAAAAGCATAGAGATTTCGGCCACATAATAATACGGCTTGTGGATATTGCTGGAATAATGGGGCTCTTCTAATCGGGCAGTAAAAAATAAGGTACCATTATATTCATCATAGGGTGGCGTCATTGTGAACGATGGTAGCCAGACAGTGGAGGAATGAATCAGCACTTCTACCACTGTTTTTTACAAGGAGGCTAATAATTGACCAGGGCCCCCAGAACCAAGCCAATGCTGGTCTACTCCCTGTTTAATGTCCCCCAGCCAGACTGTTGGTCTACTCCCTGTTTATATTAAAGTGCTTTAAATTGTGAAGGGTTAAACATTACCATATGAGTCATATGGTTACGATCGTATGATATGACACAAGTAAGTGTCGGATTTTATCAAAAAGTGATTTACTTCCCTGATAGGGCCAGGGAACAGATGCCTAAGATCACATAAGTTCTGTCACATTGGAAACCAGAAGATCAAAAGGAGACCCAATTTCGTTGAGAAAGAAAAAGGAGATTATTTTTTTAGCGTGTTGTGTGTTCAGATGAAAGTGCTTCTGAGAGACAAGAGTCTTGATTTATTTGGACGCTCTCCAGAACAGTTTGGTTGCCAATGAGGATATTCAATATTATTCTTGATTACTGGGTGGATTGGGAGAAGTTGAGTGGGTTCTAGTGTAACAAGGAATTGTCAATGCGAGTGTATTGGACGGAAAAGTTCGTCTCAACGGACGATGAAAACCGTACATTGTTGGTCGAATGTACGGTAGTAGTTGGTTAACGCGCTAATCTGGTAATCCATGTAGCGTAGGGTCCTTGGGCCATTAAATCGGAGCTTTCTGAAATTTCGGTTTGTTGTTTGGTATTCTCCAGATGTTTTCTGAACAATTTTTCTAGCAGAAATACCTGGAGCTAACTTCAGAGCGCCCAAAACATCTCGAAATGTTATCATGAGTTGCGAAAACCTACTACCTACCTACGGTAAAATCAATTAGGTACTTTCTATTTTGACAGAACAGTCTTGGCAAACTTTTACCTACCAAACTGATAAACTACATAGGTACCTGGCAATTACATACTAATCATATACAGACATACATAATTACATCTATACTCATACACATATAGTACCTATTCTATCGCCGTTTACTGTCGAGTATTAGGTGTTATCGTAAATCTTTAAAGGTTCAATTATAATTTGGATTAGGATTTTTTCGCTTGTTGCATTGTGTGCCTTTCTATTCTTTTGAAATTCCACGTCACCGAACCTTTTCGCATGTAATTCTAAACCCTTCGAAGAAAAAATCTAATTTGCTTTTGTTATTTTTCATTTCAGATGTCATTTTGGAAATGTCTCAATGAAACCGTACAAGGTAAGGTTCATCATATTACACAAATTACGCTCAATTTAATAATTTTGTAATTCAATAACCTTTCAAACATGAAGGAATATTTCTACTATAATTTATGTTGATATTATTAGATAATATCTCCTGATTGATCTGATTGAATTTATGCTCACCTGTATGAGTGAATATTTCCCCCTTAATTTATGTTGATAATATTATTAGATAATATCTCCTGATAGTCCTGAATGAATTTATTTTCACCTGTGTGAGTGATTCCATTTTCTATTTTGAATCCATCACACAAATGGTTCGCAACTCATTATAATGTACCTAGCTATAGTTATTTCCTGTCATAATGATTGATTTTTCGTGGAAATAATTTAATAAGTAATGGTACCTCTATGTCTGTCCCGCTAGCTCAGTGCTAAAGGCGGCACTCTGTGAATCCAGAGATACCAGAAGTCGCGGGTTCGAAACCCAGCCGGGACATGACAAGTTATCCTCGCATTTGGGATTTTTGCCACCTTTAATAATATGTCTTGGGCTTACTGCTGGAATAATGGGACTTAATCGGGCAGTATAAATAAGGCGATATTATTATTATTAGTAAACCTATTATGATGATTAAAAATTCGTTATCCGTGGCTCATCTAAATTAATATACGGAAATATTCCTGAAGACTCTAAAGTACAAAGATACTTTTAGAATTCGAGATAATTAAGAAACGTTTTGTAATTCCTCAGTGCATCAATTTGTATAGTTCAGTTTTTATTTAGTTATTTTTCGTATTGTTCAATGGGAAAATGAAATAACTATCGCGACTTTGTGGAAGATACGTTAAAACTATTAATCTTCAGGGTCACACGCACTTTCCAAAAATACATATATCGCCCTGCAATTCAGAATACAGGTTGTTATTATTATCGATACGACAAAATACATAAGTACAAACTATATTTACCGTTATATAAGCACTGCAGTTTCTGGGAGGCGTTCTCTCGCGAAACGACCGTTTCGCTTGATTGAATTCTTTAGTAATAGGACATAATATATATATTAATATAATTATGTACAAACAAGTAATGATAAAAATTAAAGTACAAAATTAAGAACAATAAAAAAAAAGATAAACAACATAGATGGCAATCTCTTCTACCCAACCCTTTGCCACTGACCCAGCTGTCATTTTGTAAAACCGCTCAATTCTATTGCTTCTTCCCACTGAGATCATATAACACTGAGATCATATATGTTATATGATTTATTTATTTATTTTATTTTTATTTAGAAACTCTTTATTAGTAGAACATAATATATGTACAGACAAATAATGGTAAACATTAAATACGAAATTGATCTCAGTGCTACTTCCTATTCAAAAGGATTTTTCTTTGTCTGTGAAACGTGATATGCCATTTGGGAATGGATAAAACAACGTCCAAAATTTGTGCTGATTTCACAGCCATCAACAAAGGCGAAAGCTGGTCTGGCAGAACCTGCTGTCACCAGACCCTCTCAGAAAGATGTCAGTACTCCTGCATCACGGCTACGAGTAGAGCAGACTTGCAGCATACTTGCCGTCAAAGTGATGAACTGGACTTTTTCACCTGTCTAGACAAGCAACAGGTGTGTATACAAAATATCTCAGGAACGGTAAGTCGTAGAGCGATGAATTTTGATGCATATAGGTATAATACCTAGGTAAAGGTAGGTATCTACTTATTATTGTAAACCTGTGCTGAACTTTCTGTACTATCTGAGATGTACCATGCTGTTACAGATCACAGATGAGAACATTATTTAAATTTGTTTAATCGGTACAAAAACTCAAGAAAATTACATACAACGAAAGAAGTTATGTCAAATTTAGCTTAGCAGGTATGGTCATAATCATGGTATGGTAAAACGGTGACGGTTCGGATTTTTTGATGGTCAGTGTATAATAAATGATTATGAGAAAAATAGGGATTTTTTACGAGCACAATGGGATTTTTTTAAAAACTACATCTGACAACCCTGTTTGTCGAGGATTGTGATAACTTGATAAGATATAAGCAATTTTTATACATGCTAACAATTAATTTTATTATTATTTTAGTTAGGTACCTATTAAAATTCAAATTTTCATAGTTAATTTGCAACAAGTGTTCCATGAGTGTCATGCTCCTATGTTTCATTGCGAGGAACAAAACACAGTTCTGATTGACGGACGGGAAATTTTTAAAATACCAGTTTGTTGGCATTGAACAGTGAACACTGATGGACTTAAGCCCAATACCATTTTATTGCGAATGGACAATTGAACCATGCACTTAGCAACTTCATACACAATCAATAATAATCATATAATAATAACTCTTTATTGACAAGAAATATTGACAAAGGGCGTAATTATTGCCTGAGGCAATCTCTGTCATCGAACCTATAGGTACATAATTGTAAAATGATTCATGGGGGGGATCGAACCCAGGTCACCGTGTGTGCAATGCCTAGCGCGCTAACTCACTCCGCCAATTTTTTTTCTTCTTCTTCTTCTTATATGTTTCACGTGGTCTGTTTAGTCTGGCGACGAGTGCTGTGGCAACGCCAGGACTGTGGAGTGTCATCACGCGTGCCGGCTCATCTTCCAGAGTGAGCTGACTCCGAGCAAGGAGATGAGAACAGGAGTCGTCAGCGCTTGCTCCTCCAGTAGTCCCAAAGTTATGCACTGCGCCAAGAACTACACCAAAGTGGCCCCGGCCGTAAACAACCATAAACGTATGTATTATTAAATGCTTTATTAGATAAAAAGACACATACATGTACAGTACAAATAATTATTATAATAATAAAAAAAATATAGAAAAAGGGAAACTATATAAACAATAAAATGGAAAGAAATAGATACATACATATGTCCTAACTAAAGGGCGGGGTTATTGCCTATGGCAATCTCTTCCACCCAACCTAAATGTACATATTTATATGCACTACCTGCCATGCACTGACAGTCTAAATAAAAAACTACCTGTCGTCATATTTCTGTGTGGGTATAAAGCAAAATGTGGTCCACGATGTGTTTTTTTTCAATTTTGAGTTATTACACATAATACAATACAATACAATAGCTAACCTCAGTAGCTTGACCTATAAGGCGGCGGACTTTTATTTGGAGGTTGGTGGTTCAAGTCCAAATAAGCTAGGCAAATATTTAGTAAAGCGAGTTTGAGTAGTTGTGAATTCACGATTGTGATTAACACAAATATGGTAACAATACAATGCAATAACCAGTGCCGGATTACCCATATGGCGGATTTGGCAGATGCCAAGGGCCCCGCGCTTTAGGGGGCCCCGCGCTTGAGCAGCTTACACTAGGTATTATGAGTTCTTTAAAAAGCTTACACTAGGTATTATGGGTTTTTTAAAAGCTTACACTAGGTACTTTTGGATAATGACTAAGAAGAAGAAGAAGAAATAAAAGTGAAATCAAACACTCAAAGTACATATGTAAATTGAAAGAAAAGCGCGGGGTTTCCTATTATTATCTTTCCTTGAATAAACAATGATCAACCACATAGACATTAGCGGATTACCTACCAATATGTCAGATTTGGTAGATGCCAAGTTCCCCGCGATTTTGGGGGCCCCGCGTTTCGGGCAGCTTACATAAATTATAACTGTTTTTGAATGACCTTTAACTTGGTTTTTCTGGATTTTAATATTAAATAAAATCACAACCAGTTGAGAAAAATATTAAAAGAAAAACCACGGGGCCCCCCTTAGAATCGACCACATATATGAAAATAGGTAGATCTCTATACCTTTTGCCTGCGGCTCTTTATAAAATATAATATTATTACTCGTATTTGAAAAGAATAATATTGACAAAGGATGTGATTAACGCCTTAGTTAATCTCTGCCATCAAACCCAGTGCCATCTCAGTGCTCAGTGATCGGCTTCATCGACATCTTAACCAATGATCTTCGTTATATTCGCCTGCGGCGCTTTTAATGAATTTTTCAAGATATCTTTTTGTATTTATTTTCCGTGTACTTTACCCCATAGCTTTGCAAAAATTTCGCCTGCGGCGCGCGGCGCCGTCAAATTTACTTATCTTGAAGGTTTGGATTGTTTTTTAAGACATACAAGAAAAAAAATCTTTGGGCATTTTCGAAGTGTCTTTATATGTTTGGAATTCATTTGGAAAGTTACCTTTTAAAAAAGTAGCATTCTATTGAATAAAATAAACGATAAAATCTTCATAGTAATAGATGATCTACTTTCTACACATCTTACCTAATGATATCTTTCTACATATATTCTTTTCATAATACCTACATATTTAGATATTCCTACTATTATTTGGAAAAAATGTTACCTTCGGTGTTATAAACGTCGTTTTGGATACTATTATGGATTGGTGCTAATGGCACTTGGCTTCGATTTCAAGGTTCTAAAAATAGTATTTTAGAATAAACTCAGTACAATTTTAGGGCCCCGCGCCTTGAAATTGCCAAGGGCCCCGCGCAGCCTTAATCCGGCACTGGCAATAACCGACCTCAGTAGCTTGATCTATAAGACGTTTTTGTAATACCTCTGTGGCGCTAAGTCACGCATTGCGTACTGTGTAAGATTGGGAAAACCGACGCTTAGCAATGATTTATGTGATAGAATTCGCGCCCTTAACGTCGCCTACCACGTATTACTATCGCATCTTGTTTATTTTTTGTCCTCAGATGTACACTGCTGTGATAAAGCTCCCAACTTACAGTGCAAAGAAAACTGCCACAAAAGTTTACGAGCAAGATTGACAGACCAGGAAATCATTGACAACTTGCAGGAGGGAGGGTGTGGACCTCCATTACCTCATGTAAGAGCATTATTTTTTATTTATTTATTTACACTTTATTAATAGGACATAATATTATACAGGGTGGTCCAGAAACATGGTGACAACGGCCTACTGATGGTTCATTGGACCATTTCCAACAAAAAATATTCTCATACAAAAAGGTCGATCTCCCTTGGTTTCGAAGATAACCGCCATTTTGTAGTTTCTTGAAGAAAACAGACTTGCCCTCAGTTCTAGTGCAATAACTTTTATTTCACTACATCTTGGAAAAAATTGATTTTATTTTTGTAATCTGCACAATATTTTCCATCTAAAATCATCATCGCAACATGCTAGAAATAAACCCTTACCTGTTTCTAAGAGACAAACTGATCCAGAGTTTGGTGGTTGCAGTTTTTCCGCCACACTTTGTAGTTGATTTACTAGAATTTTTTCCCAGGTGGAAATTTGGCACTCTTTTGTAAAAACATGTCTGTTTTGTTTCCTAACATTAGACACCACGATCATTGAAATCGGACTTTTGAAACCGGAGAAAAAACATAATATTGTTCAGAAAACGTCATGAGCCCTACAGAACCACTTTCATCCAACTGTTCCATTTCTCAGAAATTGTTGATACTGGCGTCCTCCGTACTCGATGCACAGGTTGCATCTTCGTCGCATGCTTTTTCTGATATTTCTGAATATGTTTCTAATCTATTTGAACCATTCAAAAGCTACGGCAATTCTGGCAACAAGGTCTTCGTGGATGTCCACAGGGGTTTCATAAACCAAGTCTTTAATGAATCCCCATACACAAAAATCAATTGGATTTTGTTCGGGAGACATGGCTGGCCATGGATGGGTTGGGCCCTACGCGACTAATCCACCTCCCTGGAAATATTCGGTCGAGAACCTCTCGCGTTCTTCTAGCAAAATGGGCCGGAGCTCCATCATGCTGATGGATCATGTTTTCCCTTGTTTCTTCGGGAATGGGGATATCTTCGAGTAATTCCGGCAAAGTTTCAGTCAGGAATGTGACATAAACATCCGCTGTAAGACGATTAGGAACGAGATGAGGACCTACTAGGTTATGTGCCGAGACATTCACACTAAATCTCCACTTTGTATTTGTATTTGACATGCATGTGGATTCTCAACACTCCATAAGTGGGAATTGTGAATGTTGAACATAATTTCATAATCAAAAGATAATAATTTTAAGGATATACTGGCCAGTTTTTCATTTTTCACATAAACAATATGAGCTTTTCAAAAGTTATGAGTTTCAATATGTTGATTGACAAGATAGCAAATTTCCAGGGAGATGAATTAGTCGCGGAGGGCCCAACCCATGGCCAGCCAGGTCCCCCGAACAAAATCCAATTGATTTTTGTGTATGGGGCTTCATTAAAGACTTGATTTATGAAACCCCTGTGAACAGCCACGAAGACCTTGTTGCCAGAATTGCCGTAGCTTTCGAATGGTTCAAAGAGCTTAGAAACATATTCAGAAATATCAGAAAAAGCATGTGACGAAGATGCAACCTGTGCATCGAGTACAGAGGACGCCAGTATCAACAATTTCTGAGAAATGGAACAGTTCGATGAAAGTGGTTCTGTAGGGCTCATGACGTTTTCTGAACAATATTATGTTTATTCTCCGGTTTCAATGATCGTAGTGTCTAATGTTAGGAAACAAAACAGACATGTTTTTACAAAAGAGTGCCAAATTTCCACCTGGGAAAAAAATTCTAGTAAATCAAGTACAAAGTGTGGCGGAAAAACTGCAACCACCAAACTCTGGATCAGTTTGTCTCTTAGAGACAGGTAAGGGTTTATTCCTAGCATGTTGCGATGATGATTTTAGATGGAAAATATTGTGCAGATTATAAAAATAAAATCAATTTTTTCCAAGATGTAGTGAAATAAAAGTTATTGCACTAGAACTGAGGGCAAGTCTGTTTTCTTCAAGAAACTACAAATGGCGGTTATCTTCGAAACCAAGGGAGATCGACCTTTTTGTATGAGGATATTTTTTGTTGGAAATGGTCCCATGAATCATCAGTAGGCCGTTGTCACCATGTTTCTGGACCACCCTGTATACCTACAACACAAATAATTACAAATTAAAATACAATATAATAGAAGAAAAAATAAAGAAAAAACAAACAAATATATACATAATATATGTCCTAACTAAAGGGCGGGCATTCGGGCATTATTGCCTTTGGCATTCTCTTCCACCCGACCCTTTATTTTATTTTATTATTATAGACTGGTTGGAGTTCCATAAGAAAAGCGCCAATTATCACACCGACCTCTAATAGATCTATTTTGTGACCTGTTGATTCTAATTCTGATGTACGTCCTGATTTGAAGTAGTCAGGACGGGGATGTTACCCTCTATTCGCTGGGAATCGTACCAGCTACCCACATTAACCTCACCCAGCTTGGGTAGGGCCGGAAATGTCAGGCTCACGTGTTTGGATGGAACAGAATTTTCGTCTAAAAGTCTGCGCCAACCGGGAGTCGAACTCGGGAACTCTGGACAAGGGCATCATGAATTTAATCGAAATCCTTTGGATAAAGGAACATTCAATAATTTTATTTCAATTTAACCGAACACAGTGAGTGAGCGAAGCAACCTTGACTGTACTGTAAATATTGTACTTTGTCTTTACGTAATAAAGAGAAATAAATAATAATAAGCTACTGAGGTTGGTATCCTGTTTTATAATTTGTCCCTTATTCTTTATTTCATTTATTTATTTACACTTTATTAATAGGACATATTATATATTATATACAACACAAATAATTACAAATTAAAATACAATATAATAGAAGAAAAATATATACATAATATACCTATGTCCTAACTAATGGGCGGGTTTTTTTGCCTTTGGCAATCTCTTTCACCCAACCCTTTATTTTTTTACTGAGGTCGGTATCCTCAGTAAAAAAAAAAATATGTTATTATCGCAGGAAAAGCTGTGGCAATGTTTCCTGCAAGGAGCGAGTGAGGAACCCGTGAGTCCCGTGGACAGGGAGGTGTCTCGTATAGACAGGATGGGCATGGACGCAGCCAAGCTGCATTGCTGTTACAAAGCTGTGTCTCCCCTGTGTCGTCGTCTCTGCCTGAAGACATTCTCTAATGAGTGGGCCAAGTCCTGGGAGGATTTCGACAGAGACTGTCTGGCCCCGATGTCGGAGATGTCCTTGGAAAATTGCTTGAGTGAAGGTAAGTGCTTGAGTGAAGGTAATATTATTATTATAAGTTGAGGTCGATCACTTATTCACTTATTTTTCTGCGGACTCGAAAAAAAATTAGACTCATGATTAGGTGCCTACATAACAAAAGGAGACTGTGCAAAATTTGGAGTCAGGCTAAATGGTCGCTTGGGAGTTGCGTTGATTATACTAAATGAATAAATGAATGTACATAGAATTTATACATAATACATTAAGATAATTTCATCTTGATTTTACTTCCGAGAAATTTTTAATATTAGAAATCGGGGTATTGTGTTCGTTTTTGTAAAAAAAATATTTTTTTCCCGATTTCAATTTTTTTCATATTTTTTTTTAACATCATTTTAATGTCCAATCATTTTCTTGGTTTCAAGTTTTCACCCAAAAAAAAATAACCAATATTAACCAATACTTGAAATTGAAAATAAAAATACAACAAGCATTTTAGTGAAACGCATCAAACACCTCGGCCGAGGTATGAAGAACGCTCTTCCCCCCCAACCCTTATAATATTTTATCAGTACCTTTTTTTAATTTTTAATTGTTTGTTAATTGTAACTAGTTTTGTCTGTTCTTTTTTTTACCTCACATTGTTAACATAGGTACATAAATATTACGAACAATTAAAAAGGTTAAATAAATAAAAATATTTCATACATATATTTCATACTCACTTTTCTGTTTATACTGATTAAAATAGAGAGGTTAGTTGATGGCATGGAAAATCAGAACTATTACCTGCTGATGAGAGCAAATAAGCTCGAAACAGCTGTCCAGGTATGTTCTGATATTCATGTACATCTAGTACAACTTCTCACTTTTCTGATTATACTGATATACTGAAATAGTTTCCCTGTTCTCTTCCTCTTCCACAGTGGAGGAGCCGTGTGAGCTGGGCTGCGAGGGCCTCAACTACTGCGCCAACTTCAACAACCGGCCGACCGCTCTGTTCCGCAGTTGCAACTCCCAGGCGGATGACGCCGCACGTTATGACGTCGCCCTGTGGTCCCAGCAGGCCAGTCTGAGTCTGCCGGGGCTCCATCTCCCGGTGCGGAACATCTCCCGCTGCTCTCTGGACACCTGGAAAGCCATCGCCTGCATCCTGCAGATCAAGCCGTGCCATGCCCGCACCCACTCAAGTAGCATCTGCAGGTAAGCTACGTCGGGCCGGGGTCAGAGTCCATAGGTCAGAGTCCTAGGGTTGGGTGGAAGAGATTGCCACAGGCAATAACCTCGCCCTTTATAGTAGGTAGGACATTACCTTCATTCTCTTTTTTTTGTTTGTATAGTTCATACCTTAGGTTTTTATTTGTAGAGTCTTTAGACTTGAGGTAATTATTGGAACTTTTTCTGGGTGAAATAGTAGTATACTCCACCCTTATAAGAAATAAATAAATAAATATATTTGCTTAATCTTTTTGTTTTTGTTTATATTTCATTGTATTCTACTGAATATATTTTTTGTTCTACCTAATAAAGCTTAATACAATAATAATACCAAAAGAGTTAATGAAATCTATGTTCCTAAAAACGCTTTCCATTTTATTTATTTTTTTACACTTTATTAATAGGACATATTATATACAACACAAATAATTACAAATATAAATACAATATAATAGAAGAAAAAACTAAAGAAAAAATATATAAATATATATGTGTCCTAACTAAAGGGCGGGGTTATTCCAGCCTTTGGCAATCTCTTCCACCCAACCCTTGTTGTACTTTTTTTTCTACTTTTATTATTATTTTATACATTCTCATTATTATTTTATTATTATTATTTTTATTTTTTTTTCAAACCTTAGCAAGGTTTTTTATTTTATGTATATAATCTTAAGAATATTAAATGTATGTACAAAATGTCTGTTTATATTTGAAAATAAACGAGACCTTGTTTAGACTGCTGGAATAAAGGGACTTTTTAGTCTCACCTCGGCAGTATAAACAAGGTAATTTCTATTCTATTCAAAAAATACTCCATTGACTGCCTCCTCCAGGGACGACTGCCACGAGCTCCTCAGCGAGTGTCTGGACTGGCCGAACATGCCTCCCGGCCACTCGGCCGCCTCCCTCTGTTCCCGCTTCTCGCCCGCCTCCCCCGCCGCCCCCTGCTTCTCCCTGCACCACTTCATGCGCCCCTCAGACACCCCCTACCCCGGCCCTGAGGCCCAGGTGACCCTCCCCTGCAGGGGCGACCCTTGTCCTGCCGCGCACGTGTGCACGATCAACCGGAACTGTCCGCGACACCACCGAGCCTCGTGCCAGCCCTACCAGTGCACGCAAGGTACGAACGCAAGGGCTGGGTGGAAGAGATTGCCATAAGCAATAACCCCACCCTTTAGTTAGGACATATGTTTTAATATGTTTTCTATTTTTTTTCATTTTTATTGTATATATATTGTTTTCATTTTTTTTTTTTTTTTTTTTTTTTTTTTTTCATTGTTAAAATAATTGTTTGTATGGACATAATGTCCATTTATATCTAATAAAGCGTTTTGTATAATAATAATAACACATGTTGTTTATTTTAATAATTTTAGATAGCTGTCAAAAAGGTAATCAAAAATATACATAGGTATGTTTACATAATTTTATTCAATGTGCATAAAAAATATGATTAAGGATTTGCGTACAGAACACACCAAAAACTCTCTCTCTCAAACACACACCCACCCACACACCCACACTTTATATGTAGCTGTAAAAATAATAATAAAACTTATAGGTTTTTGGGAGTTACATTTATACCTACATAATAAAACTCTTGGTGCGCTCTTCTCATTTTTGATTTGGCGGGGCGGAGCGCTACGGCGCTCCTTAATAAGGGTTTTTTTTTGGTATAGGACCCACTGAAAATTCCTCTCTCAAACCCAAACTTTATATGTTACCGTAACACCTAAGTATAAGAGAACCCAAGGGACCGATTTTTTTTTCTCTTTTATCCAGATATATTTCTCTTATAAAGAAGTTATTTTTCCTTACAGAGGTAAATTTAACCTGGAATTCTTTTTCTTTCATCCAATTCTTTTATATCCACGTTTGAATGTAAACATATTTACGTGATATGGTTTAATGTACTTGTCGTATGAATTTCCGGCCCTACCCAGGCTGGGTAAGGCTAATGTGGGTAGCTGGTACGATTCCGAGTGATTGGAGGGCAACACCCCCGTCCTGATCAGGACGTTAAAAGAAAATAGAAGGGTATCCAGCCATAAAAAACGTGGTCCACCCTACTAACCTCAACCGTGCGGTTGAACAATAGCGACCCCAATAGCCAATATGGGATAAAGGCAAGGGAGATATTTATCGTATAAAGTATTAATAAGTAAATCTTATTATTGTAATGTACGAGTACGATATGGAATTGTGTCTCTTCTTTTTTTTTTCATATATTTTCAGTAATATTTATTTTACTATCTATAAAACAAGTCAACCAACTCATCTCCCTGGGGCCCACAACTGCCGCCGCATTTAAATCTCTTTTTAAATTGTGTTTAAAAAGTTGTATATTTATGTATTGTATATATTTATGTATTGTATACTTTATACATATATATGTATAAAGTTGTATATGTATAAATTGTGTTGTGTATAAATTGTGTTATGTATTTCAAACTCAGGCTGCAAGCTAGGGGAGGTGTCCCAGTACTTGGTCCCGGCAGGGTCCTACGTGCGCATACCTCTCAGTAACGGACAGAAAGGATGCCTGAAGATATGCCAGTGCTCTCTACATGGGGCCATAGAGAAGTGCCAACCTGTCCCTTGCTTTCCCTTTGGAGTCCTGTGTGCTGGGCGGGAAGAGAATAGGTGAGCCACGACCATGGAGTGGTTTGTTAGCATCAATTTCTTAGCGTGGGATCCCACTGAGTGCAACATTTCGTCTCGCATCGTTGCGAAACATTTTGCAACGTTACATAAAAATAATATAAATATATCCTTATTTATACTGCCCGATTAGGATAGGACTAATAAGCCCCATTATTCCAGCAGTAGGTAATCCCAGACGTAGTATTGTCTGGTCGAAATCTCTATTAGAAATATAATGTGTCAGGTCCCAGCTGGGTTTTGAACCCACGTCCTCTGGGATACCAGACATACGGGTTGACCACTGAGCTACCGGTACAGGTAGCTCGGGGATACATGCTCCGCTCATCCTAAAGAATCAAATGAGATTGAATCTTACTATCTGACACATTTTGCTTACCCTTTGCAACATACCACTATAATATTTCCCACAGAGCACGGCACCTCGTTCATGATTGACTGCAACACGTGCAGTTGTTACGCGGGCGAGATTGTTTGCACCAAGGCGCAGTGCCGCAACCCCGAGGCTCGGGAATTGGCGTTCACATCACTACCGTGCAACTGCGTGCCACACCACGTGCCCGTGTGTGGCAGGAATGGTGTCACCTATCCCAACTCCTGCCTGGCCAAGTGAGTAGGCAATGTGGACCTCATATATTAATGTCACCTATCCCAACTCCTGCCTGGCCAAGTGAGTAGGCAATGTGGACCTCATATTATATCAATCGAGCTCGCCGGGAGGCGAGCGCTCGTCAAGTAGCGCCAGCCAACCGGCCTTTATTAACGCGAAACAGAGTTTATGTGTATTTTATTTTATTGTTTTATCATATACGACATGAAACTTTCAGTTGAAATCGGTGCCGCTAGTGGCGAATTTTTGACCACCCTTTGGCTCAACGGTACAAGCTGTGAATCTGTTTTAGAACAGGTTTTTTTTTATAACAGGTTTTTTTTAGAAAAAAAATAATAGTGGTTTTTTTCGCACATTACCTATATTTTTATATAATTTCAGGTATCTTGCTGAATTAGGCGGCCCTGGTTACATGGTTAGCGATATTGAAAAATACATATAAGAAAGTTCAACCCAATTTAACACCCGTTACCAAATTAAAAATATAAAAATTCGCAAATATAGTCACTATTTGAGGAGTTCGACTTTTTTTGGATTGATAGGTTGTGTGCTGTTCACACCTGTTTTACTTCCGAGAAATTTCTAATATTAGAAATCGGAAGTATTGTGTTCGTTTTTGTAAAAAAATAATAATATTTTTTTGCTCCGATTTCAATTTTTTTCATATAATTTTGGTTATGTTTTTATCTTCAGATGTGCCGGTCTCATGGATTCTGACTTCGAGTTCGGGCCGTGTTCCAGCAAGGATCCGTGTGCCTCCCGCCCGTGCGGGGAGAGTGAGGTCTGCCTGGTCAGGCGTCAGGTGTGCCTGACGCTACTGCGCAAGCCTTGTGCGCAGGTCACGTGTGTGAGCACGCGTGAGGCATGCAGCAGTCAGGCGTACGACCCGGTGTGTGACATTGAGGGGGTCCAGTACAATAACCTGTGCTACCTTGTGCGGTACGGCAAGACGCTGGCCTATGAGGGGCCTTGTTTGGTGAGTAGTACTAAAGTTATGTCACCACTCGTGCTCTAGTTTTCCCTTTGAACATGACCAATAGAAAGAGGAATTGCGTTCCTCTTTCCATTGCGTGCCTCTTTTGAGTTGCAAGAACATATATTATAATATATGTTTTCGAGAGGCATGCGCGAAAAGGTTTTTCTTTCAATTTGGATCTGGTCATGTCCCGGTTGGGTTTCGAACCCACGAACTCTGGAATCTTTGGACTCACAGAGTGTCGCCTTTACCACTGAGCTATCGGGAATAATGCTTTCGTGAAATGACCACCATGTAATTAAAAGCAACGTCAAAATCCAAAATTATAATAACGCTGCTTTCAGTTTGGTTGTGATCGCACAGGCCCTGTGTGCGGCGTGGACGGCAACACGTACACGTCAGAGTGTGCGGCGATGGCAGCTTTCGTCAGCGTGGACTATCGGGGTACCTGTGCCGCGCTGGGGTACATTGGCCGCACGGCGGAGGTGCAGTGTCGCGGTGAAGCCATCCAGTGCCCGCCCCTGACGTCGGCCCACTGTGTCGGAGTTACCCCGCCCGGAGCATGTTGCCCCATCTGTGCGGGAGCTGTGCGAGTCCTCTACAGGTGAGTAATATTTTTTTAAATTTAATTTATTTATTTATTTATTAAAGTGTATACAACAAAACAGTTGGAATTCAACCTATAACATTGTGGCACAAACTATAGAGAACAATTATAATAATATATCGCCTTATTTATACTGCCCGATTAGGACTATTAAAGTCCCATTATTCCAGCAGTAAGTCCAAGACATATTATTACGTGGTTAAAATTCCAAATGGGAGGATAACTTGTCATGTCCCGGCTGGGTTTCGAGTGAACTTTGTGATTGTCCTCCTAGGAGGGCGTTGAGTAAAATTGTAAAAACGGGCTAGTCTAGTCATATCCATTTAAAATGTCCCTTTCCTCTTCATTAGCTAACTGAATCAAAAAAAAAAAAATATTTAAATATTTCTTAGACAACTGTTTGGTTTGGTTTGGTTTAAGTGTTTCATGAGTGACCTATTTGATATCAGTTTCTCTCTGGCCTATTTCGTTCTGGGGAAAGTCTATAAATAATTAATGTAGGCCGGTTGGCTGGCGCTACTTGACGAGTGCTCGGCTCCCGGCGAGCTTGATAAAGAGTACTAACCAGGGCCAGGGTCTTAGTTTACTCACCTAAGAGGATATAAGACCAGGGCATAAATGTAAATACTTACTGATATGTTGATTATTTTAAATATTGTTACTTTCTGGGGAATTATTTTCAAGTATTGTCAGTTCATCCATTGTTCAATGGTTTGGTTTATCATTTCCAGTCGCAAGCAGGTGGACCGAGCGCTGTACGCACTACCGGGCGACACGCTGTCTCCTCTCTCAGTGCATGCAGTCGTGAGAGCGTTGCAGCGACTGGTGCAAGTGGCGGAATGTGCGACACGCGGCCACCTCACGCTCGAACTCGACCTGCTAATCCTGCTCGTTCCTACCGGGAGCAACCCGTCTCCAATGCAACTGGAAGCGTGTGTTCGCGAGGCGGAAAAAATCGCCACGCTTATTTCCAATTCTAGTCCACGCATCGTGAGTGAGCTCAGTCTGAGCCCGCTCATTGCAGCGCATGTGGTGCATGTGCAGATCGAGAGTAGTGCAGCCCGCCTGTCCCTCGGCTGCTTGTCTTTAGTTTTCATAGTGGTCGTTTTTATAAGGTGACATTTCCTCGGGCTTTCAGTATAGATAAATTTCAAGTATTGATCCATAAAAACTACAATACCTTTCTACATTCGGGGCTGGATAAACTTCTCGCAGCCAGCGTCGATGGCGCGTTGAATGCACCGGTTTTCGTAGGATCACCAAGGTGAAGATTTCGTGATGAAGTGCACTGGTAGTCAAGTGGTTAACGCGCTAGTCTGGTAATCCAGATAGCGTAGGGATCCGTTGGTTCGAATCCCACCCAGTGCATGACTTTTTCCTTATTAATTTGAGTTTGTGACCACATAATAATAAGACTCTGAGGGTTAGGTGGTAGAAAATGCTTTGAGCATTAACCTCGCCTGGTGGGTGCCTTCCACTAAAGAGTATTATTATTTATTATCAAGGAAGGGTGACGTTAATGTGGGTAGAGGGTTTGTGAGTTTCCTGCGAATGAAAAACCCCGTCGTTTTATGACCATGCACTTGAAAGTGACGTTTAACACTAAGTAAAAAAAAAATACTTCCCGCGAGACCCGTGGAAATTTCACAGGACGAGGACCCTTTGGTGTATCCAGCTCTGAACTTAGGGGAAGAGGTTACTTGCAATGTAAATATAGTTCATGTATGTTTGTAATTATGTAGATAGGTATGTAATTTACATTGTATAAGTTTATATATGTATAGTGCAATTATTGTGTCTGTTAAAATGTAAATGTACTTGCTAGTCAATATACATATATTATACTGCTTTCTTTAACAAAGATATGTACCGTGTGTGTATATGATTTCATTGTGTCATTATGTCACAACTGCAGAGGGTAGCTCCAGCTTTACGAAACTCCAAATTTTATATTTTTCTAAGTTAATTTTATCATTTTGACATTTTCATGTCTTTGCTCTGGCACATAACCAAAATTATGTAACGAAATTATGTAACGAAATTATGTGACGAAATTATGTAACGAAATATTAAATAATAAAAAGAGAGAAGAGAAAAAGTATGTGTCATGCGCACAATAACGAAATATTAAATTATAAAAAGAGAGAAGAGAAAAAGTATGTGTCATGCGCACAATACGAAATTTGGTCAGTTAAATTTTAGACCTTGAATAGTAAAGATGAAAATGTCCCAATGGTTGCAGACTCGTATGCAAGCGTTTTTCTATTTATCATCCATATATCTTCTCGTGATGCCACCACTGGTTGCTACCCATACATTTTTGCTACTCATTTTTACTCACGAGGTAAATAAACTATTGTGATGTCCATTTTTTACTAAATTATGTCGAGTCTCAATAACTCACATTTCTTTTTTAATTTTGAAAAGGTAAGTGTGCCCCGGAACCTTTTTCGCATTACTTCAGGACACTTTACCTTTACATCCATACCATTCCGAAAACAAAAAAAATCGGTCAGAAATTTCCGTTCCTGCCGGGAGTCGAACCCGCAACCTCCGGGTCAGTAACCAATGCTCTTAACCACTGATCCACGGAGGTCGGCAACTCAGATTCTTAGAGCATAATCTATAACTCATAGACCGAACAAGAGAAATGTGTGAACATTATTTCATAAGTCTACAATGAAAAAATAAAAATCACCACCAGAAGCTCAAAGAGAATTTTAAAAATACAATATTGTTGCTTTTATCTCTCAATATTAATCTCTGGTCTATTTTTTTTTTTTTCTAAAAAAATAACTACTGGAGGGTAATTAGAGGAATGCAAGACTCCTGTTTTATCTCTCAATATTAATCTCTAGTCTATTTTTTTTTCTAACTCCCAAAATATTAACTACTGGAGGGCACAATTAGAGGAACACAAGACTGCTATGTTTTTTAAGTTTACATTTTTCTTTCCATGAGTTTCAAAGTTTTCCTTAAATCCGTTTATAGATTGTAAATCCTTAATCTGTTTTCTTATAAAAATAAAAAAAAATCATTTGAAAATGTTATAGACAACAGAAGTTACAACACTTTGTAGCCGCGTGGAAATACACGGCGTTAAGGGAAAAAAACATCTTGCGCTCCTCTAATTGTGCCCTCCAGTGTACTAAGGGAGCTATATCTACGATAAGACTGTGAAACAGTATCAAGGAAGGGGAAAATAAAAGTGACAAAGTCATCATCATATTGATTATTACACACATAAACATAATTTGTATTTAATAATATTGTAATTTGTTAATAACAAAAAAAATCCAAAATTAAAAGATAATACTATGGTAAAAATACAAATACAAAGAACACTAATTTTCATAGTAAATAAGTTTTAAAAAATTGTAAATTTAAAATACGCATATAAAATAAGGAACAAAACATTAAGTAGTTAATCAGTTATTCCTTTTAATGTTGATCATGTTTGTGAACGGTATGGGTAATGGTTGGGTTTCCAGGTGTTCTGTATATTGAGGGTACATAGTTTTACACTCAGACAATATGTCATACATACCAAGCAGCCCTTTCTGGTTGCCAAACAGTGAGTGACACAAAGGTACAATGCAGCAAGTGAACCATTCTGTGATGACTAGAAACATTATTTCTTGCTACAATAGAGCTTTGATCGTTGGTAGACAGCATGCTGTAATAAGGTTACCTTTATGTAAACGCGAAGATTTAGAGCTTGCCATAGGCAATAAAATTTACGCGAGTTTTCTTCTTCTTAAGTATAAAATATATTGTTTGTTCTATCAGAAGTAATCACTTGGTTTTGTTCTAAAATCACTAAGAAAAATCAAAGATCTGATAGTATCTCTAAAGATGGGACAATGGGTCATTTGCTAACAAAGTTTATTATAATAGATGAGTTTGTTCAATACGAGCATGATTCTACCCATTCAGACTGCAGTCCTGGGACTAATCAGAGACAATCCCTGAAACCCTGGATCTACACCTAGACTAAAAATAAATGGTAAAAAATCATCAAATGAACTAATGCTATATACAGAAGCATAACATAGATAAAATTAAGGTTAAACACTAAAGTATGACGAGAACTGAGATTTTCTTGTAGATATCTTGGATTATAGTTCCCGTTATGTCTTTTCTAGGTAACTCGGTGCATTTTGATTCAAATAGCATCATGAATGAGGTGTTTCACATGGTAACAGTGATTCATACTCCATTTTGAAACAGAGCCGCCTTCTCTTTGAAAGCCATCTGTCTCTTTGTCTTTTTCTCCTCTTCTCTCTTCCTCTCCTCTTGTTCCTCTCGAATTTCGTGTTCAAATTTGCTTCCCTTGTTGAGAACCCGAATCTGAAATAAAAGTAAAAACAATTTGATAAATATTTAATAATAATAAGCTTTTGTTGTTGTTGTTGTTGTTGTTGTAGCCAGCTTGGCTACAGCTGGAGGGGTGAGTGATGGTCTCCAGCCAACTTTATTTCAAAGTTGGCTCGTCCTGAACCACATATTTCTATGTGCGATCAACCATCATGAGGACTTGGACTTTTCTTTATAAGCCATTAAACCCTTAGGAAACTGCAAGCTAGCCTGGCTTGTAAGGGTTGGCTAGTCTGTTCTCTGTTTATAGTCCTCTAGCGGGACACTGGTCTTCTCCCTGTTTAATGTCCCCCAGCCAGACTATATAAGCTTTTGTTTGCATGTATGTCTGTTTGTTTGTCTGTCTGTTCCGCGATAACTCTACCGGATTCTTCAAAATTGTTGAAATTTGGTGTACATATTCATTGGAGTCCTAAAATTTTATCTATATTTTTTGAGCCAATTTGGGCCACATGGGGCCGTTTTCGTAAAAAATAAAAATGTTTTTTTCTAAATTTATTGAATACAGCAATGCTCTTGAAATTTTGTAGACATTAAAAAAAACATTTGGTTTAAATAGTGAAATTTTGGGGTCGTGAAAGCTAAGAAGGCCAAACTGTGGTAAAATTTCGAAAAAGGGCCAATTTTTTTTTTTAAAATATATATTCATTTATTTATTTTTTATTTATAATACGACATTTAAGATCATTGTAAGCTGATCCCTACCCCTTGGGGTTTAACCCAGCATTTGATAAGTTTTTTTATTTTTTTTTATTTTAAAAAGTGTTTTGGCGGCTTAAATTTGCAAACGGAGCAGCCAAACAGAAAAAGGGCCAAAAAAGAGGGGTTTATCTTAATATATAAATGTCAAAGACACTCACTGACCACTGACCACTGACTGATCATCGCTCTACAGCCCAAACCGTAAGTCCTAGGAAGCTGAAATTTGGTAGGTAGCTTTGTCTTATAGTCTAGATGTGCAATAAGACGGGATTTTTCGAAACTCCCACTACAACACCTGCCATTGGCGAAAAAGGATTTTTTGCTTTCACGGCCATGCCTCGGCCCGCAAAGCGGGCGACAGCCCGCTAGTATTTTATAATTAAAACCTATTGAGTGGGGTATTGAATGAAAGGTCTTGATGTCCTCATGCTTGATTGAACATTAATTATAATGTGATAGTTGAATCTGTTTGAGGTTCACAGAACTACTAGTTATTATTATTATGAATAAATTTCTTTTATTTTTCTTCATAACTTATACACAGGGGAGAATTAATTCCACACTATTCATTTACATCAGCTCAGAACACTTATTTTAGCACCAACATCAGTAGCATGATTGATAAGGTGACTTGTTACCTGGAGGTTGGTGGTTTAAGTCCCAGTTTCAGCATAGATTTAGTCAAGCAAGTTTGAGTAGTTGTGTTATCACAAAAGTGATTAACACAAATATGATAACTTTAACTTTTTAAAACTTCAAACACTTACTTTAGCTTCAAAAAAGTCCTTGGCACCTCCCACACCAACTTCTTCCACATTGATCTCTGTCAGCTTTGCAAGTTTACCAAGTCCACTCTCTTCCAGCAGTTCTCCTGCATTGGCTTTCCTAAATATCAGCAGGAACTGAAAGGTCAACATCAAATTTACTATTAAGATAAATGTATTCTTTTTATATACATATATTACAGAGTGGGATTAGACAGAGTAAAAGAAGAAGAAGATATTACAGATAAAACTTTCATCAAACTTTACACCACTAGAAATTGTGCCCACTGTTTCTTTGCTGGTATGACAAGAGAATTTTTTTGGGTGAAAAAGTGAAATTTCCCAAACCTTTTTGAGGTTGACAGATGCCAACCTCAAAAAGGTTTGGGAAAAGGCAAAAAGATAGAAGGAGTAGACCATTTCATGTAAAAATAAATCAGGTGTGATAGAAATGTAATTAATCTTAATTTTGAGTATCTGAAGATATTTGAAGTAAAGTGTTCATTTTTGAAGGTAAACACATGCTCAAATTTCACCAAAGTTCACATAGAAGGTGATCAAAGGTAACCAAGCACCATCTTTTTCTCAAGAAGCTTGAGCTAAGAACTTTAACAAAAAAATAGTATCTCTTACTTCTCTGAAACTGATTTTGTTGTCATTGTCCTCATCAACCTCCTTGATCATGGCTTTAAGTCCAAGGTGTGTTTGTGGAGCTCCCAATTTCTCCATCATTCGCTTCAGCTCTTCCAAGTCAAGGAAACCATCTCGTCCCTCATCATACCTAAATAAACAAAGCAATGCAATTCCTTAGTCAAGATTTTTCAAGTTATCTTTCTTTGTTGTTAATTTGAGTAAAATGATGTACAAATCTCCGTGTGATTCCTGAGATTCAGACTCTTTTGAAGACAAATAATAACCAGTATAAAAGAACTTCAAAAACCAGTTCTGAGAGAAATGCTTATTAGCTGCCTTCCTGATCACCAGAAGGTTGCCAAGATGATAAAGGGTACCAAATTGTGCAGGTATATGCAAAGATAATTTAAATGGAATATTAATATAAGGTTGTTTTGAGCAGTTTAATATCATAGTTGAATTAGGGGAAGTTTCAAATCAGACCCCACTGAGTGTATTACCCTAGAGTAGTGTTTCTCATATCTACCTTGGAGGTTCATACATTTTACACTAAATTTAGTTTTTAACATTAATATAGGTATATGAATGGTTTGGTTTTGTAAGGACCATTTACTACTTTGTTGTGTCAAAAAAGTTAAAAAAAAATACTATAGTTGTGGATAAAATAAAAACACAGCTTCTCTGCATATGCACCTTACATTCAAGCATTGCATGGGGCCCCTGAGAACGTTTCATTAAAACACCTTGGGAGATCCCTGATTGAAACACCTTGGGAGATGGGTGTTTTTAAGCAACAGAAAATAATTACGCCCTAAATTGTTGGAACTAAGTTAAAGGATGCAATTGCACTTACTTGTTAAATGTGTTTTCGTATTCCTTAATCTGTCTCCGTGAGAATTCATGGAATTCTGAAAATATGCTAACATGAACTTTTTTGAACTGAGGGATAACTGGTTTGCCATCGATCAGATCCTCGTTGATTTGCTGACGACGATTTAGAATATTGCTCAATTCTGAGTCTGCTGGCATTTTAAAGTTTGTCTTCAATAAGGATAGACGAGATATTTATTCAAACTAAGGGCAAATGTTACAATACGGAAACAAAGACCGTTTTAGATAGACTGGACTGATTCAGCTTTATCAGCTCGAAAGATTAGAAATTATGATAAATGGCTACGAAATATGAGTCACAAGATTTCATAACAAAAACAAAGTGATAAGTGAATCACTGTGTGAAGGTGGCTCAATATCTATAATGGCTGCCAATCAGGTGATTCAAATCACCTGTATCCAACGCTAGTATGCATAATGAGTAGTATACAATCAGCTGTTGCCTTTTATGACCAGACAAAAAGGGAATTTTTGCTGAAAATAAAAAGGGGAATTTTTGAAAAATAATATTCAGTGACGTTTTTTTAATCCTGTAGTCACCTGACTTGAATCAACAGTCGATAGGTACCTTCACGGATTCCGCTTTTTGATCTTGTCGAGTAAGGACCTTTTCTGAATTGCTCCTCGTGAAATTTTTAGGCTTTTAGGCCTTTGTGAAAAAAAAATATTTTTTTCTTTCTTAAATTTTCTTTTCCCTTGGTTTTGAACTTTCTTTGAAACTCTAGTACTGATTTTTCAGTGAAGGGGAGCAATATGCTCCCTATAAACAATAATCAGTCTCCTGCTATCCAATCCTATCCAGTTTCTCAATCCAGCTCCCATGTCCTATCCTATCCAGTTTCTCAACCCAACTATCATGTCCAATCCTATCCAGGGCCTCAATCCAGCTACCATGTCCAATCCTACTCAGGTTATCATCCCAATCTACTGACTCCTCATTCTGCAAGTTCCATGCCATCCCAGAACATGTATTCTCCAATATATACTTCTGCCCAAGTTCCTGCTCAAGCACCTTCTCCTTTTCAAACCTCCTTATCTGCTTCTCACTCAACACAAGATATTTTCTCTCAAACTCCTCATCCTTCCTCTTCTCAGCAAGGTGGATTTGTACATGTTTCAAGACGTAAAAGAAATTCAAGAATGAGGAGAGATCATTCAGTTTCCTCTTCAAGTAGTGGTGTTACTATTGTCAGTAAAAGTAGTAAGAAGAAAGATACTCCTCAACGTGGTAATATCCCTGTCTCTAACAAGTTTGATGCTCTCCGAAATCTCAACAGTGATGAAGATATGTTCTCCAATGAAGACAGCCTGCCAAAGGAAAAAATCCCTCCAATTTTTATCTCCAAAAGTTGTGTTCAAGACCTTCGTGTGTTAATCACCAATTTGAAAACCATCTCAGTGGATTTTAGTATCAAGGATACAAGAGAGTTTTTAAATCTACAGTGTGGTACCATTGACACTTACCGTAAGTTCAGTACATATTTAAACAATAAAAAAATTGAATATCATTCCTTCCGTTTACCTACTGATAGAACTATTGATGTAGTATTAAAAAATGTCCCAACATCCTTCACTGAAAGTGAAATCTCCTCAGAATTGGAAACTCTTGGCTATAAGGATTTTAAGGTCATGAGAGTATGGAACAAAGAAAAAAAACCTATTCCTGTTATTAATCTTTATCTAGATAAGAAGCATTTAAAGAACAAAGAAATATATGATCTTACCAAGCTTCTGAATTGTATTGTTTATATTGAACCAAAGAAAAAGTATTCTAATGTTCCTCAGTGCTCAAAGTGCCAAAGATTTAATCACACAAAGAATTATTGTAATCAAGCACCACGTTGTGTGTACTGCTCTGGTGCTCATACCTCTTCTGAATGCTTGAATAAAAATGTTGAAAATGCTGTACCTAAGTGTGTGAACTGCAATGAAAATCATACTGCAAACTATAAAGGTTGCAAGTATTATGTTGAGCTGAAAAAGAAACGGTTTCGTGATAATCAACAGTTACCTGCTTCTAATATTATTCATTCTTCTCCTCCTCCAGATATTAGTCATTTTCCACCCCTTCCAAGTCAAAGTTCTCCTGCTATTGTTCCAGAACATAATCTGTACCGCATTGGAACTGATCACTCATACTCAAGAGTTGCTCAATTTGGCCCTCCTCCTTGTTCATTTTCATCATCAGAAAATACTCAACCCCAGGTATCATCTGATTCTTCATCCTTGTTTGATTCTGTCATGGATAGTATTTTATCAGCAATAAAACCATTTTTCACATCTCTACTTGCAAAAATCAAGCCTTTACTCAAAAACTTCATTGCTACACTACTTAATGGATCAGGTTAGACAACCAGACATTCACAAACTATCAATCCTTAACTGGAATGCTAATGGCCTTAACTCAAAACGAATGACATTTATTGATTTTCTTGTCCGCCATGATATTGATGTGGCTTGTGTTTCTGAAACTCACCTTGTTCCATCACAAAAGTTCAAAGTACCAAATTACAGAGTCTATAGAGGAGATCGTTTTCCTGATGATGCATACGGTGGAGCTGCTGTGTTTGTGAAGAACAGGATTTTGCAAGAAGCTATAGTTCTACCCCCAATGGTTTCTTTTGAAATTCAAGGTGTCCTTATCTCTTTGGCGAATGGTGCTAAAATCAAAATATTTGCTGCTTACCTTCAACCTTGTAAAACATTATCTGTGAGAGATTTAGCGCACATTTTTGACTGTGAAATTCCTACTATTGTAGCTGGAGATTTGAACTGCAAGCACCCTGCATGGTACAGTGTTGTCTCAAACCCTAATGGAAGGAAACTCTTTAGATTGATGAATCAATCAGAGTGGATAGTACTTGGTCCCGATGAACCCACCTATTTTCCAAGTCATGAAAACAGACACCCTGATGTCCTGGATGTAATTCTCTGTAAGAATGTTCCCAATGTTATTTCTCAGCAAGTTCTCGCAGAGTTAGACTCTGACCACAACCCAGTTGTAATTCAGCTAGATGCAATTTTTCTTCAGAGTCCTTCCAAATTGAAACTCTTAAATGGTCCTGTTGATTGGGATCTATTCAGAGAGAAGATACAAAATATCAGTATTCCTTCTTCTTTTGAAAGTACTATTTCCATTGATCATGCCATCGAAAGCTTTACCGACACTGTGAAGGAAACTGTTAGGCTATGTTTGGGCCCACACAAGAAATCCATCAATTCTTTCATTCTTCCTTGTCACCTGAGAATGTTAATCACATACAAGCATCGTGTAAGAAGAAGGTGGCAGCGGAATCGTTATGCACCTGACAAAAAACTTCTAAACATTATAACTAGAAAATTAAAATATCAGCTTGATGAGTTTCGATATGAAGGTTACCAAGAATATGTAAAAGACCTGCACCCTGAAGATGGTACTCTCTACAAAGAAACAAAAAGAATTTTACGTGAACAAGACAGGATTCCACCAATAAAAATTGGTGATGATTTCATTACATCTCCTCAAGACAAATGTGAGGTGTTTGCCAGCTCATTGGAAGATACCTTCAAAGTCAATGAAGATAACTTCAACTCTGAAAAAATCAAGGAAATTGGTGAATACCTCTTAATAGAACCTGTGTCCGTAGAGTTACCCATTCCATACATTACTCCCAGCGAATTACAAGACGAAATAAAAAAATTGAAACATAAAAAAACTCCTGGTCATGACCTAATTTCTAATGAGATCATTCAAGAGTTTCCTCTCAAGGCTCTTATTTTTCTGACAGCCATCTTCAATGCTTGCCTTCGTTGGAAATATTTTCCGTATCTGTGGAAACATGCACAGGTGATTGTACTTCCAAAACCAGGTAAACCTAAAAAGGACCTTAAAAGTTACCGCCCAATTAGTTTACTGCCATGTATGTCAAAACTGTTTGAAAGAATAATAGCTTCAAGACTCAAGGATGTACTATTCAACTGGGATGTTCTCCCTATCTTTCAATTTGGTTTTCGTGAAAATCATTCAACAACTCATCAAATGGTAAAATTCTCTGAATTTGTGAACAGCAATTTTGAAAACCGTAATGAAGTAGCAGCTGTGTTCTTGGATCTCCAGCAAGCGTTTGACCGTGTGTGGCATCAGGGTCTGATTTTCAAGATGAAAAAACTGAATTTTCCCCAATATCTAGTAGGAATAATATCCTCATTTCTTCAAAACAGGTCCTTTGCTGTGAAAATTGAAGAACACTTTAGCACTATCCGTCCTGTCCGTGCTTCAGTCCCGCAAGGATCCGTGCTTGGCCCGATACTTTTTAACTTGTACGTCAGTGACATTGCAAACAACTTCTTGCCCTCTGACAATTGTTTTGTTGGAATGTTTGCTGATGATATACTTATAGCGTCTGCCAATGAAAATCTTTGTCATGCTCAATCTCAACTTCAATTGCTCGTCAATGAAGTTGTTAAATGGTGTTCCCAGTGGTGTGTTACCATCAGCGTGCAGAAAACTGAAGCCAAAATATTTTCTCTTCGTCGGTCACCAAACCCACCCTGTTTGTCAATAAACAATGTAAATATTCCATGGCAAGTAAATTCAGTGCGATGGCTTGGTGTATGGTTCGATAGAAGGCTGTGCTGGAAAGATCACATTTCTACTAAAGTTTCAGAAGGATACCAAAGACTGTCAAAATTATTCCCTATATTCAACAAGAAGTCCTCACTAGGAATGAAATCAGCCTTGTTAGTTTTCAAGTCAATTCTCCTTCCTGTAATCACATATGGCTGTCCTGTTTGGCTCCCTGCTGCAAGAACACACTGGAAGAAACTTGAAATATTCCAGAACAAGGTTCTTCGGATCATCACAAAAGCCCCCTGGTTTGTTAAAAATGAAAGAATCAAAAAGGACCTGAATGTTCAACCAGTGTATAATGTCTGTGTTCAAAGATATATTAATTTCATCAAGGATAATCCTCATGATCTTGGCCACAGAGGCTATGTACGCAGAAAAGGAATACACCTTCCTCAAGATCTCCCTATTATTGTCCATGCACTTCTAGACCATACCTAAATTCCTTTCTTCCTATTACCTAAATTTCTGATTATTACTAGACCACACCTGTATTCCTTTCACATGAATTCCTGATTATTATTTTAACACATTTCTAGTCTTTGTGGGCTTAATTTTAATATTTATTTAATTATAAATATTTTACACTGGGCCAATATAGCCTAGGGGTGTGCTCATAATTGTTGTTGATTTTTTTCTTTTATTTGTTAATATTATTATTTTTTTGTTTTTTGTTTGTTTGTTTTTTTTTTTTTTTTTTTTTTTTTTTTTTTTTTTTTTTTTTTTGTTTTTTTTTTTTTTTTTTTCTCCTACTTATCCTGATCCTTGTATTTGTTTGTATCCTTTTCCTGTTTCTTGTACTGTCTTGTCATGTTTTTTTCCCTGTACCCCATTTATCTGTATTTTCCTATCCTATGTACCTTATATCCCCAATTTATAAAAGTTTTAAATAAAACTGAAATAAAGTTTGAATATTCAAAAAAAAAAAAAGGTACCTTCACACCGCCAACAGTGAGGAATCGCCAATTCGCCATTGATTGAGCGCCAACAGAATGCTATGTTCATATTATTCAGCATCAGTGGGAAAGTTCAAATTATTTTTTCAAGATTTTCTTTTAAATTTTGTTTACAAATTTACATACAAACTGCATGGTTGCTTTCAACTGCATCACAAACCTTCTAAAGAACCATATTATTTAATTATTGTTTCCCGGGGCACATTGATTACACTGTTCTCATAGCATCAGAAAAGTTAAGCAACATCCAGTGAAGTAAAAACTTCTGAGAAGCTGGCATTCTGGCCCAACCCAGGCTGGGAGAGTTTAATGTGGGTATCAGGTTTGTGAGTTTTTTTGCAAATAAAGCGTAACAGCCCCTCTCAAGATGACCTAGCCGTTGAATTGCACATAAAACTCCAGTTAACAATAATCTTGTTTCTTGTGTTGTTAAAAGATGTCTTTTCTGTAATCATAAGCAAAGGTATGACAGTTGAACCATCACCATTTACTAGTTGATAAAATTATCCATGTGACCATTATATTAAATAAACTCTGCCTTTGATTTTCAAGCATGTCCTTGAATGATAATTTAATTGTGAAGCCATGTTTATTATCATCTCGTGGCATCAGCTTACCAAAGAAGTTATCATCCACAAATAGACAGACAGAGGATAATGAAGACGTCAACAATGCCCTAACACTAGCTAATGAAATTATTGAGACGGCCAGTCTCAATGTTATAAAAGCTGCTAAAGAATTGGTTGTTGAGTCTGAAGAATCAAAGGTATGAACATTATAATCACTAGCACAAACACAATTTTTTACATTACCTACTCATTAAAAATTATTGGAAGCACTCTATTTTCATCATTTTCATATACACGGCTTCCTTAAAATTATCAATGCCTGAGTTTCATGGAAACAACTCAAAGTATAAAATAACACAAAAACCAATATCTTCTAAGAAAACCCAAGGAATTTTAATGTTTTGTAGTCCTATTAGACTGGAGTCCTAAATTTAAGACACTTTATTTGTAGTTCTACAGGACCAAACATTGAGGTGGGTTTGTAGTCTTAAAGGACCGTGTCCCGGATTTAGGACATTTTGAGAAATTGCAACAGGCGTAACCCCCCTAACAGTGGTGGCTTTAACTTTTAGATGGATAAAGAAAGCTGTGTAATGGTCACTTCATTATTTCCCTCACAATGTTGATCTTATAAGAAACTAGCTTGTAACCTACCCTTTGTTACAGGAAAGATAATGCACTTTGTGACACTGAAATATATTAAAATTTGATCTGTTCTAGGGTTCAAAGCATGTCATATTCCATTTGACAAAATCATCTACAATGATCTAGTGGAACTGTATGTTAATGATCAAGACCTGAAGAATATCAAGAGAGTATCAAACCACAGAAAATCTACTCTAATCAAAACAGAAGATGCTACACCCTGTATTCATGATTACAGGACTCCTCGATATGAAAAGCCACATGTAATCAAAGAAAAAAGTGAGGTCCCTGCTAAGCATATGGTTAGACAATATGACTGTAAAGAAATGCACAGATTATTTAACAGGATTGAAGGATTGCGGTAGCACACTGCCCTGCTAAGACACAAAGTTATAAAAGCTACCAAAGGATAAAGCACAATGCTAGGACCATGAAAATGTGAGACTGAAACTATGTTGAATAAATTTATCATGAAAATGACACTATCTTTGCTTAAGCTCACTATTTCCAAATCATTATTTTAAAATCTTTTTATTTGAAGTTGAATTATACTCTATCTTCAACCAAAACAAAGTTGCAACCAATCATTATTATACAGTATGTTTCAGAAAAGGTGGCCACCCCCTCGTAACTTTTGAACGTGACGGAATTTTTCAAATCTGTAAAGTCCTAGGTATAGGAAGCACCCTATGGCCCATCCTGTGGTCTTATTTATTTTTGGCCCCGGTCGGCCCTTCCGGCTTTTAGGCCATATTTTTTCATTTTTCTCGCGAATTTTAAATGGAATGCTATATTTTTATTCCTGTTAAATAAAGTGCAAGTTAGGCTGAGTATAATGAGCTTTTAAAATTTTCAAAAACTTTATCAGGGGTGGAGCTAGTAGGGTGCAAGTTTCAAAATTGTTACACCCTGTATTTCAGCATTAGTTAGATTTTTTAGTACTTTTTTTATGTTCATAGGTTCAAAATATTGTTTTACACCATATGAAATCAAAAAAAATATTCTTGTTTACTTCTAATCAGGGTCATAGTAAGGTTTTTGTAAAAGTACTTTTTTTCTCACGTCAATTTTTCCGTAAATTAATGGTGTTCTCGAAATTGGCATTTTTAGAGGTGAAAGTCTGCAGTGACATATGTTTTTTATGCTTGAAATCGAAAGAAAACTTAACGGAGAAGCGATTAAGATCATAAAAAAAGCCATTTAACCTGCTAGTTTTTTCACGACAGTGTCCGGTAAAGTGGGTGAATTTCGTATTGGATTTTTTTTTGTTGAGGAAACACATTTGGCATAGAAAATAAATAATATATAATAAGGGAATATTACTTCAATAAACATAACTAAATGCGCAATTAAATGAAAATTATTTCTTCTAAATCAGTGCCGGATATTTTTTTTTTCTCTCTCTCTCTTTTTTTCACTTTTCAAAGTTCAAGTTGTATCAATTATCGGATAATGCTGCTTCTAAAGTCGGCCTAGGGGTCCCCTCTTGAGACAATTTTAGTTGGTAAGTTGGTAAAATCTGTAGAAAACACATTGTCAATAATTCTGGAGTCAGTCCGATGGCGCTTTGAATGCAACAATTCTTGTAGGATCACCGAAGTTAAGCAACGTCCAGCAAGGAGAAGACTTCGTGATGCTGGCATTCCGGCCTAACCCAGGCTGGGTGAGATAAATATGTTTAGGAGGTTGGTGAGTTTCTTGCGAATGGAATGTAACACCCCCGTTATGATATGACCATGCAGTTGAAACGCGATATTAAACCCAAATTTAAAAAAAAATCATACTGGTGTTGCTAGTAATGAATACCAGGTCTCTAAATAAAAATCTAATTATCTCGAAATTTAAGAGAAAAAAATACCAGGTCAAGTACCAAACTCTTGAGGGTGAAAATTAAACCAATTCAATTATTTTAATGAGGCGAAGAGAGAGAAAGAGAGAGAGAAAAAAAAACTATCCGGCACTGATTTAGAAGAAATATTCTTCATTTAATTTCGCATTTAGTTATGTTAATTGAAGTATTATTCCCTTATTAGGTATTATTTATTTTCTATGCCAATTGTGTTTCCTCAACAACAAAAAAATCCAATACGAAATTCACCCACTTTAACGGACACTGTCGTGAAAAAACTAGCAGGTTAAATGTCTTTTTTTATGATTTTAATCGCTTCTCCGTTAAGTTTTCTTTCGATTTCAAGCATAAAAAATACATGTCACTGCAGACTTTCACCTCTAAAAATGCCAATTTAGAGAACACCATTAATTTACGGAAAAATTGACGTGAGAAAAAAAGTACTTTTACAAAAACCTTACTATGACCCTGATTAGAAGTAAACAAGAATTTTTTTTTTGATTTCATATGGTGTAAAACAATATTTTGAACCTATGAACATAAAAAAAGTACTAAAAAATCTAACTAACGCTGAAATACATGGTGTAACAATTTTGAAACTTGCACCCTACTAGCTCCGCCCCTGATAAGGTTTTTGAAAAATTTAAAAGCTCATTATACTCAGCCTAACTTGGACTTTAATTAACAGGAATAAAAAATATAGCATTCCATTTAAAATTCGCGAGAAAAATGAAAAAATATGGCCTAAAAGCCGGAAGGGCCGACCGGGGCCAAAAATAAATATGACCACAGGATGGGCCATAGGGCGCTTCCTATACCTAGGACTTTACAGAATTGAAAAATTCCGTCGCGTTCAAAAGTTACGAGGGGGTGGCCACCTTTTCTGAAACATACTGTATACTGTAGCAAGTCTGGGCAGTGACCTTTTTTTAAATCATTTTATTGTACTATCTTTACGATAGACTATTATTAATGAAAACAAATTAACTTCAAGCAAAATATATACCTAAATACAGTAAAATGTAATTGCACTCTGTTCCAGAATTAATCTTATCTAATCAATGATTTTTTCCAAATATTGAAAATACCAAAATTGTCTTGACAATTTGAAAAAGATTGTTTCTTTAATTTTTGTAATATAATTAGAAATTTGAAGAAGAAAAAATCTCTGTCTCCCAAAGACTATGTAATTTCTCCAAAACTGTGCTTTTTCGAGTTTAAATGTGACCTCCTGGTAGATTATAGGAAAGTGTTACTGACTGGTTAGTTTTGGATCAGGGTGTATTACAATTTCAAAGTTATAATACTTAATTTGTCATTATGATGTTCAAATCTAACTTCAAGCTAGGTGTACTTAATGTAATTTGATTTATAAATAAAAAGATTGAAAATTTTAACCAAAATAATTTGTTTTTTTTTAAATATAATTAATTTGTTGAATTCCTAACAATTTTAGTTTGCTGCAGAGATTGTGGCATTTTGGAGGATTTAAGGACTCAGAAAAAAGACACTTATGGACTCCAAAACTACAAAATGATAAAATAATATTTATCAGAATTTGTAAAAAACACCACGAACGTTTTGAAACTTGTTCTTGACAAATTTGAGCAAATTATTTCAGCACTGACTTTTCTGTATTCTCTTCTTTTCTACATCTTGGAAGAACAAATAATTCTGTATTGTCTAACCAAATGTGCACTTCAGTAAAAAGCATAGTAGATTATGTCTTATTTTTTCTGACTAGATGACACATTTTCACTATCTTTTTTACTATTGTCTTGTAGAGCTTCAAGAGCAGCACTTTTCAGAATTGCTGCTCTATCCTCCAAAAAGGTATTAGAGTGTCTTTCTTTGGCATCTTGATCCCTTGCATCATTGAATTTCCTGTAAAAAGAAATAATTTGTTTCAACAAAGCAGTTGGAACCATTAACGCAATTCATACAAACAACAAGCTTGCTAGCTATATGTATATTGCAACTTTTGCTGCCTTGAACACTAATTAGGTGCTATTAATGAATTTTAATATATATTAATCTTTCATAACTAGACTTAACAGAAGAATATATTTCCTTTTAAACCGTTCTCAGTCCTGAAGCATCCAGAAATGTAACAAAGTAGATTTAAGTAATAATACAGGGTGATCCAAACTATCTTTTCATCGAGGACAACTTGAGCTAGGACCTTGAAACAAAAAATTGATCCCGAATATGAAGTCTGAATTTTCTTGGAAAAATATTTTGAACCTTCGCCAAAATCGTCAAGTCATGACTTAGCATTAGTTTTTCCCATCTAAGGCAATATGCAAAATCTAGACTTAGCGATACACGAATATTACAAAAACGTCTATTAATTCGGCCCTAAATTTGTTCAGTATTCAAAACCCTCTATCGACCGAACAAAACTTATCTACAGAAACAAAACAAAAAGGAAAAATTCAGGCAGCAATCATTCTTAAGTTTCTCAGCTACCTGAGTTGGGCCAGGAATAGCCACCAGTATCACAAGTGTTTGAAGTTGAGTGGTTACCTACCAAGTTTTGATCTTGTTGGACGTTGCTGCACTTCAGTGACAGGACAAGAACTGTTGTATTCAATGTGCTATACATAGACTCTCATTGTTGGCTTAAAATTTTGCCTCATCACTAATAATGTTCAAAATGGACATGTAACCTCTGATTATATTCTCTTTGCGACTGATGAAACGAAAGTTACTGTTAATTAGTAAGAGTGCATTTTCTAAACTACATTAAACAAACTTGACATACAATCAACTGATGGCCATTAATCTACAAGTGGTAAATGTCGTTATTTTCACCTTTGAAACCCCAATTCAGAAATTCCAAGCCATTCAAACTAATAAGATTTTTTGGGACATAGGTACTGAATGCACGTATACAATACTTACTGCTCTCTAACATTTCTGACTGTGTAGTGCCATTCTTGTATTTCATCGTAGGAAGTGCCAACTAAGTGGAACAAACCAATGGAGAAACATCCAGCCACAAGACCCAATGAGCCTCCTGAAATATGAAAATGTAGTTATTAAAAGAACGCAATTAGCCGACGAAAGTTTGTATTCTAAATTTGGTTACAGGTGTTTGTAAGGGATACCTCGCAGTGCGCTCGTGTTTACCCAGCACCTAAATGGGAAGTATTGTGTCACTTCTCCCGCATCAGAGGGGAGGCATACTACGGGATGGACAAACTATAACACAGACCACAAGCATCTTGAGTAGGTCCTGTTTCATGGTTACAAAATAAAAAAGGCTGTGAAACACTGATCCTCTTTTTTTTTAATGTCTGCACGACCGACGGGGCGGTTTTAAGTTTGTTGTTTAATTAAAACGGACAAGAACCCTAGTAGCTGGTTAAACATTCATTCAGGTAATTGATGGTTAAACATTTCCTGGTAGACAAAGGGTTAACGCGCTAGTCTGGTAATCTAGGTAGCGTAGGGATCTGTTGGTTCGAATCCCACCCAGTGCATGCATTTTTCCTCATTAATTTGAGTTTATGATTATTTGAATAAATTTATCCATACGATAAATAAATAAAAAAAAAACACATAATAATAAGACTGAGACTAAGCTGGTAGAAAATGGTTTGAACATTAATTTATTTTTCATTTTTATTTTAGTTTATTGAAAATAAGGGCCAAAAAAGACAAAATTAACAAAAACCTTTCTTGAGTCAAACAATTTCGATCGGGAAATATCTATTATATGGGGCATTGAGCATTTGAACAATCACTATGTTTGAAATGTGGTGATATACACAAATTCCAAATAAAAAAGCTGTACGGACTAATTTTTGGCCACTGCAAAAAAAGTGTCAAAAATATTTTAATGGTAAGAATAATTCACCAGTACATTTCCTTATAAAACACAGTATGAATATGATTGATACCACTACCATGAATTATTTACTCTTTCAAAGAAACTATCACAGTGTAAGAAGTAAATATAGTTTTTACTTTCTTACCTACAATACTAGCAGCCACCATTGCTCTTGCACCCATTGGTATCCGGTAGATTGCTCCTGTTGCAGATCCACTTACTACAAAGTGCCATATACGAAGGTGTTCATTGTACACTGACATCATATTTGTAGTTAACCTAAATATGAGGTAACAAATTAGTTAAGGATCTACTTCTATCTCATATTTATGTCATAAAAAAAAGAAAATAAAATTCAAGCCCAAAAATGTAGTTACCAAAAAGGAGAAAATTTAAAAAAAAAGCTAGTAATATTAAAAGCAAACAATATTTCACCAGTGCGAATAGAGCACTTGAATTTTAAAGTCTAATTACTTGATTAACACTATGAACTGGAATAATCAGTTAACTCCTCTATTAGAATTAAAGGATCTCTTTGTCTTTGTACCAGGAACTAAGAATATTACTTCCGAGAAATTTCTAATATTAGAAATCGGGAGTATTGTGTTCGATTTTTGTAAAAAAATAAATATTTTTTGCTCCAATTTCAAAAAAATTCATATTTCTGGACGTTTCATAACCTCCTGAGCAACTTTGGTTTTGTGTCCGTCTGTCGGTCTGTTAAAAATATTCCTTGTAACGGATGTAACGCGCAAATCTCAGAAACTACTTCACGGATTTTGATGATATTTTGCACACATATAGGAGACGTTCTGTAGATGGTCCCATTTTAAAATCATCAAATTCGTACAAGCGGTTCTCGTGAACGGTACACCCGATTTGGATGAAATTTTGTAAGTATATGCAATATGCATATTATTGTTTTAGGCTATTTATATTTATCTTTTAATTAATTATAATATAACTCTGATATTTAAGAAAATCCGAAATTTTGGACAAAGAAGTCAAAAAATAAGGACCACGACTTGCCAATACAGAATTTTTTGTGGAATCTAGAATGTAGAAAAAACGGTATTGTACTAAATAAAACAAATTTGAAGAAAATCGGTTCAGTCGTTTTGGAGATACAAGTCATTTTTTATAAAATCTCAAAATTGGCACATGTTTACAATGTGAAACAAACACGAGGAAGTATTGTGTCCATAATTGGCGGTGTTTTTTTAATAATGTAAGTACATTTAAGAGTAAAAAATGCTAATTCATGGCCGTACTTGGGATGGCCATGTCTTTTTTTATTATTTTTTTTTAAGGCTGAGAGAGTGGATGGGGGAGTCAATTTTCTTGAAAATTTCAATATCTGTTACATTGGTAACAAACAACCCAGGGGTTGTTGTTACCAATAGATAGGTAGATAAAAATATTTGAGATAGAGACATTATAAAAGTGATCAACCTTGAAATATCTTTATAGAAATTATAATTCCTGATTTTGGCCCAAATATACAATACCAGATACTTACGTAAAAAGAGAACAAAAAAAGAACAATCTTGAACCCCAGTGAAAAAATCCTTTTCCAAAACTTTGGGCCATATATCTCGTCAATACATTCTAAAACAAACAAAAGAAATATAGGCAGTATTAATAATTAACTAGTCAGTTTAAAATGGAAAGAAATCAACTGGAGTATTATTATCTGACTGGTTTTAGAGATTCAGGTGGAAACACTGTGACCTAATGAGATCTATTGTTGTCAGTTGATACTATTTCGGTTTAAAGTCCTGATTATGGTTAGTCAGGACAGGATACACTCCATTTGCTAGGAATCATACCAGCTACCCACATTAACCTGTTGTGGGTTGGGTTGGGTCAGAAATAACAGCCTCAAGTGTAAAGAGGGAGCAGAAAATTCTGCCCAACCCAGGATTGAAGATCTCTGGACCATGAGTAGTCACAATAATTACTCAACATTCCTTATTATTTGAAAAGTGGTCCACTTCGAACACTGAATTTTCAAGACTTTTGTACATTTTATTTGGAAATGTGGATTTCGTTATTGTTCAAGGAATGTGACCCAGTATTTTTTTTCTCTCAAATTGCTTACTGTTCGGCCACAGAACCAAGAAGAGTTCAGACTGCTCAAATAAAGGAACATTCTAGTGTTATTGTTGTTAACAATAATTATTTTTAACAAATAATTCACACTAACCTTAGCTTCTGAATGTGATACAAACATTTCACTATTTAATTTAGTAACAAAGGATTCATACTTCAATTGGGATTCTTTTAATCCTCCTACACAACCACCTACTAATCCAGCAAAGAGTCCTGTATGTAATGTTGACAAAAGCTCCTTAGAGGGACTTCCAAATTCACTGTAACAGAA
This sequence comes from Bactericera cockerelli, assembly GCA_024516035.1. Taxonomy (NCBI): domain Eukaryota; kingdom Metazoa; phylum Arthropoda; class Insecta; order Hemiptera; family Triozidae; genus Bactericera; species Bactericera cockerelli. The sequence continues at coordinate 46,720,435 of CM044957.1, forward strand.
AATAATCAGTTTTATTTTATCAGAGCACAAAGCCAAGTTCCAGCAAGAACAGCAGTGTATCTTCACCTGGTTTTTCACACAATTACATCTTCTATTCTATTGATCATGGAGCTATAAAATTTGGCAAATATGTTCTCTTAACATAACTATAAACACATTGAAAGTCAAAAGTGGTGTTGTTTTAGGGAGAGTATATGATGAAATATGGACAACTTTTAAATTAACTTGTATGTTGGTCTGGAATAATGTGAATGTGATAGAATTTTTTTTAAAGTAAACCAGTACTATTAAACTATAACAGAAGTTCAGTGACATCACTTAATTTGAAAACCAAATTAATTAGATAGCTTCAGATGACATTAATGTAGCAATTTTATTAGTAGGGATCTATGTCAAAATAAAATGGGAAAAATGATAACCAGATAACTTTTGCTCCTCCAGTTCTGTACAATAGTATTGGTTTCGGGAGTATATTGCCTTTAATTTCAAATAAAAAATTCATTTACTTTTAATTGACAGGTCATTCATATCATTATTTCAAGACCATTTGTTAAATAAATAAAATAAAAGAAACATTTGGTTGAAATTTAGTAAAGTAACAGTGAAAAAAATCCCAATCCCCCGTTTTGTGTTTTTCAAGATCCGTAGAACCGAGATAAGTCATTTGGCCCAACCAATCAAAGATGTGTTGATTTTGAGTCAATGAATAAGTACAAATGGATTTCAAATTTTAGGATTACTCAGAGAATAATAACAGCAATCAGTTATCAAATAAAGCTTACTCTGTTTTGAATATATCAAGAACTCTCTGGAAGTCAGTTCTTGTTTCCTTCTTGTCACTCTTTACTTCTGTCAAAGGAACATCTCGGTAGTTCTGTTCCCCACTAGGAAATATTCCTGGAAATATAGCTAAAGTTATCCATTTTTTACTCCCAAATCTCACAAACATATTGGTTTCAATATCTAAAAGAAAAATTTATTAACCGGGTTGAACATTTCAATAAAATATCCACTTCAAACTTCAAGATAAAGTTAAAGAAATGTTTTGAATTTTCCCACCGAAACTGAATAATGTGAACAGAGCGTTGTTTCATCGTTAAAACCAATGGCGTATCCTCGCGCAAGACTGGTGTTGATAGGGTTAAAAAAACGTCACTGAACATTATTTTTCGAGAAAATCCCTTTTTTTATTTTCATCAAAAATTCCCTTTTTCACATTTTCCTTTATTATCAGTGATGTTTACATTATTTGATAACACGATTTTTTGTATTGATTACCCTAGGAGGATTTAGTACGTGATAGTGATTAGTGTGATTACCTCTTTAATCATTTAGATCAGTGTACCGGTTGCAATAACTTGATTATTTTTATGTTTTTTACCCACAATTTCTTATGTATTTTGTAAAACTAACTTCTTTACAACCAATACCTACTATAACCGTTAGTGCTTCAAGATCCAAGAAAGTGGGATCTGAATAGATGGTAAAGGGGAGGCTTTTTGATACCCTTAACTTTTGAGCTAGAACTGCCATAAAGTGATCAAATTGAGCCATTGGTGACTAACTCTCAACTGTAGTAGTAAGTGAGAAATTATAAATTGTATTTTTTGTTACCCATCAACAAACTGACTTCAGTAGTGAGATATAATTATAAGTGAGACTTGTAATGTAATCTGGCGATTGGTGGTTTGAAGGCCCTCAAGTAATCAAAAATTCAGTATGAGTAATTGTGATATCACAATTTTGCAAATAATACAAATATAATAACTTTGTTTGGCACTTGGAAATTTATTAGTTTGAATCCAACACAAACACCTTCTAGTATGCATAAGATATGATGTTGGGCTAGGGGATTTTAAACAGGGAGTAGACCCAGTTTCTCACTAGAGGACTATAGACAGAAGGGAATATGCAACCCTATCAAACCAGGCTGGCTTGCATTTTTTTTTTTTTTCTGGTTTAATGTCACTTTCAACTGCATGGTCATATTACAATGGGGATGTTACTCTCCATTTGCTGGAATCTCACAAACCTGCTACCCACATTAACCTCAGCCAGACAGTTGAGTGGGAATGCCAGCATCATGAAGTCTTGACTACACTGTATGTTGCTTAACATTGGTAATCCTACTAGAACCAGTGCATTCAACATTCATTGATGCTGGCTTCAAGGGTTTAATGGCTTATAAAGGAAAGCCCAAGCTCTAATGATGATTGATCACACATAGAATTATGTGGTTCAGAACAAGTCAACATTTCAATTTAAGCTGGCTGGAGACCATTACTCTCCTCTAGCTGTACAAACAACAATATTATGCATAAAATTTCTGAACAATAAGTTGTGTACAGCTGAGAATAAACAAACAATCTGAGAATAAACAATGGATATAATTAATTCACTAAAGAAAATGACCATTTATTTAGACCCCCCCTTTGATACAATTGCACACATTAAAACATATTTCCTTTGTATACCTTTAAATTCCAGATGTATTCTGTGGAATCAGATTTTTCAGACACTCTCATCAGATATGGACTCTATATAGGAACCATAATTCAAGTAGCATGTCTTGTGGTGGTTATTTTCAAACCTGAATCAACACCTGGGTCTAAGTATGGAGTAAGTATTTATTTTATTTTTTGTTTTCATTAATTACAAATCTTTCTTTGTGATGTATTTTAAAAGAAGGGAGGGTAAATGAAGAAGTCAAAAATTGGAACTTTTCAGGACTGAAGAAACTAATCATAAAATTGTGAATATTTCGGGATGAATTTTAAGCATATTTAAGGTATAAATGAAATTATGACTCATAATTTTTACTTTATAATTTGCTTTGCTAATTATTATAATTTTGTACATTTATCTTAATATACTAAATACAGGTAATATACCTACCTGCTTTGTAGACTTATTATTTTAAATGACTTTCACAAAATTGTCTGAATCTCAGAAGTATGAGATACCACACCTAAGCCTTATAAATATCTACAATATGTATCCTACGGTGTACAATATTTCATTGATTTCTGTTCAGTAGTTTCTGAGATTTGTGTGTTGTGAGGAATGACAATAACAGATCACAACAAATAGACACAAAACCAACACCATGTCCAAAAAAGTAAAAAATAAAATAAAAACAAATCCAGAAAAAGAAAGATAAAGAAACAGTCAAATTTTGTTCAAATAACCCAATCAGAGTGTGTTGTTTACCCAAATAACCCAATCATAGTGCAATTGAAGGGGAGATTTAGGTATTATGAGAGTTATAAAGCTTTCTGAAATGAATCTCTTAGCACACTTAAAAAAAAAATAAAATAAAAACCCACCTCAAGTCATTTCAAATTATTTAACCACTGGTTCCAGCATCATACAGTGTTATTATGAGTGTTTATAATTTACAATGATCTATCAGTTCTCTAAATTTCAAGTGTGTCAAGGCAGGCTGTGTAGAACAAGGCAGCACCATAAGTTGGGAAAAAGTAAATCTCTTTAATAAGAAAATTTACTAACATTATGTAAATTGTTATAGTCTTCATACAGTCATGTATTATTATTATTTTTATTTCAGTATGCCTCAGGTGACTTAAGTGAAGATGATTCTGATGATGTTTCACAAGTTAGTCCAAGAAGACCACAGCACTCACACCACCGATCTCGAAAGCAAGATAAGAAAAAGAGGCGTTAAATTTATTACTTGAAAGTCATGAAACCAAGGTTGTCTAATGATCTCTAAAAGAAATGATTTTGTGGTTATCTTTTCATCATCTATTCAACAGTGACTTTAATCACCAAGAAGAAGAAGAATTTGTAGGATGGCAATGTGCAACTTTGCATTTAAAGATAACCTTTGTTTTAAAGTTTGGTTGTGAAAAAATCAAGATCTTTTGATTCTATTCTTTAATGAAAAAAAAAAAAAAATCTGAAAAAAAGTTACATCACCTTTCAGACACTGGTCATATGGATATACATGGCAGAAGGGAATAACAACTGCTGCTTCACCAATTTTGTAGTATCTCAATAGGTATCTTAGTAGGGTTTTTGGTCCTAATTTTTTGTTTGTTTTTTTAGTGTTTTTTACTTAAATAGTTTTATGCATTGATTTTATATTTTACTCTTAATATGTAAACGTTGGTTATGCACGTTGACAACGTGCAGACTGATAATATTTATGCTATTGTGTGTGTATTTTATGCTTGAATAATTTTTATTTCTAAATAAAATGAGAAAGTAAATTACCTGTTCGAGTGTAATCCAACTGGTAATTTATTTATTTTCCACCTAAAATATTAACATTAGTAAAAAAATATTCTCATCTTTTTTTAATGGCTTTGTTAAACGTGGCAGGATTCTCCCAAGGGAGCTCTTCCACCCAATCACCCGTATCCTTGGTTTAGAACCCTTAGATTAAAAAGACCAAAGACTATTAAAATAAATTGCCATGCGGAAGGTTTCGGGTTCGCTGTCCCGTGCTGACAAGAAATTGTATTCTTAATTTGGTTACAATTGTTCGTAAGGGATACCTTCCGGTGCGCTCGTGTTGACCCAGCACCTAAATGGGACGTATTGTGTCACTTCTCGCCCATCAGAGGGGAGGCATACTACGGGATGGACAGGCTACAACAGATCACAAGCGTCTACAGTAGCTCCTGTTTCATGGCTATGAAATAGAAAAGGCTGGAAACACTCATCTTTAAAATAAAAAAAATCCCTCAGTTCTTATTAGTTGGCACAAATAGCAATGTTTCCAATTTATAACAAGAAGTTGGTTTGATCACCCACAGTCCATTGTGCTATCTTTGTATATCAGAGTTAGAAGTCCCAGATTCTTTTTAGGGTGTCAGAGCTGGAAAGAATCAGGTAATGTCATCAAGAGATATGATTGTAAAAATAGGATTTGAAGAGGAAGTAAACTCCATTTTTAGCTCCATTTCCCCTATGGGAGGAGCTTTTTTTGCTGGCTTGAGAAATTTGGTCTAGATCAGTCAAGGCAAGACATAAGAACATGCAGATAAATAAAATGATTGAACAAATCTGACAACAATAAAATCTAGTTGGAATATATTTTTAAAAAATTACAGGTATAATAACAAAAAGCAATCTGAAAACTAAAAATTATAATGGTCAACTTCTCAAAGAACATGGTACACAATACAATAAATTGTATTTTTAAGTGTAACATTTCTACCTCGTTATTCAATAATAATCACATGTACAAATAATACAAAAAAATATATCGGAATATCAAGGAAGGTAGTTATTTCAGGATTAATTCCACAAGTCCAACTGATGTTACAAAGGCAATTAAAAAAATAAACTCAGCACTAATTTGTATGGCATATTAATTAAAGTAATCAAACAATGGTATCATAATATATTAACACAATTATTTTATATGTATGTATAATAATATTTATACAAATAAGAGAATATGCCGAAAGTTTCGAATTAACAAAGATCAATTTAAGTAGAATATAATCAGCAGCAGTCATTAAACTTCATGTGCGCCAATAGTGTAGATGTTTTATTTTTTAATCTAGTTATCAAACAAAAGAAAAAACTGATCCTAAAAATTAGAGTCCATATGAAAAATTACTTAAAAACAAATATTATCTTTTCAGATATAAAATAATAGCTGCTACCCGTCATTTTCTGGCCAGTCAGGTTTTTGTCCATGGCTAACATCCGATTTGGATTTTTTTCTTTCATTGTTCTTTTTATAAAGAAAAAAAAAATGCTTAAAAAAATTGATGGTTAGTTTTCATAGCCAAATTAGAGTCTAGATCCAAAGAATAAGGTGTCACGCAATATGTCCTTGATCCAAAAAACTGAGCACAAACTAACTTTAAAATTTAAAGTGGCGGACTTCTAAAACACAAGTAATAATATAACGAACCGTAAAAGGGAATAACCTTTTAATGCACTATCGGTGTAAGCTACCTTGAATCGTTTTTATGGTCTACCCGAGTTAGTAACTAAGTTATTAATTGTGTCATTGTTTTATGTATGTGTCGTCGGCAATTTAGAATTGTTTTTAGACGTTTGATAGTACAAACTGAGAAGTGAAAATATTAGTGTAGGTACTTTTGAAATTTGCGAATATGACGACTGGAGATAAAAGTTAAATGCATTCCAAAGGTAAGATAACTAACTAAGCTAAGGCAGACACTGGTAGTGAGCTGTGCTTTGGCTTCGTTTTATTCAGAAACACTCGGATGATACCGTTGAAATCTGCGCTGACCAGGACATAGCCGGAGCTCTCTGATCTATCAGGTTCCATCTGACCGAAAATAATTTCCGGGCAGGGCGCAAACACAGCGCAAGTCACCACAGCATTGTGCGCTTTGATGCCTTCCCAGAAGTCATTTCTGTCTCTCCTCACGGATGAGAACTTGGCATAGTCGTGGTGGGTCTTCCAGATGTAAATGCATTGGTTCTCAGAGCCCGACACAATGTACTTGCCATCGTGACTGAAACTCGCCTTGATCTGACTGCTCACATTCACGTAACCCTTGTATTTACACGACAAATTCAAATCTCTAAGATCGTAGAGCCGAATTCTACTATCATTGGAAGTGACGAGTATTTTGTCTTCGCCAGGCATGGGCTCAATGCCGCTGATCTTCCTACCCGTGGCATTCTTCCCACGCGTGGATCTCACGTGTATCTGTGTGTGATACTTGAGCTGGTCTGTGGTGTAGAATATACACCTCCCATCATAGGAGCCCACCACCGCGAACTTTCCATTCTCACAGAAGTTGGCCGCTGTTATCAGCTTGGTCTGACCCTCCACCTCATTCCACACAGCTACTTTCTTGTCGGGTATATTCCACAGTCTGAGCTTACCATCTAACGAACCACTCAAGAAATACCGATCATCTCTGGGATGGAAACATATGGCCGTAACGAAATCAATATGCTGAAAACAACATAGACATTCTTTGCGGGAAATATGCCACAACCGTACGGTCTTGTCCATTGATGATGAAAGCACGAAGTAGTTCTTGCTCCATGCAACATCTAGTAGATCAGACGTGTGTCCGACGTATGTGCAGAATGGTTTCGGCATGAAGGGGTTTCTATCGTTGTGCAACGTTTCGAAGCTAGCACTGGCGTTTGGGTCGTCCGAGGATTGTTGAGACACGAGTGATTCCTGGGACGGTGTAGGGGACACCTTCTCAGCGTTGTACTTGGTCCTCATGTCCTGGAAGTAAGAGTAGGCGTTCCTTACGACCCACACCCTCAGCACCCTGTCCTGCCCTGCGGTGGCCAGCAGTCTGCCACACACAGAGAACTTCATGCACCACACGGGACCTCGGTGCTCTCCATTCAGCTCCTGGCAAACAACAGAGAGATAGGTTATAATAAATAACTCGTGAGGAAAAATGAGTAATAATAATAATAATACCGCCTTATTTATACTGCCTGATTAGGACTATTAAAGTCCCATTACTCCAGCAGTAAGCCCAAGACATATTATTATGTGGTAAAAATCCAATATGGGAGGATAACTTGTCATGTCCCGGCTGGGTTTCGAACCCACGACCTCTGGAATCTCTGGATGCAGAGAGTGCCGCCTTTACCACTGAGCTACCGGGACAGAGTAGTTATTTTCGTATGAGTAACGACCAGTGGCGACAATACCAGATTAAAAAGAAATTAATGTAATAGAATTCGAAAAGTGAAGGAGTCTCTTAGTAATGTTGCGCTACTCACAATAATTGTGAAGAAGCCTTGTGCTTCACCACAAATAAAATCATACATACATACATTGGAACCTGGATATATTAAAACTCAACGGATGGAAAAAAAAACTATTATAAAGCAGTTTCTAATATTGTCAGGTCTCTACACATAAACAGGTGACGCAGTGATCTGAGATTTTCTCTATAGTAAAGATTTTCCTATTATACTCAGGTTCGACTGTAATAATAATAATAACATCGTCTTACTTGTACTGCTAATGAGTCCCATTATTCCAGTAGTAAGCCCAAGACGTATAATTATGTGATCAATATGCCAATCAAGTAACATCAAAACTGAAAGCTCTGACATTTTCAATACCAAATTTCAAGTAGTAACTGAAATTTTTTAGTATGTTCCTTACAAGCAAGGAACATAATCTGAAAATTTCAGTTCGATTGGGCAAAAAAAGCAGCTTTTATGGCGAAAAGAAATTTTGATCCAAATCTTAACCTGGCTTGACGTTGCTTAACATGGTGTCATTTTTGTACATTGATAGCCAAACATGTAAGGAACATACCCTGAAAATTTCAGCTCGTATAGACAAAAATTCCAGCTTTTATGGCGCAAAGATTGGCTAACCCTAAAAAATCTTTTTGTTTTTTTGTTTGTTTAATCTTTTTGTTTTTCTTTATATTTCATTGTGTTCTACTGTATATATTTTTTGTTCTACCTAATAAAGCTTTAAAAAAAAAAAAAATAAAAAAAAAAATATTAAAACATTTAATATTTTTTTTATACGAAATTTCGTATAAAAAAAAAAGCAATACCTGGACATGCTGCAGCGACTCAAAGTCGAACGGCCCCTTGTGACTGTTGGACGCCTTCAGCTTGATCCCCTCCCCCTGCGGATTCACCTCATCCACTATGTCCATCACGTCCTCCTTGTGTCTGTGCGCGATGTTCTTCGCCTTGTCCATCGTTTTCTTCACGGTGGAGCCTAGGAAGCGCTTCAGCTGGGCCGTCTTCCGTTTCACCCGGCCCGAGCTGCTGTCCTGATAGTCTTCCGTCTGGAAGGGGGAAAAATTGGAGCATTTTTTTTAACCCATTGCCTACCATGGGTAGCAAGACACTGGTATTGCCTGTGGTACTGGGGGGTTGCATATATGCTAGACACGTTTGATCCTTCTTGGGTACCATGTATAGCATATATGCAAGACAATTTGTCTAGCACATAATGTGTGCTAGACAAATTATGCTATAACTAATTATGCTATAGAAAATATATATTTTAAAAAAATTACACACAATACTTTCGATATTAAATATTTAAAAAGTCAGGCGCCCGAACTGTCCTGATAGTCTTTAGTCTGGAGGCAGACAGAAAATCTTAATTTTAAGTACTTTTTTTATAATTAATTTCAATTATAGATGTAGGAAGTAGATGTATACTATTGTAAATTGTCTATATAATAGCACTAGCAGTGCGTTTAGACAATATATGAAAAAAAAAAAAAAAAAAAAAAAAAAAAAAAAACGAGACTCACATCGTCCGGAATGGACACGAACATCTTGCTGTCCACGGACTCCTCGTCCGACTCCTTCTCCACCTCCAGCGTGGAGGTGCTCACGTACTCGGAGGTGAGCCGCATGATGTGCAGGGAGAGGGGGTTCATGCACTGGGGGAGCTTGTCCTCCGCGATGCTGAGGGGCACCCGCTCGCCCGTGTCCAAGTTGAGAACCGTCACCTGCTCCAGGATCTCCTGCGGGAGAAAAACATGTCAGTGTGTCGGTGAAAAAAATCCCACTTTTTTTTTTAAAAAAAAAAAATTTGTGCTTGCGGGAGAAAAATCATCACTGTGTCAGTGAAAAAATCCCCTTTTTTTTAAAAAAAAAAAACTTGAGCTTGCGGGAGAAAAACCTTCACTGTGTCAGTGAAAAAAATTCCCCTAAAAAAAAAGTTCATGTACTGGGGGAGCTTGTCCTCCGCGATGCTGAGGGGCACCCGCTCGCCCGTGTCCAAGTTGAGGACCGTCACCTGCTCCAGGATCTCCTGCGGGAGAAAAACATGTCAGTGTGTCGGTGAAAAAAATCCCCCTTTTTTAAAAAAAGGGAAAACCATCACTGTGTCTGTGAGAAAAAATCCCCTTTTTTTTTAAAAAAAAAAAAAGAAAAAAACCATCACTGTGTCGGAGAAAAAAATCCCCCTTTTTTTTAAAAAAAAAGTTGTGCTTGTCCAAGTTCAGAACCGTCACCCGCTCCAGGATTTCCTGCGGGAGAAAAACCATCACTGTGTCAGAGAAAAAAATCCCCCTTTTTTTTAAAAAAAAAAGGGAAAAACCATCACTGTGTCGGTGAAAAAAATCCCCTTTTTTTTAAAAAAAAAAAAAAAAAGAGAAAAACCATCACTGTGTCAGTGAAAAAAATCCCTTAAAAAAAAACAAGTTGTGCTAGTCCAAGTTCAGAACCGTCACTTGTGCCAGGATTTCCTGCGGGAGGAAAGCCATCACTGTGTCAGAGAAAAAAATCCCTTTTTTTTAAAAAAAAAAAAAGAGAAAACCCATCACTGTGTCAGAGAAAAAAATCCCCTTTTTTTTTAAAAAAAGAAAGAGAAAACCCATCACTGTGTCAGAGAAAAAATCCCCTATTTTTTTTTAAAAAAAAAAGAGAAAACCCATCACTGTGTCAGAGAAAAAAATCTCCCTTTTTTTTAAAAAAAAAAGAGAAAAACCATCACTGTGTCAGTGAAAAAAATCCTTTAAAAAAAAAAAGTTGTCCAAGTTCAGAACCGTCACCTGCTCTAGGATTTCTTGCGGGAGAAAAACCATCACTCTGTCGGTGAATAAAATTCCTTTTTTTAAAAAAAAAAAGTTGTGCTTGTCCAAGTTCAGAACCGTCACCTACTCTAGGATTTCCTGCGGGAGAAAAACCATCACTGTGTCAGTGAAAAAAAAATCCCCCTTTTTTTTAAAAAAAAAGCTGTCGCGGCATTACGAAATTGATATTGGACTATGACGGTTGGTTGGAGATCTAATGCATTAGCATTAGATCTCGTAGTGGCGAAGCTACATGCTCCTGACTAAAAATTGTGACAAAGTAACACAGATTATCAGATATTTTTATCGTTTTCTTTAAAAAAATTAAAAAAATGTATCGTGTTAATGTATAATGGACTCTACTGGTAAATATTATTATTATTATTATTGGGGCACCCGATATTATTATTATTTATTTATTATTTATAACTAGCTATTTATCTCTATATTATGAATACGAGGTGGGTAGGGGTACTCACCATATCGGACAGCGGTTTCCCCGAGTCGGTCCGAGTCCGCACGAACATGTTCAGGGACTGTTGCAGGAGACCTGTTTCGTCCCCGGCGGAGCGGCGCCTCTCCCGGGAGGAGCGGGGACTCAGGCCCAGCCGCAGCCCTAGGCCTGTCCTGTTGTTGATGTTGTGGCTGCTGCAGGTGAGCGGGTAGGTGCTGCTCTGCCCCGACAGGGTCTGGCCCTGCAGGTGTTCGGGCTGCAAGGGGAACATTTTTTTTTCAATTTTTTTTTCTTTCTTTTTAAAGCGATTAGACTCTATGATTTAACTAATCTAGGGAATCGGCGCAAACGACCTGTCTATCGGCACGGTTAAAGCGCTGAAACGAAAAAAAAAACTATAGATAGCCTATAAGTAATAATATTTAGTAAAGAAAAGACCTTTTTTAGCCTATTTTTTTTTTAATCCACAACTTTAATAATGGATAAATAAACTGCCACTCGAAAATATTGCACGCCAGCTTGTTTTCTGCTTTATCTCTATGTATGTACTTATTTCCTTAAGTTCATGACTAAAAATATATTGATAAAACATTGGATTTAGATGAAAAGAATCATGATTTTTGTTTTCATTAGAAGTAAACAATACTAAATTTTGCCTGAACGCGTGAACGACGAATAAATCATTCATGGAAATCCAGCAAAAAGGTCAAAAAATATTGGTCCAGACTTTTAGAGCTCCATTTAAAAAGTGCTTGACTTTGACAAACTCTGAGTAACAATAGCTTGAATTTCTTTCTTGGAGTTCTGGGTCTGTTTTCTACCTGTAGCCTATTCCAGAAACACTTTCCACTCTAAAATTCCCAAATCTCCCTTTCAACTGTCACACAATGCACTCCGATTGGTTAATTTGAACGCAATAACAAATCAGAGTGCGTTGTGTGACGATTGAAACGGAGATTCGGGGATTTGGAGAGTTTCTGGAATTGGCTACTGGTTTACGTATACAAAATGTATTAATAGTACTTATTAATTTCATGATAATACTTACGTGAAATATACGAGGTAGAGACGACACATTATCTTGATTTTTAATAGATGACGGTAGAGGATGAGTGTTTCTATACATAAGTGCTTTCACTCTCTCTAAATCCTAAAAACAAAAATGAGGGCACCATTAGATATACGGAAGGTCCGTGGTTCGGAACGCAGAACCGACAAACAAAATGTATTCAAATTTAGGTTAAAGGTTGCTTGAAAGGGACACCATACGTTATCCTCGTGTTCGCCTAGCACCTAAATGTCCTAAAAAGAAAAGCAAATAGACAGAAGAGTCCATAGATTATTTTTTAATAAAATTCTCGTCATTTAACAACGGAGGCCTACGCTCTGCTTTTTGCGATATATTCAAACGTTTAGCTATAGTAATGTACGTTGTACGTAATAACGAATAGTTCATTAAAAACATAAATTTATTAAATAAAAAATATTGTCACAGTGGGAATCGAATCTCCGACCTAGTAGTTCTAAGATAAATTATTTGCTAGTTTTACTTTGTATCGGCGCCGCGGCGTTACCTTCACACTGAAATCCCCCTCCATCAAAGGATAACTGTTTTCTTTGATGTGTGTGGTTGGTTTTGGCAATTTTTTACGGCTAGATGCCTTTCCTAACGCCAACGGTTCTATTTGATTTAACGTCCTGGATTAGGACGGGGTACTGGGAATCGTACCCGCTACCCACATTAACCTCACCCAGCCTGGGTAGGGCCGGAAATGCCAGCCTCACATGTACGTACTTAGGGAACATATTTTCCTGAGTGACAAATCTACTCCGACCGGGGATCGAACTCAGGATCTCTGGACTACGGGCAGTGGTCACAACCGTTACGCCACGGAGGCTGGCTATCACACAATAAATAATCGTATCTGTAATTGCTCGTCTAGCCCTAAGAAGCAGACAAGACGCGTTGATGTATAATAAAAAAAAGGTCAGAGGATCACATTTACCTGAGGTTTCACAACATATTGTCCTTTGATTGCAGATTTAATGTCTAGGGAATGTTCCAGTTCTCGGGCTAGTAAAGCATCGAAGTTGTTCACAGGAGTTGCTGACTTTTTTCCTCGTGACGTTACGGGCTGAAATAATAATAAATTTATCTACCTCGTCAATAATGCATCAAAAATGAAGTACATAGGTAATGTATAAGAAATTGCCTGGAAGAGATTGCCATAGAGAACCCCACCGTTTAGTTAATAATAAATACTTATATTTACCTCGTCAATAATGCATCAAAAATGAAGTACATAGGTAATGTATAAGAAATTGCCTGGAAAAGATTGCCATAGAGAACCCCACCGTTTAGTTAAGTCATCTATATTGTTTATTTTCTCTTTTTTTTTTGTTTATATTGTTCTCAGATTTGTATTTTTATTTTTATCATTACTTGTTTGTACATATATTTCCTGTTAATAAAGAACTCAATAGTAAATAGTAATCTGTATTGTGATATACAGATATGAATAAATATATCTTGGTTATTTATGCCATAACAATAATAATATAATATTTAAAAGACATATTGACCTCAGTAGCTTGATCGATAAGTCAGTAGACTCGTAACTGGAGGTCGGTGGTTCAAGTCCCAAGTGCAGCAAAGATTTATTAAAGTGACTTTAAGTAATAATTTTGATTAACACAAATATGAAATCATGTGTGCAATGCCTATTGTGCTAACTTACTCGGCCATGGTGACTACTCAAAAAAGAATATCATGATGCTAGAAAATGATGATGAAATTTGGAGATTTGTAATGCTGAGCAGCGACTCACGACAAGTGTGACAAAAGAACACAAAGATAACTAAATACATTATTATTATTATTATCTGACCTGGTTGCAGGGTTTTCAGTGAATCACTTACAATTAACACTGCGAACTAATTAGAACTATTGTTACAACTTGATTCCATTTGATTTTAACGTCCTGATTTGATATAGATAGTCAGGACGGGGGTTTTACTCCTCCAGTCACAACCGTTACGCCACGGAGGCTGGTCTTATATTAAATACATACGTTAACATATTTTCTTACAATGTTAGGTAGAGGTAGATCTGGTAGTTTGGTAGGGACTAGGGAACACTTTTCTGAAGACGCCGACACGCCTGTCGTCTTGAATGTGCTAGCTTCTCGCTCCGGAGCTTCCTGAGTTTTGGTTTTCTTTTTCCTCCGAGGAGGCGCCACAGGAGCTTGCACGCTGGTCTGCTCAGCGCTAGAGGTGGGCGTGTGGTTCGAAGCTTTCGTACTGGCGATCACGTCCGGTTCTTGCAGGGCGGGTAGCTTTTCCTTCTGGGGAGAGTTGGTGCCGCTGGGGGGAGCGGTGGAGCTCTCGGACTTGTGAGGACCCGTGACACGCACCAGGTCCCCGTAACTGGCGCTCCTCAGGGTGCTCGTGCTCCCCGACTTCTCTTTGTTTTGACTTAAGACTCCACCTGAAAATATCATTGTGACACTCATCATTGTATGTGGCGGCATTACCAGAGTAAAAAAAAATAATGTAATAAAATTCGAAAAGTACAGGAGGCTCTTAGTAATGCTGCGCTACCCACAAACATTGTGAAAAGGCCTTGTGTTTAACCACAAAAAAAATCATACATACTTTCATTGTGACACTCATTTGTGACACTTTTCTGATTATACTGATTAAAATAGAGAGGTTAGTTGATAGCATGGATAATCAGAACTATTACCTGCTGATGAGAGCAAATAAGCTTGAAACAGCCCCTTAAACAATGGCTAATTATATATTAGCGCTAGCTCTTTTGGCAGGATATTATTTTGGAATAAAATACCTTTATTAGTAGTATGTCTTTTATACTGCTAACAGCATGCTATAAGTAGACCATAGCAGTCTAAAATACCCTCTTTTATAAGATATAAAATACCAATAAAAGAGGCTAATATTTAAGTATTAAAATACCGATACTATTTAGGTAGTATTAGCACGTGCTATTATCATGCTATTATACTGTCTTTTAGCGCTATTTTAGCGCTGTTTTAGCGCAAGTAATAAAATACCGATACTATTTAAGTAGTATTAGCACGTGCTATTATCATGCTATTATGCTGTCTTTTAGCGCTATTTTACCGGTATTTTAGCGCTTCGACGCTATTGAAGCGTTAGTGACATAATATCGCCTATAAACGTAAGACGCCATTTTTCGGTTCATTACTGATCTGTAAAATAATTGTTTCTTTTGCTTTTGTGAAAACTAAAAAATCTAAAATTCTATTTATTCTCTTGATATTATCGTTTTTCCTAAGTTGAAAACATAAATTATTTGGCCCTGTTATACCTCAAACCTGACTTCATGAAATAACCTCCTTGGATTTAAAGTGGTAAGATTTAAATATTTGCTCCAATAAAACAAACAAAAAGTTGACAGAACTTACAAAGTACCAAGTGGAAATTCACCTGCCCACAATTCAAGGCATTGTACTATAATTGAGAACTTTCATTCATCTTGCTGTGATCAAACTAATTAGCATTATCCTGGAAACCCCAACAGGAAGTCTAATTCTATTGAAGTTAGTGATTGAATACAATCATTGTCAGACTACATTGAGGTGATAAAAAATTCAACCACTTGCTAAATCTAATCCAAGAAGTCACTGTTTGAGGAAGGAGCAACGGTGCAGCTTGAGTCTCATAAGTATCCATATCCATAGAAGCCAGAAAACTGAATTCTCCAGCTTTTCCAGCAGCTTAAAACTCCATTCCAGATTCAATAAGTAGCAATCATTGCCTGTCCAGAAATAATTTACTTTATTTTCATTTTGATCTTATAATTTTAGTTATTAGGTTTGATTTACATTAGATGAGATCTCTAGGCTTTTGTGAAGTGGTTTTTAACCAAAAAATTTAAATAAAATTGATACGTTTCCCTTGATTTTTCTTACAATCTTTATTTCATACTTTAAAGGTGTTAATCCCTCCTGAAGGTTATTTCAATCAATCAAATGTTTATTGTGAATAATAATATACAAAGTATGTGTTTCACATTTATCTTAAATTACTAATTAGATAACTTAAACTAAATAAAAACCAATGCCTCAAGGGAAACTAGTCTCAGGCATCAAGTGGCCCCGGGAAAGGGAGAAGCAAAAGGAGAAAAAGTAAAAGAGAGATAGCAAAATGTGAAGTGTGGTGATAAGAGAGCCAGTGAAGATAATGAGAGAAGAGTTGTATTAAATTTTTTATTTTCAATATTCTGCAGAATATTATTTTGAATATTCTGTATTTGTTACGAGTTCCTACACCTTGAATGAGACTTATAGTAACAACTAAATAGATCTCTGCTTGTGTTTATGAGAACACAACTCAACTCAATTTTTAATTCATCTGTATACTTTCATAGTACCTACTAACAAATCATACCAAAGAACATATTTGATTATCATCAGTATTAGTTAAAAATAAGCATTATCTTTATTACTAAGAATTGTCTTTTTTTTAAAAAGATGAGTGTTTCACAGCCTTTTTATTTCGTAGCCATGAAACAGGAGCTACTGTAGACACTTGTGGTCTGTGTTGTAGCCTTCCCATCCCGTAGTATGCCTCCCCTCTGATGGGCGAGAAGTGACACAATACTTCCCATTTAGGTACTGGGTCAACACGAGCGCACCGGAAGGTATCCCTTACAAACAATTGTAACCAAATTAAGAATACAAATTTTTGTCGGCATGGGGGATCGAACCCGGGATCTTCCGCATGGCAAGCGAGAGCTTAACCACTGAGCTAATCTTTTTAATGCAATTTACAGGACTATCCTAAAAGTAAACAGATTAATTTCTAAGCTGTCTTATCCATTTTGATTGAATTGTTTACCATAAGATAAGCTTTAAAACATAATTTTTGCTAAAATTGTTACTATCTGAATTATTTTTTTCCTTTTTTATTAATTTTTTTATCAATGCTTGGTAGGAAATCAATACTTTACCCCTAGTAATTTTAAAATCTGTTGCTATTATTCATCAATATGGTATCCAAAGATTCCATTCCTACCCAGCCTGATTCTGGGAAGATGTTTTAGAAATAAGTAATGGAGAACCTTGTAATGCTTCAAACATTCAAGTAAAATCAGGCATAGTGGTTAGTTTTAACACAAAGTGCTTTTCATCCTTACATGCTTTTGAAGGTAATAAGAATAGCCATATCATATTGTTTCTTATGGTACAAATTTATTACCCATGAGCTATAGTTATTGGTCTCCTCAGTATCACATACATTTAATTAGATTTTAAAACACTAGCAATGATTAATTTAAAAAGTGTGTTCAATTGTACCTGATTTGAAATATTTTACCTACTGTTTTGTTTTGATTTTATTAAATTAGGTAGTTCTTTAAATAAATCAAATTCGCATTACTTTAAAAAATACTATGTTTTATTATTTCTTTACATATTTTATCAATAAAAGTGTCTCTGATATTAGAGTCCCAAACTCAGACACTTTTATTGATTAATTCTTTATTTGGCTTTGAAATTCAAACAGTGTTCCGATATGTAAATTTTAGTGTATTCAGGTCTGAAAGTCACTTCATAAATGGTTTAAATCAAGATGGACATTTTACATAAATGATCTTCTAAAAAATGTCCCCTGCGGTTCTTTAATACGTCTGTGAGTTTGTATTGCACTATACTAGAGCTCAAATTCATAGAAATGGTGGAAATAAACTAAAAAATCTGGTGTGACACCAGGAAAGCTCATCACTTGAAAAGAAGTCAAATTCCACCACTGGTGACTCAACGGTAACATTTAGCTAAAAATCAATGTAAATTTCGTAATCAGCACCTGAAAATCGTTGGATTTGATATGTCACAATCCCCGTCTAGGGTGAATAATAAAAAAGTTAATCCAAGGGACCCCCCCCCCAAATACAGGTATTGGTGATTGCATTACTTTCCTTTCTATAGGATAAGGAAAGTAAAAACTACATGGGATGAAGAAAAAAAAATACTTCAGAAAAGCATATATAATATACAAACTAATTAATGGTATTCTCTTTAGTAATTTATTTTTCTTCCTTGAAACTTTTTTTTGTACATTGTTTTACTCCAAAAATGCTACCCCATTTGTAGTTACTCGAGTAACTAAAAATGGAGTAGCATTCTTGGAGTAAAACTTTGTAAAAAAGAAAAGTTTTAAGGAAGAAAAATAAATTACTAAAGAAAATCCCATTAGTTTATCATGATAATGATCTGCTAAAAACGTGCTAGAGTAGCGTGCTTTTAGCATTCTTCATGAGAAGCTAAAATTATGCTAAAAGCGCCAGTATAGTATCGTGGAATAAAATGCTACTAAAAGAGATATTAAATAGTAATAGTATTACAATATAAGATCAAATAAAAGAAAGAAAAATAGCATACATTAAGCGTAATTTTAGCATCTGCTAAAAGTAGTATAAAAGTAGTAATATTAGAAGGCTTTTAGCGTAACAATAGCAGATCAACTAGTGCTTGGGTATAATAGTGCGCTAAAAACGTGATAATAGCACGCTCATACATTACGTGATAATAGCATACATTAAGCGTAATTTTAGCATCTGCTAAAAGTAGTAATATTAGAAGGCTTTTAGCGTAACAATAGCAGATCAACTAGTGCTTGGGTATAATAGTGCGCTAAAAACGTGATAATAGCACGCTCATACATTAAGTGATAATAGCATACATTAAGCGTAATTTTAGCATCTGCTAAAAGTAGTAATATTAGAAGGCTTTTAGCGTAACAATAGCAGATCAACTAGTGCTTGGGTATAATAGTGCGCTAAAAACGTGATAATAGCACGCTCATACATTACGTGATAATAGCATACATTAAGCGTAATTTTAGCGTCTGCTAAAAGTAGTATAAAAGTAGTAATATTAGAAGGCTTTTAGCGTAACAATAGCAGATCTACTAGTGCTTGGGTATAATAGTGCGCTAATAACGTGATAATAGCACGCGCGCTATTATACCCAAAAATGGGATAATAGCACGAAAAGAGCGGTCATAGCCATGCTATTAGCGTAATATAATCCTGCTAATATTGTGATAATAACGTGCTTAGCACATGCGCTACAGAATACCTGAATATTCTTTAAGTACGATAGTATCGTGCTAAAAGTATCTTTTTTGTTTAGGGGGAGCTGTCCAGGTATGGTCTGATATTCATGTACATCTAGTACAACTTCTCACTTTTCTGATTATACTGATATTATTGCATACTTTTTTTTTGTTGATAAGAATATAACATCATTTAGGCTGTTACCCCTAAATGACAATACTAATGTTCATTAAACATGTACTAATGCTACAGTGCACTTTAAATTTGACTATTTACTGCTGCTGCAACCTCTCAACAAACTCCATTTGGAACAGATCACTTTCAACGTATCATCTGCTTGGGAAAGGCGATGGGACGAAGAAGCCACCGAAACCATTCCTGGCTTTGACTTACCTAGACGATCTTGGGTTAGATTAAATAGAATTAGAACCAACTTTGGCAAGTGTAATGATCTGATGTATAAATGGGGAATCAAGCCCTCACCAACTTGTAACTGTGGTGCATCAAACCAAACCATTTTGCACATTATCATGGATTGCCCTTTAACATCCTATTGTGGTAATTTTGATGTCTTTTTCAAAGGATCTGAAGAAGCTAGAATTTGTTAAAAATCTCACTGTTTCAATATAGCCTTTTTCATCTCTTAGTCACTTATTTAATTTTCTCTGTTGTCATGTTATTATTATTATTATTTTTTCTCATTCTCTATATTGTACCAATTTATTTTGTAAAATAAAACAGTCATACGATAAATAAATAAAATAAATAAATACTGGAAAGGTCAAAATGCTCATGCTCCAGGTGGAGTCTGTTGCAAAATTTTAAATAAATTAAACCTATGATTCCAACTATTTTTTTGTTGTTGGCATATTCCTTTAATAATTATTCAGTAGAACCCCGATTTATTGAGCCTAAATTTAATATTATGTACTCTTGATTATTTATGATTTATCAACACACAAAAATCGAAGTTTCTTTAATACATATTTCTTGGTAATATGAACCCTCAATTTTACTATTTATGTACTCGTACATACAAATGTCGTCATTTTTTGGCTGTAAAAGCTCAACCCGAAAAATTGGTTTCACTCACCAGTGTCCGATAAGCCACTAAGCAATCTCCCCACTCTACCAAGACTCGTCATACTCTGCAGTGATAGAGCATCATGCTCTATAATCTTGAATGGGTGAGATGTCTTGTATGAGGTTCCATCAGAAGGATACACACCCTCAATGGAAGAGGTCTGACTATCTGGTGGAGATGAACTCACACCCACAGCCTCCTCATCCTCAGTCTGCATTCGAGTTCGAAGTTCTTGAAACTTCCAGTGATTTTGTCTTCCTCCATGAGAACTTGGTTTCCTTTCCAAGAGCTGAAAATAAATAAATAAGTTTAATCAAATCAAAAAAATTCAATAGAGTTGACCACTGCTTTGACTAAATAGTGCTTCTTCTTCAAGGGAAGAGAGAGAGAGAAAATAGTAGTAAGATGTAGAATGAAGGAAATTAGAAATTAGATTTGGTAGGAAGAGTGTAGAGTACTGTAGAGTCTCAAACCACTGTTCTAGTGTACTTTTAGTTGGATTGTATGTATACTTGTATACGACATAGGAGATATAGGTATATTATAATTAAGGTATAAGCCATTGACCAAGACTTTTGGGATGGACCATATTAAATTAATTGACTAAATATGGTACAATATTGTGACTAGCACAACTTACAACTGTGTCTGGAGGTGCTGGTGCAATGAAAACATCATCATCATCATTGACATTATTTGCTTCACATTTTGTTAATTTCTGAAGATCAGTTTCACTATTGAGTGACCTGAATGTATCCCTGGAACTACTAGTACTTGGCCTCCTGTAAATAAAGATTTTGTAATAGGATCCAATAAATTTTATTTATCGTAAAGCTTTATTACACATCTTAAAGTGAAAATAAAATAAATAGATAATAACTGAACTTAATACAGAAAAAAAAAGTTTTGAAAAAATGCAAATATACAAACATAAAAGCACACAGCCAAACATGAACACATCACTTCCACTGAATAGTTTCTACTATTAATATATTCTTTTCTTTTTCTAATGGGTTATAGAGGGCCATAGGGGCCCAAACCTTCCACAGACCAGATAATGAGGATAGGTTTGACAGTCATTTCTTGTGCCTTGTACAGTTGATGCTTCTCTGGTAGGTGGTTCCCGAAACAATACTTTTCTACAGGACTAGGGTGTTAACCCAATGCTTCCAGACTCCAGAGACAAAAGTGATAAGACAAGAAGTTAGTATAATATACTTATAGCTTATAATATACTTAAGGGTTGGGTGGAAGAGATTGCCATAGGCAATAACCCCGCCCTTTAGTTAGGACTTATGTTTTTATATATTTTCTATTCTTTTTCATTTTCATTGTATATATTGTTTCCATTTTTTTTCATTGTTAAATTAATTATTTGTATGTACATAATGTCCATTTATACTTAATAAAGCATTGTATAATAATAATAATAATAATAATAATAATAATAATAATAATAATAATAATAATAATAATAATAATAATAATAATAATAATAATAGCTACCGACTGCCAAAATATTAAATTTGTTATAGATGAAATAAAAATAATATTGTAGATTGTTTGACCGTGAATATATCAGCTTTTCAAAAAAAATATTACTATCACTTTTTTATCATGATTGTAGAGGTTAATCACCAGGACTAGTGCCGGGTGGACTTATAAGGCAATTCTTCTCTATCTTTATATTTTTTTTTTGCATTTTAAGAAGAAGAAAAAATTACATGAGTTTGACAAGTGATTATACTATAAGAACATGTAACCTAACAAAATTCATTTTTCTTTTGTTGAAAATTAGAGCTTCTGAACTGTCGCTGAAAACAGCACCATGGAATTTCTTGTTGAAAAAATACATGAAAATTAAATAGATTTCATTTTGTCTTCTAACACACAAGGAAAAATTTCCTACTAAATTTCAGAATTATCCAATTTTAAAGGCCTACATGCCAAATTTACAGATTCCAGAGACAATTTTTTTTGATGTCACAATTACTCCAAGCTTCAATAAATCATTGATGAACCATCTCTAACCAACAACACCCTCAGAGTATGAGTATCACCTTATCCATTGAGCTACTGAGGTCTGTCCACTGTATATATTCAGGACACCTGTATACTAAATAATACCTTTATAACAGGTGCAGACAAATTATATTTGAAAATAATAATATTTTAAGAGGCCCTAGGGTATATGGTTCATAAAATGTTGTAGAATACTATCACAAGACCTAGAGATCAAAGTTAAAAACTGATCCAAAAATAGTACCTATGCATATCATGAAATGTTTTTATGTAAATTGGGCTTGTCCCTTTAAATATGTACACTATATTATCTAAGAGTAAAACACCCCAAAATGCAGACAACTTGATCTGGGTTACTTACTTCAAAGTTCTAGATCTATTTGGTGTATTGTCCTCAGCATCAAAGAACTCTTCAGAATCACTGCTGGTGCTCGCAGGAGAGGGCATGGTATTTGCATCTGTAGGAGTAAATGCTCAAGGTGAACAGTTCTTACCCATCACTGGTTTTTCTATCTTTCCATTGATAATGGGGTAGCCCAATGCATCAAAATCAACAAATATTAGGCCAAAACAACAAATTAATTAAGTCCTGGCTCGCCTGCGATAAGTTATCTTGTGAACCAAGGTCAACGTATCTAATAATTACCAGTTAATTTATAATTAAAAAATTGTTATCACAGAAAACCTGTCAGGTTGCTTTTTCACAGATGACTAAAAAGCAGACTCCGCCGGCGTGAAAGTGAATGAGGCATGGCCCGATTTTTCTGCAAATCCTACTAACCGAAATTTTCTTTTATATTCATAGAAACAACACATTTAAAATGACTCGAATTAATTTTTAAGCTTTTTTAGATTCTTGATTCTGATAAGGTCTGTGATAAGAATGATAAATGTTATGTCTCTGAAGTGAACATTTAAAAACTGATAAAACAAAACAATCTACAGGGTACAACAAAATCCTTTGACTCACTCTGTCTCTCTCTCAAGTTATGGGATTAATTTCCATTTATTTTTTCCCCCTTTCCTTTTTAAAAAATGTCCCTATTTGCGATCTGAAGATTTATTGGAAAATAGGTGATAACACATCCGTTAATTGTTATGGGAAAGGAAACTCGTTTCAGTAAGTACGAGGAACGACTATTACGGTATCGCCGTTCTCGGTGAAGTGAACTCGTAATTATTAGGTCTCGGGTGCGACAACCAGATCCATTTTCAATCCCCTTAAACAAAAAGGTGTCTCTGATCTACTAACTCCGATATAGTAGTCTCGGAGATTGATACGAGAGAGTAAAAACAGCGTGCTCGGAAACATCTTTCTCTGGGAGTACTACGAGAGAGTAAAAAAAGCGTGCTCGGAAACATCTTTCTCTGGGAGTACTGCGGGAATGGATAGAAACTCTCCCGGAGAATGTTTAACCAACTTACTCGGAACCTATCCCGGATCTATGCCCGAGCTAACTCGGGACAAGATCCAAGCTAACTCCAAGCTAACGTCCCGAGTACATGGTCTCGGAACGGTCTCCGAACGAGATCCAATACCCTGTGGCAACACCGCAATGCGCCTGGCTCCATATCTTAAGAGCGTGCACGCATTTTGTTTTTAATTTTTAAAGTTCTTTGTTTTATGCGACGTTAAACATAAATTAAAAAAAAATCTCCTGTAGGTAAATGTTGTAATCTTTTTAAAAGTCGTAAGTTGTTTTATCATATCATAATAGGTGTAATGTGTAATCTTTTTATAGTTTCTTCTTTTGCAAAAGTGTTTGGTTTTCACAGACATACCCTTGTGTTAGTATCTATTGATTGCAATCAATAGATACTACTACTAAAATAATTATGATCTATGGAGGAAATCCACATGATATTTTCCACCTGTTTACATGTATTGTGCATCCAATCCAACATAGCTTCAACCTGAAGAAACCTATTGAAGCTGCCTCCCTCCTCAAACATATTGAACCTGACATGGGATAAGTGAAAGTGACTACAAATTGATGATTTACACAAAATAATTATATCTAACAATTTCTGATAAAAGTCCAACAAGTTGACTCTTCCAGAGTTCCTACATCATAGTTTTAGGGTGTAACTAAAAAGAAATTTTTCTCTACTTTAAAAAGTTTACTGTTCTAAAGTGTACCAATTTCCATGCATTAATCATAAGTGAGTTTTACACTCCAATTAGTGGGGTAAGCAATATCTTAACAATATCTTACATTTTACATTTTTTTATAGTCAAACCAGGATATGTATGTGGAAATGCTGGAGATTAACCTGTTCCAGATATTCCACTTAATCAGAATCACACTCTTAACAGGTGTCTGACTGGGGGATTTTAAACAGGGAAAAGACCAGTGTTTTGCTAGACAACTATGAACAGAGAACTGACTAGCTAAAGGCTTTTTAATAGGTTCACATTATTGAAGATTTGACTATACTGTTCCATAATCAATAGATCCTGTGTTCAATTCACAGTTTTTTTTTCTTTCAAACAGCAATTCTGTTCCCTTTAAAAATGAGGCATTCCTAGCCCTTATCAGGCTAAGTGAGGTTAATGTGGGTAGCTGGGACTATTCCCAGTAAATTCAGTATACAACTCCCATTTTTATTTTAAATAAATAAATCTGTTCTCCGAAAATGTGAGGCTGGTATATCTAGCCCTACTCAGGCTGAGTGAGGTGAATGTGGGTATCTGGTACTGTTCCCATTAAATTCAGAATGAAATTCCCATCCTCACTATCTCAAATCAGGACAGGGGTTTTTCATGAACCAGTTATAACATATAAAAAAATATTGTAAGTTTAGAAGAAGTATTAAGTGTTGCAAATTTAGACAGTTTTTTTACTTGTAATAAGTACATTTTTTACTATAATGTGTTCATTAATTTTAATTTTTAAAACAGTAGCTTGTATTATTCAAGATTTGACTACTCCCCGTAATCTAAAGATTTTGGTTCATTTTTGTTGTTGTGAAACAGATAATTCTCCTTCTTTAGAAAATATGAGGCTGACATGTGTATACACAGCCTTTATCAGGCTGGGTGAGGTTAATGTGGGTAACAGGTTTGTGAGTTTCCTGCAAATGAGGGTAAAACCTCTGTCATGATATGACTATGCAATTGAGGTTAAACCCACTTTAATCAAACAAAAAAAAAATCTGGAAGACTGTTCTTTTTTTTATGAATGCCATATTATAGTCAAAATTCTCTCTGGGTTCTATTTCCTAATTTCATCTCTAATAATCTCAACTTCTGTTCTGGTAGTCTTTGTCTTCGGGCAGCCTGCTGCTGGGCAGGAAGATGGCATTTCAGCACATCTCTCTCTTAATTACCTATATGTATAATAGATTTAGATTAATTAAGTCCACTTGGCTTAATTTATCTGCTGATTCTATGTATTATATTCTGTTTGTTTCATGTTTTTGTTTGTTACATATTTTTGCTTTTAATTCTTTTACCATGAAAATGGAAAAATATAAAACTGAAAAACACAAATTGTCTTCTTATTTATTAATGTTAGCATTTCATCAACAGCTTTTCATCATTGTAGAACCAAATTGCCTTGAAATAGTATATTTTTCATCAAATCCAAATTAATTTTAAAAATTTCCTGTGAAATCACAATTTTCAATTTTTTCCGGGCAATGGCGGTGGTATGAAATTCAATATGGAGCCCCTTAATTATTAAGTAGGTATTCAATTTCCAAAACCTTGTAAAAATAAGCTTAATAAAATGCTCAGGGGGAGGAAATAGTAAGCTTATAAAAGTGTTTCTAAAATGTTAAGCCTTGTCAAAATAAGCTTTATAAAATGTTTGAATCTTGTCAAAATAAGTGTTTTTAAAATCTTTTTAAACACTTTCTGTGCCGTCTGGGTAGTCTGCTGTGACTAAAGATAGAGATACTTTTAAGATGTGAACTTATGTGATACTTTTATTTTCATGTCAATTTTTTTTCTAATGTTTCTAAATTAATTGCATAAATATATTGATACCTTAGATTCCTTGGGTCAAATAAGCATGGATTATCTCTATCAACTAGGGGTCAGAAATGGACCCTAACTGAGTTAGAACTGACTTAAACTCGAAAAATTAATATTAAAAATTGAATTCGTATCCTATGTCCTATACATATTATGTCCTAACTAAAGGGCGGGGTTATTCCCCTTAAACAAAAAACAGTCTCGGAACCATCTCCGAGATCTAGGAACGAGATTGTATCGTCCTGTCTCGGATCCCAAAAAATGATATCGGAGACACCTAGGAGACCATTCGGAGACTGCTCCGGGACAGTCTACGTCCGCACCGTAGCGTCGATTGCTGGTGCTCGAGATTGCTCCAAGATCGGTCTCGGGAACTGTCTCCGAGATCATTCTCGGGGACCGTCTCCGAGCCTTCTCGGAACCGTCTCCGAGAACATTCTCGGGGACTGTCTCCGAGCCTTCTCGGAACCGTCTCCGAGAACATTCTCGGGGACTGTCTCTTCTAGACCACAGACCGTTTTAAATACCCTGGGAATTTTAGCTGTAAAACCACCTAAAAATAATACGATACATTTTTATAATAGAACATTTTTTTTATTGTGAAATTTAAAATAAAATAATTAAGAACAAAACAAAAATAAAAGAAGAATACACCTTAAAGAATGAAAAATCCCAATAAGAGACTAGAAACAATTGGAATAAAGAGATTGCCATAGGCAATAACCAATAACCCCGCCCTTTAGTTAGGACATATGTATAGGACATAGGATACGAATTCAATTTTTAATATTAATTTTTCGAGTTTAAGTCAGTTCTAACTCAGTTAGGGTCCATTTCTGACCCCTAGTTGATAGAGATAATCCATGCTTATTTGACCCAAGGAATCTAAGGTATCAATATATTTATGCAATCAATTTAGAAACATTAGAAAAAAAATTGACATGAAAATAAAAGTATCACATAAGTTCACATCTTAAAAGTATCTCTATCTTTAGTCACAGCAGACTACCCAGACGGCACAGAAAGTGTTTAAAAAGATTTTAAAAACACTTATTTTGACAAGATTCAAACATTTTATAAAGCTTATTTTGACAAGGCTTAACATTTTAGAAACACTTTTATAAGCTTACTATTTCCTCCCCCTGAGCATTTTATTAAGCTTATTTTTACAAGGTTTTGGAAATTGAATACCTACTTAATAATTAAGGGGCTCCATATTGAATTTCATACCACAGCCATTGCCCGGAAAAAATTGAAAATTGTGATTTCACAGGAAATTTTTAAAATTAATTTGGATTTGATGAAAAATATACTATTTCAAGGCAATTTGGTTCTACAATGATGAAAAGCTGTTGATGAAATGC
Organism: Bactericera cockerelli; assembly: GCA_024516035.1. Classification (NCBI taxonomy): domain Eukaryota; kingdom Metazoa; phylum Arthropoda; class Insecta; order Hemiptera; family Triozidae; genus Bactericera; species Bactericera cockerelli. Next base: position 46,747,935 of record CM044957.1, read on the forward strand.
TAACATTAATAAATAAGAAGACAATTTGTGTTTTTCAGTTTTATTTTTTTCCATTTTCATGGTAAAAGAATTAAAAGCAAAAATATGTAACAAACAAAAACATGAAACAAACAGAATATAATACATAGAATCAGCAGATAAATTAAGCCAAGTGGACTTAATTAATCTAAATCTATTATACATATAGGTAATTAAGAGAGAGATGTGCTGAAATGCCATCTTCCTGCCCAGCAGCAGGCTGCCCGAAGACAAAGACTACCAGAACAGAAGTTGAGATTATTAGAGATGAAATTAGGAAATAGAACCCAGAGAGAATTTTGACTATAATATGGCATTCATAAAAAAAAGAACAGTCTTCCAGATTTTTTTTTTGTTTGATTAAAGTGGGTTTAACCTCAATTGCATAGTCATATCATGACCGAGGTTTTACCCTCATTTGCAGGAAACTCACAAACCTGTTACCCACATTAAGCTCACCGAGCCTGGGTTGGGCCATTTTATTCTGAATTTACTGGGAATAGTACCAGGTAGCCACATTAACCTCACCCAGCCTGATAAAGGCTGTGTATACACATGTCAGCCTCATATTTTCTAAAGAAGGAGAATTATCTGTTTCACAACAACAAAAATGAACCAAAATCTTTAGATTACGGGGAGTAGTCAAATCTTGAATAATACAAGCTACTGTTTTAAAAATTAAAATTAATGAACACATTATAGTAAAAAATGTACTTATTACAAGTAAAAAAACTGTCTAAATTTGCAACACTTAATACTTCTTCTAAACTTACAATATTTTTTTATATGTTATAACTGGTTCATGAAAAACCCCTGTCCTGATTTGAGATAGTGAGGATGGGAATTTCATTCTGAATTTAATGGGAACAGTACCAGATACCCACATTCACCTCACTCAGCCTGAGTAGGGCTAGATATACCAGCCTCACATTTTCGGAGAACAGATTTATTTATTTAAAATAAAAATGGGGGTTGTATACTGAATTTACTGGAATAGTCCCAGCTACCCACATTAACCTCACTTAGCCTGATAAGGGCTAGGAATGCCTCATTTTTAAAGGGAACAGAATTGCTGTTTGAAAGAAAAAAAAACTGTGAATTGAACACAGGATCTATTGATTATGGAACAGTATAGTCAAATTTTCAATAATGTGAACCTATTAAAAAGCCTTTAGCTAGTCAGTTCTCTGTTCATAGTTGTCTAGCAAAACACTGGTCTTTTCCCTGTTTAAAATCCCCCAGTCAGACACCTGTTAAGAGTGTGATTCTGATTAAGTGGAATATCTGGAACAGGTTAATCTCCAGCATTTCCACATACATATCCTGGTTTGACTATAAAAAAATGTAAAATGTAAGATATTGTTAAGATATTGCTTACCCCACTAATTGGAGTGTAAAACTCACTTATGATTAATGCATGGAAATTGGTACACTTTAGAACAGTAAACTTTTTAAAGTAGAGAAAAATTTCTTTTTAGTTACACCCTAAAACTATGATGTAGGAACTCTGGAAGAGTCAACTTGTTGGACTTTTATCAGAAATTGTTAGATATAATTATTTTGTGTAAATCATCAATTTGTAGTCACTTTCACTTATCCCATGTCAGGTTCAATATGTTTGAGGAGGGAGGCAGCTTCAATAGGTTTCTTCAGGTTGAAGCTATGTTGGATTGGATGCACAATACATGTAAACAGGTGGAAAATATCATGTGGATTTCCTCCATAGATCATAATTATTTTAGTAGTAGTATCTATTGATTGCAATCAATAGATACTAACACAAGGGTATGTCTGTGAAAACCAAACACTTTTGCAAAAGAAGAAACTATAAAAAGATTACACATTACACCTATTATGATATGATAAAACAACTTACGACTTTTAAAAAGATTACAACATTTACCTACAGGAGATTTTTTTTTAATTTATGTTTAACGTCGCATAAAACAAAGAACTTTAAAAATTAAAAACAAAATGCGTGCACGCTCTTAAGATATGGAGCCAGGCGCATTGCGGTGTTGCCACAGGGTATTGGATCTCGTTCGGAGACCGTTCCGAGACCATGTACTCGGGACGTTAGCTTGGAGTTAGCTTGGATCTTGTCCCGAGTTAGCTCGGGCATAGATCCGGGATAGGTTCCGAGTAAGTTGGTTAAACATTCTCCGGGAGAGTTTCTATCCATTCCCGCAGTACTCCCAGAGAAAGATGTTTCCGAGCACGCTTTTTTTACTCTCTCGTAGTACTCCCAGAGAAAGATGTTTCCGAGCACGCTGTTTTTACTCTCTCGTATCAATCTCCGAGACTACTATATCGGAGTTAGTAGATCAGAGACACCTTTTTGTTTAAGGGGATTGGTTATTGCCTATGGCAATCTCTTTATTCCAATTGTTTCTAGTCTCTTATTGGGATTTTTCATTCTTTAAGGTGTATTCTTCTTTTATTTTTGTTTTGTTCTTAATTATTTTATTTTAAATTTCACAATAAAAAAAATGTTCTATTATAAAAATGTATCGTATTATTTTTAGGTGGTTTTACAGCTAAAATTCCCAGGGTATTTAAAACGGTCTGTGGTCTAGAAGAGACAGTCCCCGAGAATGTTCTCGGAGACGGTTCCGAGAAGGCTCGGAGACAGTCCCCGAGAATGTTCTCGGAGACGGTTCCGAGAAGGCTCGGAGACGGTCCCCGAGAATGATCTCGGAGACAGTTCCCGAGACCGATCTTGGAGCAATCTCGAGCACCAGCAATCGACGCTACGGTGCGGACGTAGACTGTCCCGGAGCAGTCTCCGAATGGTCTCCTAGGTGTCTCCGATATCATTTTTTGGGATCCGAGACAGGACGATACAATCTCGTTCCTAGATCTCGGAGATGGTTCCGAGACTGTTTTTTGTTTAAGGGGATAATTCATCGACAATACAGGGTGGTCCAGAAAGTTTGCACCAAAATGATAGGGGTAATAAAAGAGACCATTTCCAACAAAAATATTCCCGGACATTTTCCTTTATTTTTTGTCGTTTTCAAAATGGCGGCCAAAACGTGTGTTTTTCAAATACGTGCGTTCAGAACCTTGACAGCCTAAATGAGCATGAACATTAAACAATTGAACGGGTTAGTTTAACTTATTTTAATTAAAATTTTATTCTCAATTCAAAAATGCAATCCGTTTTTTTCTAGGTGGTACAGAAAAAATTAAAAAAATCAAAAGCCAGACCAAAGTCGGAATATTGAAAAACACACTTTTGGCCGCCATTTTGAAAACGACAAAAAATAAAGGAAAATGTCCGGGAATATTTTTGTTGGAAATGGTCTCTTTTATTACCCCTATCATTTTGGTGCAAACTTTCTGGACCACCCTGTATATCAAAATTTGGTTCAGAGCGACATATGAAAATGGTCTTCAGAGCAAAAAAATCAATTTTAGTGCCTGTTGAATTCCTTCTGAAGTAAAGGGATAAATTTGAGTTGATCAATTCAGCAAAGATTTTGTTGTACCCTATAAAAATATACCTGTATGAATTCACCTACAACGTTTCTACCTACAAGATTTTTTTAGGGTTTTTCGAATTCAGTTCCTAGCTACAATATTTAGGGTTTTCTTTCAAAATTTTATGCACTGCCCGAGGCAAAGTATCCATTATACACATATAGGGCCTTTTTTAATATACATAACACATAGTGAACAATATTTTATGGCAATATCAACTATATTTTATGGCAATTTTTCTGGTTGAAATAGAAATAATTCACAAAAATGGCTTAAACTAACGAATTTAAAAAATTATTATAGAACTGCCCGACACTAACTGTTCGTTGTACACACATTGGGCCTATTTTTTTTAAAATGAACAAAGTCTTGGGTATGCGGGATATTCATTTAACCGTAATTGACCGTTTCAGTTTTGAGATATAGCCTGTAGAAAACAAGATCTTCCTTTAAAAATGTACAGCACATGGTATTTTATATTTAAGACACTGCCCAAGGCAGACCATTCGTTGTACACACATAGAGCCTATTTCTTTTAAATGAACAAAGTCTTGGGTATGCTGAATATTCATTTAACCGTAATTGACCGGTTCAGTTTTGAGATAGTGCCTGTTGAAGACCAGCTCTCACACGATAACTTGTAAAGCGCAGTTCAAAATTCAAGTCACTGCCCAAGACAAACCATTCGTTGTGCACACATAGGGCCTATTTTTTTTTTAAATGAACAAAGTCTTGGGTATGCGAAATATTAATTTAACCGTAATTGACCGGTTCAGTTTTGAGATATTGCCTGTAGATCACAAGCTCTTCCTTGAAGAATATACAGCACATGATATTTTATATTTAAGACACTACCCAAGGCAAACCATTCGTTGTACACACATAGGGTCTTTTTGAATGTACTAGACACATACCAAGCCATCTAATATGTTAATTTAAACAAAGTTGTTGGTGTCATTTTTGAGATATTGCTTGTTGAATTCCTACCTACAATAATTAGTGTTTTTAGATTCGAAATGATATCGGCACTGCCCGAGGCAAAATGTCCAGTGTACACATTTAGGGTCATATTTATTTTGCTTAACACATACTGAGACACATTCTGTGGCAATTTCAGCAGAGTTGTAGGTGTCATTTTTGAGATATAGCCGGTTGAATAGAAAAAAGTTTCAGAAAAATTACTCTAATTATTACTTATAGACACTGCCCGAAGACAAAGTCATTCGTTGTACACATATAGGCCTATTTTTTTTAAATGAAACAAAGTCTTGGCTATGCGAAATATTAATTTAATGTAATTGACCGGTTAGTTTTGAGATATTGCCTGTAGACCACAAGCTCTTCACCTGAAAAATGTACAGCCATGGTATTTATATTTAAGACACTGCCCAAGGCAAACCATTCGTTGTACACACATAGGGCCTATTTTTTTTAATAAACAAAGTCTTGGGTATGCTGAATAATAATTTAACCGTAATTGACCGGTTCAGTTTTTGGATATTGCCGTTGAAGACCAGCTCTCCACGATAACATTGTAATGCGCAGTTCAAAATTCAGTCACTGCCCAAGGCAAAACCATTCGTTGTGCACACATAGGGCCTATTTTTTTTATATGAACAAAGTCTTGGGTATGCGAAATATTAATTTAACCGTAATTGACCGGTTCAGTTTTGAGATATTGCCTGTTGAAGACCAGCTCTCACACGATAATTGTAATGCGCAGTTCAAAGTTCAAGCACTGCCCAAGGCAAACCATTCGTTGTGCACACATGGGGCCTATTTTTTTATATGAACAAAGTCTTGGGTATGCGATATATTAATTTAACCGTAATTGACCGGTTCAGTTTTGAGATATTGCCTGTTGAAGACCAGCTCTCACACGATAACTTGTAATGCGCAGTTCAAAATTCAAGTCACTGCCCAAGGCAAACCATTCGTTGTGCACACATAGGGCCTATTTTTTTTATATGAACAAAGTCTTGGGTATGCGATATATTAATTTAACCGTAATTGACCGGTTCAGTTTTGAGATATTGCCTGTAGATCACAAGCTCTTCCTTGAAGAATATACAGCACATGATATTTTATATTTAAGACACTACCCAAGGCAAACCATTCGTTGTACACACATAGGGTCTTTTTGAATGTACTAGACACACACCAAGCCATCTAATATGTTAATTTAAACAAAGTTGTTGGTGTCATTTTTGAGATATTGCTTGTTGAATTCCTACCTACAATAATTAGTGTTTTTAGATTCGAAATGATATCGGCACTGCCCGAGGCAAAATGTCCAGTGTACACATTTAGGGTCATATTTATTTTACTTAACACATACTGAGACACATTCTGTGGCAATTTCAGCAGAGTTGTAGGTGTCATTTTTGAGATATAGCCGGTTGAATAGAAAAAAGTTCAGAAAAATTACTCTAATTATACTTATAGACACTGCCCGAGACAAAGTCTTCGTTGTACACATATACGGCCTATTTTTTTTAAATGAACAAAGTCTTGGCTATGCGAAATAATAATTTAACCGTAATTGACCGGTTCAGTTTTGAGATATTGCCTGTAGACCACAAGCTCTTCCCTGAAAAATGTACAGCACATGGTATTTTATATTTAAGACACTGCCCAAGGCAAACCATTCGTTGTACACACATAGGGCCTATTTTTTTTTAATAAACAAAGTCTTGGGTATGCTGAATAATAATTTAACCGTAATTTACCGGTTCAGTTTTGAGATATTGCCTGTTGAAGACCAGCTCTCACACGATAACTTGTAATGCGCAGTTCAAAATTCAAGTCACTGCCCAAGGCAAACCATTCGTTGTGCACACATAGGGCCTATTTTTTTATATGAACAAAGTCTTGGGTATGCGAAATATTAATTTAACCGTAATTGACCGGTTCAGTTTTGAGATATAGCCTGTTGAAGACCAGCTCTCACACGATAACTTGTAATGCGCAGTTCAAAATTCAAGTCACTGTCCAAGGCAAACCATTCGTTGTGCACACATGGGGCCTATTTTTTTATATGAACAAAGTCTTGGGTATGCGATATATTAATTTAACCGTAATTGACCGGTTCAGTTTTGAGATATTGCCTGTTGAAGACCAGCTCTCACACGATAACTTGTAATGCGCAGTTCAAAATTCAAGTCACTGCCCAAGGCAAACCATTCGTTGTGCACACATAGGGCCTATTTTTTTTATATTGAACAAAGTCTTGGGTATGCGAAATATTAATTTAACCGTAATTGACCGGTTCAGTTTTGAGATATTGCCTGTAGATCACAAGCTCTTCCTTGAAGAATATACAGCACATGATATTTTATATTTAAGACACTACCCAAGGCAAACCATTCGTTGTACACACATAGGGTCTTTTTGAATGTACTAGACACATACCAAGCCATCTAATATGTTAATTTAAACAAAGTTGTTGGTGTCATTTTTGAGATACGAGGTTTGGCTATTAATTTCGTAGACGCGAGCCGCCACGCAAAAGCTGTCCATGCTAGGAAGATATGATGAACATATTTAGACAGCTTAAAGTCTTGTGTTTTCATTGATAGCTGTCACATGTCTGTACTGTAATTAGTTCTGTTGTGACAGTCCGACGCGCGAGACACATTTTTTAATTTTGCCGGAATTATGATTGATACAAACGTTGAGCAACGAGTGATTTTTGAATTTTACGTAAAACATGCTGGTGAAACATTTTCTTTGTTAAAGACAGTGTACCAGGAGTCATGTTTGAAAAGATCAACACTTTATAAGTGGTTTAAACGGTTTCAAGATGGTCAGGAAGATGTTGAGGACGATCCACGTCCTGGTCGCCCCCAAAGCTCAAAAACTGACGAAAACATTGAAAAAATTGGTGTTATGATTCGTTCTGACCGTAGATTAACTCTTAGACTAATGGCTGATTCACTTAAAATTAATAAAGAATGTGTGAGTCAAATTTTGCACGAAAATTTCAACATGACAAAAGTTTGCGCAAAAATGGTGCCATGCGCCAGCCCACAGTGCCTTCTCCGTGAAGACGTTCCTGGCCAAGTACAACATCCTAGTGTTGGAACACCCTCCTTACTTACCCGACCTGGCCTCGTGCGACTTTTACTTATTCCCAAAAATCAAATCTGCCCTGAAAGGTCCCAGATTTGACAGCGTAGATGCCGTTAAGAAAAAACCGGCAAAAGTCTTGAAAGGCCTCACACAAAATGACCTCCACCACTGTATCGATCAATGGAAAATTTGCTTAGAACGTTGTAGGGATAGAGGAGGGGAGTACATTGAAGGGGATAGCTACTAAAGTTGGGTAAGTTAAACACACATCGTTTTATGGGAAGAGTCCACGAACTTAATAGCCAAACCTCGTATTGCTTGTTGAATTCCTACCTACAATAATTAGTGTTTTTAGATTCGAAATGATATCGGCACTGCCCGAGGCAAAATGTCCAGTGTACACATTTAGGGTCATATTTATTTTACTTAACACATACTGAGACACATTCTGTGGCAATTTCAGCAGAGTTGTAGGTGTCATTTTTGAGATATAGCCGGTTGAATAAAAAAAAGTTCAGAAAAATTACTCTAATTATACTTATAGACACTGCCCGAGACAAAGTCTTCGTTGTACACATATAGGGCCTATTTTTTTTAAATGAACAAAGTCTTGGCTATGCGAAATATTAATTTAATCGTAATTGACCGGTTCAGTTTTGAGATATTGCCTGTAGACCACAAGCTCTTCCCTGAAAAATGTACAGCACATGGTGTTTTATATTTAAGACACTGCCCAAGGCAAACCATTCGTTGTACACACATAGGGCCTATTTTTTTTTAATAAACAAAGTCTTGGGTATGCTGAATATTCATTTAACCGTAATTGACCGGTTCAGTTTTGAGATATTGCCTGTTGAAGACCAGCTCTCACACGATAACTTGTAATGCGCAGTTCAAAATTCAAGTCACTGCCCAAGGCAAACCATTCGTTGTGCACACATAGGGCCTATTTTTTTTATATGAACAAAGTCTTGGGTATGCGATATATTAATTTAACCGTAATTGAACGGTTCAGTTTTGAGATATTGCCTGTAGACCACAAGCTCTTCCTTGAAAAATGTACTGCACAAGGTATTTTATATTTAAGACACTGCCCAAAGCAAATCGTTCGTTGTGCACAAACACAGTCCTATTTATTTTTAATAGACATTGTCTTGGGCATAAAATATATTAATTATTTTAAAAACGACCGGTTCAGTTTTAAGTTATTGCCTGTATAAGACCAACTCTTACGCTTAATGAGGTTAGCGGTAATCGAAGTACAGCACATGGTATTAAATATTTACAACACTGCCCTAGGCAAACTATTCGTTGGGCACTCATACGGTCTATTTTTTGAAAATGAACGTAGTCTTGGGTAAGCGGAATATTCATTTAACCGTAATTGACCGGTTCAGTTTTGAGATATTGCCTGTTGAAGACCAACTCTCACACGAAAACTTGTATTGCGCAGTTCAAAATTCAAGTCACTGCCCAAGGCAAATCGTTCGTTGTGCACATATACAGTCTTTTTATTCTCAATGGACATAGTCTTGGGCATAAAATATTTTAATTATTTTAAAAACGACCCGTTCAGTTTTAAGATATTGCCTGTTAGAAACACCAACTCTTACGAAAAATGAGTTTAGCGGTAATCGAAGTTCACAACACTGCCCTAGGCAAACCATTCGTTGTGCACACATACGGTCTATTTTTTTAAAATAAACATAGTCTTGGGTATGCGAAATATTCATTTCACCGTAATTGACTGGTTCAGTTTTGAGATATTGCTTGTAGACGACAAGCTCCTCCGTGAAAAAAAAGTGTACGACTTTATATTACAATTTAAAGTTCTACCTACAATAAAATTTAGGATTCCTTTTTTAAAAGCTAAATAAGTTTTTTTTTAAAGGTGCCGTAGGCAAACCATTCACTGTACTACTTTTATATTTGATATTTATTCGTGAAAAACAAGAAGGAACGGTCCAGTTTTAATATATTTAGACTGAAAAATTACCAGGAGAACTTGTATCGGACGGCAATTACTTAAGGGTAATTTCTCATCAAGTTTTTGCTCTCCTCTTCCATTTCGCCTAATTAATCCGGATACACAAAAATACCAAGATTCAAATTTCGGTCACATTTCTCATTTGTATATAGGTACAATATACAGAGATTAATATTCTAAATATATGGCATATGAATTATTTAATCCATTTACACAGTTTGATACTATTGATGGTTTATTGCTTCCTATTTCCTGAGCTATACATAATATCAGACAGGTTGATTGTGTTGGTCCAGCCCAGTTAGAGTTTTGATGTTTTTGCTAGTGACTTTCTTTTGCCTGGGTCGACTTATCGATACCCCAGCCCAGTCAGAATATCGTCAAATGTCTCAAGAACGCAAAGGAAGAAACGAAATTTCTAAAGGTATACAAACAAAGTACAATCGATTGCACTAGGAAAAACATCAAAATTCCAACTAGTCTGAGCCAACTTAATACACCTATAGCAAGCACTGTACTGGCGTGGCGTGGCGCCGGCGACTTTTTGACAGAGACACGTGCCATAGTTGAATGCACGGTAGTGCGTCAGGCCTAGTTCCGGTTCTATTTGTGTACATTCATTCCATGGTGATAATCATCTTTCTATATGTATGATTGTAGATATTTATTTATTTACTTTCAACTCTTTCAAGGTATTACTTATAATAAGGTATAGATAGAAAGCATTGTTTTTTTATAGAATTATCAACTTACATAATTATGTTAAAGGAAAAAAAATCCGTTAGGTTAAGAATCCTGTGATGGTTTTACGATAAAAATACTAAATAAATGTATTTCTTTGTTATCACAATTTTAGAGGGTAGAGCAGAATAACCTATACGAAATAAAAAATTATATGAAATCCAGCCGGGATTTAAAAAAGAAAAGAAAAAGAGATGAGTGTTTAACAACCGTTTTTATTTCGTAGACATGAAACAGGAACTACTGTAGACCCTTGTGTTCTGTGTTGTAGCTTGCCCATCCCGTAGTATGCCTCCCCTCTGATGGGTGACCATTACCTTTTTACACTGTGTCTCTGTGTGGGGGGCAAGATAGAGCAGGGCTATCGCCATATGTTGGGGTGTTAGAATCACGTAACGCGAAAAACTCGGTCGCGACGCCTTGCTTCGGTAGCAATAAGAGCATAAAATAACAATAAGGGCGGATGATTAAAAACACTGCAAGTTAAATTAGTAACAACTAAAGAGAGTAGAGTTTATTGATAAAAGCACAATTAATTTACACGTGTAACTTAGTAAATATGAAATTATACAAGTTGTAAGTTATGAGTTATTAAAGTGGACTGTATGATTTAGATGATGAAAAAGGGTCTGAGCTATGCCAAGCAACAATTATCACCGAAGAAGAAGATCTTGGTGATTTAAACTGTATAACACTTTAGGCAGTCAGAAACTCAAGTATCAACTGGTTCCTGTTCGCGAGAGAACTTAGAGTAATTAAAAACACAGAATGAAAACTTGAGGGAAATAGAACTGGTAAACAAAATAACACTTTGTACCAAGAGGGTGATTACCGAATTGACAGTTAACGTACAACCGGGGAGCAACTGCTGGTGAGTTGGAGACTAAATTATATCTGGTGAGTTAGATTTACAACTGCGAGTGAGTTGGAGTGTAAAGCACAACTTCGAGTGACTTGACGACTAGTTGGTGACTGCACAACTTGTTAGTGACTGCACTACTTGTTTGTGGCCTTACAACTGACTTGAGATTTGAACTCAAGTCCTTTAAGAAGATTCCTTCCGAAGGGGAAATCGGCAGAAGTTTGTTCCGGCCTTTAAACCATAATCGGTAAAACCAATCAGAGTCAAGGAGGAGGTCCCAAAGGTTCAAATCTTGGGATTTCCCATGAGGGGAAGTTAGAGGAAAAATTGACTAAATATATGGACCGTCCCTGATATTCTATGATCGAGACGGTATGTCTGAATCGATTAGGTAGATTCTTTAAAACAATAAAAAATAGTAACTATAATAGGTTATGAGGAAAAAATATGATTTATGAGGGTATGTCACCCAATGAACAATATTAGAGGCATTCATTCTCTGTCGCATACCGAGAATAAGATTACAAGTAATAAATGTAAAATACCTACAAAAAGGATGCCGGAAATCGGTAATAAATGAATGGGCTATCATAAAAATATAGAAAGCGATATTAGATCCTTAAGACAAAGGACTTTTGCGAGGAAAGATCACAAGAAATATTACGTTAGGTAATATCATTTCGTGGAACTTAAAATGAATCTCGTGAGATATTATGTTTGGGAAAAAACCCAAATTGTGTTCGGTTGAAAGACTGAACACACTGTTTACATTTTTTAAACTTTTATATGTATTCTTTGTAAAATTTGTGTAATGTCGTAAATAAATATACCATATACTTCTCATTTAGGTGCTGGGTCAACACGAGCGCGCCGGAAGGTATCCCTTAAAAATAACTGTAACCCAATCAAGAATAAAAAAAATTGTCAGGATCGAACCCGGACCTTCCGCATGGCAATAAGCGAGTGCTGAACCACTGAGCCAACCGCTGAGCTAATTTTAGTTGTCAAGTTATCCTGTTATTTAGGTCAATTAAGTTGGCCCAACCCAGTTGGAATTTTCATGTTTTTCTTAGTGCAATCGTTTGTACTTTGTTTGTACCGGATTGTACCGTTGGAATTTTCGTTTGTACCCATACCGTTCTCGAGATATTTGACTTTTTTGTGGGCTGGGCCAACTTAACGACAGCCCAGCCCAGTCGAAATTTCGAAATTTTCTCTTTATAAATGGATAGTGCGTCGTTTGTACCGGTTTGTACCATTAAAACTTTCGTTTGTACCCAAACCATTCACGAGATATTTAAGTTTAAAGTTTGGGTGGCAGCCCAGCCCAAGTAACTTTTTCAACTTTTTAAAATGCCAATCGATAGAGCGTCGCTTGTAGACGTTTGTACCATTGAAATTTTCGTTTGTACTCCTACCGTTCTCGAGATATTGAGGAAAATAAATGAGAAAAACGCGAGAAAGCATTGTGCGTTTTGAATGCACCTACACAAATTCCTCGAAAAGGAACATCGTTATTCGAAGAGGGGTGCGTTCAAAGACATGTACTCGATTTTGTTTTTCTTATGAAATAATTTGAGTAGATTGAACAAGCCAGTGATGCAGTGGATAATTTCTCGATTAGCTAATCGATTGAATGTAATAATACTTACCTTCCATATAATTTTCATCGTTTGTATCCACGCGGTTACCCATTTACGAGGACTTGAGTTTTTGCGGTAGATCAGAGAAAATATGCAATATCTCTGGAACCAAATGGATAGAAACGACGAAATTCAGCCAATCGAATACCTTGATTAGTATTTACCTTCCATATAATTTTCATAGTTTGTACCCACGTGGTTACCCATTTACGAGGACTTTAGTATTTGCGGTACATCAGAGAAAATATGCAATATCTCTGGAACCAAATGGGTACAAACGACGAAATTTAACCAATCGATTACCTTGATTAGTACTTACCTTCCATCAAATTTTCAACGTTTGTACCAACGTGGTTACTCATTTACGAGGACTTTAGTTTTTGCGGTAGATCAGAGAAAACATACAATATCTCTGGAACCACATGGGTACAAACGACGAAATTTAGCCAATCGAATACCTTGATCAGTACTTACCTTCCATCAAATTTTCAACGTTTTTACCCACGTGGTTACCCATTTACGAGGACTTTATTTTTTGCGGTACATCAGAGAAAATATGCAATATCTCTGGAACCAAATGGGTACAAACAACGAAATTTAACCAATTGATTACCTTGATTAGTACTTACCTTCCATATAATTTTCAGCGTTTGTACCCACGTGGTTACCCATTTACGAGGACTTTAGTTTTTGCGCTACATCAGAGAAAATATGCAATATCTCTGGAACCACATGGGTACAAACGACAAAATTTAGCCAATCGATTAACTTGATTAGTTCTTACCTTCAATAAAATTTTCATCGTTTGTACCCACGTGGTTACCCATTTAAGAGGACTTTAGTTTTTGCGCTACATCAGAGAAAATATGCAATATCTCTGGAACCACATGGGTACAAACGACAAAATTTCGCCAATCGAATACCTTGATTAGGTAATCGCCAATCGAATAATCAAGGTAATCGATTGGTTAAATTTCGTCGTTTGTACCCATTTGGTTCCAGAGATATTGCATATTTTTCTTGATGTACCGCAAAAAATAAAGTCCTTGTAAATAGGTAACCACGTGTGTACAAAAGTTGAAAATTTGATGGAAGGTAAGTACTAATCAAGGTATTCGATTGGTGAAATTTTGTCGTTTGTACCCATGTGGTTCCAGAGATATTGCATATTTTCTCTGATGTAGCGCAAAAACTAAAGTCCTCTTAAATGGGTAACCACGTGGGTGCAAACAATGAAAATTTTATTGAAGGTAAGAACTAATCAAGTTAATCGATTGGCTAAATTTCGTCGTTTGTACCCATGTGGTTCCAGAGATATTGCATATTTTCTCTGATGTAGCGCAAAAACTAAAGTCCTCGTAAATGGGTAACCACGTGGGTACAAACGATGAAAATTTGATGGAAGGTAAGTACTAATCAAGGTATTCAATTGGCTAAATTTCGTCCTTTGTACCCATGTGGTTCCAGAGATATTGTATGTTTTCTCTGATCTACCGCAAAAACTAAAGTCCTCGTAAATGGGTAACCGCGTGGATACAAACGATGAAAATTATATGGAAGGTAAGTATTATTACATTTAATCGATTAGCTAATCGAGAAATTATCCACTGCATCACTGGCTTGTTCAATCTACTCAAATTATTTCATAAGAAAAACAAAATCGAGTACATGTCTTTGAACGCACCCCTCTTCAAATAACGATGTTCCTTTTCGAGGAATTTGTGTAGGTGCATTCAAAACGCACAATGCTTCCTCGCGTTTTTCTTTGTTTTATAAATGATATTATTACCACCCTCTCGCCAGAAGTCTTTGGATGGCTCTTTGCTGATGACTTTAAAATTGCCATGAGAGTCCGGGGACCAGCCGATACACAGATCATGCAGGAGGTGTTGCGGCGCCTGCACTGCTGGTGTCAAGATAACCTGATGGAGCTAAACCTGAGCAAATGTAAAGTGATGACTTACCATACTATAAGAAACCCCTATATCTTTACATATACACTCGACAACACTCCTATAATTCGAGTAAATCAAATGAAGGACTTGGGCGTTACTTTTGAACAAAATCTCAAGTTCAACACACATTATATGAACATTAAAAGTAAAGCCCTTAGACTGCTAGGCTTCCTCTATAGACATACTCAAGATTTCAGAAATGTGAATACCCTTAAAACACTTTATTATGCTTATGTCCGCTCTGGTCTTGAGTATTGTTCTATAGTATGGTCGCCGCAGTATAAAGTTCATATGAAATCCCTAGAATCAGTCCAACACAAATTTCTGAGAACAATTGCATACAAACAAAAAAATCCCATTGTAAACCATGACTATAATAACATCATGCAAGAAAATAACATCATGAGTCTGGAAAATAGAAGAAAGTTACAAGACCTACTTTTCCTATTTAAAATCCTTCACAATAAAGTAGACTCTCCAGAACTTCTAGGTAAAATAAATTTTAGAATAAACTCAAGACACACAAGACTAGACCATACATTCAAAACCAAGAGAAGTCACACAAACATTGCTCAGCATTGCCCCATCAGGCGAATTCAGGATCTTGGGAACATCATTAGCGATGCAGGTGTTGACATCTTCCTCTGCACAGAGAGCGATTTGATTGACACATTCAATTTTGTTATTGAATAAGTTTATGTACTATGTATTTTTAAGTTTTTTTTTTTTTTTTTTTTTTTTTTTTTTTTTTTTTTTTTTTTTTTTTTTTTTTTTTTTTAATTACATTATAAAAATGGAGTAATTTCTCCGTGAACTTAACCAAAAAAAAAAAAAAAAAAAAATTATTTTCCTCAATATCTCGAGAACGGTAGGAGTACAAACGAAAATTTCAATGGTACAAACGTCTACAAGCGACGCTCTATCGATTGGCATTTTAAAAAGTTGAAAAAGTTACTTGGGCTGGGCTGACACCCAAACTTTAAACTTAAATATCTCGTGAACGGTTTGGGTACAAACGAAAATTTTAACGGTACAAACGACACACTATCCATTTATAAAAAGAAAATTTCGAAATTTCGACTGGGCTGGGCTGTCGTTAAGTTGGCCCAGCCCACAAAAAAGTCAAATATCTCGAAGTCAAATATTCTAGATCTTCCTAGGGACTTCTGATTTTAATGGGATGGACATTTTGGGCGAGGGTCGATGGTTCCGCCGTAAAATGCTTTACAGCCGAAACGCTAACAGATACCCCCTCCCCGGACCCTACCCATCAATCACACTACTCGAAATAGTCATCAGAGGTATGGCCGAGTTCATCCGTCCAGACTCAAGGTTTTATGGTACGACGAATCGAGGTATTTTAGCGCATAATCGCGGTTTCCCGCCTAGAATCTAGTCTTTAGGATTCCGCCTAGAGTCACTCTGCCGTGCTTTGCTTTTACAGCAAAACGGTAACAGATAGCCCAAATCTGATTCAAGTCAACCCCCGCATAGACAACCCTCCCCCCCGAATTTAATAACACTACTCGAAAAACTTTTAGTCATAAGTTAGTCTGTAAGTTAGATAGGGTGACAATGTTTTATACATTTTTCAATGTCTTGTGGACTGATAAATATACTATACTATACTAACTCATCAGAAGCATGGCAGAAGCTAAGACGAAAATATCTCAATACGTCGGTAGTCAATTCGAGTCAGATTTTGGCTACCCTTTTGTTACTTTTTTCCTGTAGAAGCATTTTAAGGCGGAACCTTCGACTCTCACCCGAAATATCCATCCCATTAATATATAAAGTTCCTGAAGATTTATAAGTTCAAATCAAGAACATCTAGAAGTTCCTAAGCGCTCTAGGATTAACTAGAACTTCCAGGAACTTCGCTATCTTCTTAGAGCTCTCAGGAACTTCTAAAAGTTCCTGATATCGAGAAATTCCTGCAATATATACATAACGTAAAATATTGATATCTACATAATGCATAAAAAAAAAGTTTATATAATATATATACAATATATATTAAAGGGAAGTAAATTTGAATAATAATAAATAATACTTAGTTAATATTGAGATCGTCTGAAATCGAGATTGTCTATTCTAATATGACTCGGCCAACTCAACGGACCTAATATTTCAAACATACTCTTAACACGATTTTTACAAGTTACGCATTGACTACGAGAGACGAGACGCATTCTGAGTTGTTGTGATTATCTCATTTCTGTAACTGTAGCAAGTCTTAGCATTCTTTTTTCTTTCCTATTCCACGAGATTTCTAATTTCCTACTGATTTAGTACTTTAATTATTTTATTCCTTCAGTATGATTGTTCTCCTGGGTGATTCTCTATTCCTACGCATGAAAAACAACCATCCCATTCCTAACACTCTTTGCTTGGCAAAGAGTGGTGCTTCGGTGTGTCAACTTCAAAGTAATCCACAGTTATTCACAGTCCTCAAAACCCATTTTTCCAGAAAATCCTCACATCTTCCTGATACCCTATTCCTTCTGGCAGGGACAAACGATTTTCTACAAAGAGTGCCCATTGACACCTTAAAGTTTAACTTTAAGAAAATGGTGCGCTTCTGTAGTAGAAGGTTTCACCATGTAATCCTCTGCCAGATCCCTCCTATTCCTCTACTCTCTTCCGTAACTAATGAGTCCATAAGATTGTTCAATTTGTGGTTAGTGGATGTTTATTCAATGAATCCCAAAGTAACAATCGTGGACTCATTTTCTCCCTTCCTCTCTAACTCCAGTAACTCAGCACCATTTCCTTTTCCTAACATCAAATTGTATGAGAGATCCTATCGAAATTCTTGTCGACCTCGCCCTGATCTCGTTCATCTCAACAGGATGGGTCTGAGGATCTTGAGAGACCTTCTTCTTTCTGTATCTGTTCCTATACTTAATAACTAGTTTCCTTCCTAAATATAAACATCTTTAAATTTCAGAATGGTCAGTCAGGAAAAGCTAACAAAAAGGCCCTTCTCAGGGCCACCTAATTTAAGATTTCAGATTTTCTATTTTCTGCTTCGTATGTCTAAAAAAAATTTAAACTTAAAAAAAAAGCATGCGCGACCACTCGATCCTGTGAGCATGGTTTCAGAACGACACGTGCTTGCCTTCCACCATTTCTAATTTGAAATTTTGAAGATATAATTTAATGAACAATAAAATTTGCACGTTACTTCGGAAAAATTTCTAATATTAGATTACGGAAGTATTGTGTTCGTTTTAGGAAGACGATTTTTTTTCTTCATATTTCTAGACGTTTCATAACCTCCTGAGCAAGTTTAGTTTTAAGTCTGTCTGTCGGTCTGTTAAAAATATTCCTTTTGTAACACACAAATCTCGGAAACTACTGAACGGTTGTCGATGAATTTTTTTACACATATAGGATACGTTCTGTAGATGGTCCCACTTTAAATAAATCAACTTCGCACCAGCGGTTTTGGGTGAAAGATCATGTGCCTGCCCACTAAGGCCACTAACTCTTTACTTGAACGGTTA
Organism: Bactericera cockerelli; assembly: GCA_024516035.1. NCBI lineage: Eukaryota > Metazoa > Arthropoda > Insecta > Hemiptera > Triozidae > Bactericera > Bactericera cockerelli. Next base: position 46,766,204 of record CM044957.1, read on the forward strand.
TATCTCGTGAACGGTACACCCGATCATTTTTGAGAAATATCTCAAAAATGAAACCTACTACTTGTGTTTAGTACATTCAAAAAGACCCTATGTTTGTACAACGAAGACTTTGTCTCGGGCAGCGCCTTTAAATATAATTCGAGTAATTTTTCTAAACTTTTTATATTCAAACGGCTATATCTCGAAAATGACACCTACAATTTTGTTAAAATTAGCATATAATATGCCTAGGTATATGATTATAACATTAAAAAAGGACCTAATGTGTGTACAACGAAGAGTTTGTCTCGGGTAGTGCCTTGAAGTATAATTAGGGTAATTTTTCTGAACTTTTTTCTATTCAACCGGCTATATTTCAAAAATGACACCGGCAACTCTGCTGAAATTGCCACATAATGTGTCTCAGTATGTGTTAAGTAAAATAAATATGACCCTAAATGTGTACACTGGACATTTTGCCTCGGGCAGTGCCGATATCATTTCTAATCTAAAAACACTAATTATTGTAGGTAGGAATTCAACAAGCAATATCTCAAAAATGACACATACAACTTTGTTGAAATTACCATATTAGATGGCTTGGTATGTGTCTAGTACATTAAAAAAGACCCTATGTGTGTACAACGAAGAGTTTGTCTCGGGCAGTGCCTTAATTTATAGTTAGAGTAATTTTTTTTGAACTTTTTCTATTCAACCGGCTATATCTCAAAAATGACACCTACAACTCTGCTGAAATTGCCACAGAATGTGTCTCAGTATGTGTTAAGTAAAATAAATATGACCCTAAATGTGTACACTGGACATTTTGCCTCGGGCAGTGCCGATATCATTTCGAATCTAAAAACACTAATTATTGTAGGTAGGAATTCAACAAGCAATATCTCAAAAATGACACCAACAACTTTGTTTAAATTAACATATTAGATGGCTTGGTATGTGTCTAGTACATTCAAAAAGACCCTATGTGTGTACAACGAATGGTTTGCCTTGGGTAGTGTCTTAAATATAAAATATCATGTGCTGTATATTCTTCAAGGAAGAGCTTGTGATCTACAGGCAATATCTCAAAACTGAACCGGTCAATTACGGTTAAATTAATATTTCGCATACCCAAGACTTTGTTCATATAAAAAAAATAGTCCCTATGTGTGCACAACGAATGGTTTGCCTTGGGCAGTGACTTGAATTTTGAACTGCGCATTACAAGTTATCGTGTGAGAGCTGGTCTTCAACAGGCAATATCTCAAAACTGAACCGGTCAATTACGGTTAAATTAATATATCGCATACCCAAGACTTTGTTCATATAAAAAAAATAGGCCCTATGTGTGCACAACGAATGGTTTGCCTTGGGCAGTGACTTGAATTTTGAACTGCGCATTACAAGTTATCGTGTGAGAGCTGGTCTTCAACAGGTTATATCTCAAAACTGAACCGGTCAATTACGGTTAAATTAATATTTCGCATACCCAAGACTTTGTTCATTTAAAAAAAATAGGCCCTATATGTGTACAACGAAGACTTTGTCTCGGGCAGTGTCTATAAGTATAATTAGAGTAATTTTTCTGAACTTTTTTCTATTCAACCGGCTATATCTCAAAAATGACACCTACAACTCTGCTGAAATTGCCACAGAATGTGTCTCAGTATGTGTTAAGTAAAATAAATATGACCCTAAATGTGTACACTGGACATTTTGCCTCGGGCAGTGCCGATATCATTTTGAATCTAAAAACACTAATTATTGTAGGTAGGAATTCAACAAGCAATATCTCAAAAATGACACCAACAACTTTGTTTAAATTAACATATTAGATGGCTTGGTATGTGTCTAGTACATTCAAAAAGACCCTATGTGTGTACAACGAATGGTTTGCCTTGGGTAGTGTCTTAAATATAAAATATCATGTGCTGTATATTCTTCAAGGAAGAGCTTGTGATCTACAGGCAATATCTCAAAACTGAACCGGTCAATTACGGATAAATTAATATTTCGCATACCCAAGACTTTGTTCATATAAAAAAAATAGGCCCTATGTGTGCACAACGAATGGTTTGCCTTGGGCAGTGACTTGAATTTTGAACTGCGCATTACAAGTTATCGTGTGAGAGCTGGTCTTCAACAGGCAATATCTCAAAACTGAACCGGTCAATTACGGTTAAATTAATATTCAGCATACCCAAGACTTTGTTTATTAAAAAAAAAATAGGCCCTATGTGTGTACAACGAATGGTTTGCCTTGGGCAGTGTCTTAAATATAAAATACCATGTGCTGTACATTTTTCAGGGAAGAGCTTGTGGTCTACAGGCAATATCTCAAAACTGAACCGGTCAATTACGGTTAAATTAATATTTCGCATACCCAAGACTTTGTTCATTTAAAAAAAATAGGCCCTATATGTGTACAACGAAGACTTTGTCTCGGGCAGTGTCTATAAGTATAATTAGAGTAATTTTTCTGAACTTTTTTCTATTCAACCGGCTATATCTCAAAAATGACACCTACAACTCTGCTGAAATTGCCACAGAATGTGTCTAAGTATGTGTTAAGTAAAATAAATATGACCCTAAATGTGTACACTGGACATTTTGCCTCGGGCAGTGCCGATATCATTTCGAATCTAAAAACACTAATTATTGTAGGTAGGAATTCAACAAGCAATATCTCAAAAATGACACCAACAACTTTGTTTAAATTAACATATTAGATGGCTTGGTATGTGTCTAGTACATTCAAAAAGACCCTATGTGTGTACAACGAATGGTTTGCCTTGGGTAGTGTCTTAAATATAAAATATCATGTGCTGTATATTCTTCAAGGAAGAGCTTGTGATCTACAGGCAATATCTCAAAACTGAACCGGTCAATTACGGTTAAATTAATATTTCGCATACCCAAGACTTTGTTCATATAAAAAAATAGGCCCTATGTGTGCACAACGAATGGTTTGCCTTGGGCAGTCACTTGAATTTTGAACTGCGCATTACAAGTTATCGTGTGAGAGCTGGTCTTCAACAGGCAATATCTCAAAACTGAACCGGTCAATTACGGTTAAATTAATATATCGCATACCCAAGACTTTGTTCATATAAAAAAAAATAGGCCCTATGTGTGCACAACGAATGGTTTGCCTTGGGCAGTGACTTGAATTTTGAACTGCGCATTACAAGTTATCGTGTGAGAGCTGGTCTTCAACAGGCAATATCTCAAAACTGAACCGGTCAATTACGGTTAAATTAATATTTCGCATACCCAAGACTTTGTTCATATAAAAAAAATAGGCCCTATGTGTGCACAACGAATGGTTTGCCTTGGGCAGTGACTTGAATTTTGAACTGTGCATTACAAGATATCGTGTGAGAGCTGGTCTTCAACAAGCAATATCTCAAAAATGACACCAACAACTTTATTTAAATTAACATATTAGATGGCTTGGTATGTGTCTAGTACATTCAAAAAGACCCTATGTGTGTACAACGAATGGTTTGCCTTGGGTAGTGTCTTAAATATAAAATATCATGTGCTGTATATTCTTCAAGGAAGAGCTTGTGATCTACAGGCAATATCTCAAAACTGAACCGGTCAATTACGGATAAATTAATATTTCGCATACCCAAGACTTTGTTCATATAAAAAAAATAGGCCCTATGTGTGCACAACGAATGGTTTGCCTTGGGCAGTGACTTGAATTTTGAACTGCGCATTACAAGTTATCGTGTGAGAGCTGGTCTTCAACAGGCAATATCTCAAAACTGAACCGGTCAATTACGGTTAAATTAATATATCGCATACCCAAGACTTTGTTCATATAAAAAAAATAGGCCCTATGTGTGCACAACGAATGGTTTGCCTTGGGCAGTGACTTGAATTTTGAACTGCGCATTATAAGATATCGTGTGAGAGCTGGTCTTCAACAGGCAATATCTCTAAACTGAACCGGTCAATTACGGTTAAATTAATATTTCGCATACCCAAGACTTTGTTCATATAAAAAAAATAGGCCCTATGTGTGCACAACGAATGGTTTGCCTTGGGCAGTGACTTGAATTTTGAACTGCGCATTACAAGTTATCGTGTGAGAGCTGGTCTTCAACAGGCAATATCTCAAAACTGAACCGGTCAATTACGGTTAAATGAATATTCAGCATACCCAAGACTTTGTTTATTAAAAAAATTAGCCCCTATGTGTGTACAACGAATGGTTTGCCTTGGGCAGTGTCTTAAATATAAAATACCATGTGCTGTACATTTTTCAGGGAAGAGCTTGTGGTCTACAGGCAATATCTCAAAACTGAACCGGTCAATTACGGTTAAATTAATATTTCGCATAGCCAAGACTTTGTTCATTTAAAAAAAATAGGCCCTATATGTGTACAACGAAGACTTTGTCTCGGGCAGTGTCTATAAGTATAATTAGAGTAATTTTTCTGAACTTTTTTCTATTCAACCGGCTATATCTCAAAAATGACACCTACAACTCTGCTGAAATTGCCACAGAATGTGTCTCAGTATGTGTTAAGTAAAATAAATATGACCCTAAATGTGTACACTGGACATTTTGCCTCGGGCAGTGCCGATATCATTTCGAATCTAAAAACACTAATTATTGTAGGTAGGAATTCAACAAGCAATATCTCAAAAATGACACCAACAACTTTGTTTAAATTAACATATTAGATGGCTTGGTATGTGTCTAGTACATTCAAAAAGACCCTATGTGTGTACATCGAATGGTTTGCCTTGGGTAGTGTCTTAAATATAAAATATCATGTGCTGTATATTCTTCAAGAAAGAGCTTGTGATCTACAGGCAATATCTCAAAACTGAACCGGTCAATTACGGTTAAATTAATATTTCGCATACCCAAGACTTTGTTCATATAAAAAAAATAGGCCCTATGTGTGCACAACGAATGGTTTGCCTTGGGCAGTGACTTGAATTTTGAACTGCGCATTACAAGTTATCGTTGAGAGCTGGTCTTTAACAGGCAATATCTCAAAACTGAACCGGTCAATTACGGTTAAATGAATATTCAGCATACCCAAGACTTTGTTCATTTAAAAGAAATAGGCTCTATGTGTGTACAACGAATGGTTTGCCTTGGGCAGTGTCTTAAATATAAAATACCATGTGCTGTACATTTTTAAAGGAAGATCTTGTTTTCTACAGGCTATATCTCAAAACTGAAACGGTCAATTACGGTTAAATGAATTTCCCGCATACCCAAGACTTTGTTCATTTTAAAAAAATAGGCCCAATTTGTGTACAACGAACAGTTAGTGTCGGGCAGTTCTATAATAATTTTTAAAATTCGTTAGTTTAAGCCATTTTTGTGAATTATTTCTATTTCAACCAGAAAAATTGCCATAAAATATAGTTGATATTGCCATAAAATATTGTTCACTATGTGTTATGTATATTAAAAAAGGCCCTATATGTGTATAATGGATACTTTGCCTCGGGCAGTGCTGATAAAATTTTGAAAAAAAACCCTAAATATTGTAGCTAGGAACTGAATTCGAAAAACCCTAAAAAAATCTTGTAGGTAGAAACGTTGTAGGTGAATTCATACAGGTAAAAATATTGAGAATTTTTTTCCGCAACTGTTAAATTTTGCTAGCTTCAGGGGCAAGCAGTTATCACTATCTTTTCTTTTTTTAACGTTAAACCCATTAACCCATTATCACAAGTCAGCCCATTTCCATTAGCTTTTATATTTATAAATTCAGCCATAGCCGTTTATTGAACCATTATAGATGTCCATAGCTATTTAATAATCTTAGATATAAGAAAAATATTGGCAAACTTTATATGACTGTCCAAATTGCTTAGACAAAATGGTAAGAGCTATCTAAAAATTGATAAAGGATCATTCCAATTTACAAGAGATTCATCTATATTTTGCCAAGAGAACTTTCAAAAGTCTGGGTGCATTTATCCATTACATTAAACAGGGTGTTTAATATCTGACTAACACTAATCAGTTGTTTAGTCCTCTGAGACAAAATAATTCTGTAGGTAGCTACCTTTACTTTTTTTATTTCAATTTACACATTTGCCCTTATCATTCTCTTTAATATGATTCTTGAGCTTAAGAATCATATTAAAGAGGATGATAAGGGCAAAATCAATAGATGATTTTGTAATAAGAGTGCCTCTTTGGCACTAAGGGCAGAATTAATAGACAACATCAATAAGTTAAGTCATTGGTAAGTGACGGATTTCCCTATCTTACACAGTACGCAATCCGTAACTTAGTGCCACAGAGGTATTACAAAAACGTCTATTAATTCCGCCCTTAGTGTGGATTTTGTGTATTGTCTTAGGGCGGAATGAATAGACTTTTTTGTAATACCTCTAAGTCATGGATTGTTACTGTGTAAGATAGGAATGCTAACACTTAGCAATTACTTACTCAATTAGATGGGTAAAACCAATGCTAAGTCATGACTTGAGTTCTTGATTTTGTCTACTAATTTTGGCCTGAAACTCTGACTTGTGCTAATCAGCCAGTGCTCAGGGCTGCGGAGTCGGAGCCGGAGCTAAGGAGCCGGAGCTTAACATTTTTTGGTCTGAAGGAGCCGGAGCTGGAGCCGGAGCCAATTATTTTAGTAAAGAGGAGCTGGAGTCGGAGCCAAATTTTCAAAAACTTGGCTCCGCATCCAGCTCTGACTTAAAAATGAATTATGAGTGGTTTTTTTTATTTATTATTATTATTACCTATTAAAAATAAATAACACTACTCCACCACATCCACTATTCCAGCACCATCCTCAAATTTAATGTAAATAATGTTCTTATGTACAATAAAATACAATACAAAATCTAAAATGTACCTAAGAGTTATTAATTTGTGATTTAATGGTTCTAGATAAGGGGAAAAGTTATAGAACATAATGTAAGTGTTTAAACACATTTTTCGATACAACCAATGATAGGTATTCAGTTTATACTAATATATACATTTTGTATTCACATAAGATGCACATTACTGGAGCCAGGAGCCGGAGCCGGAGCCAGTTTTTTTTCTCTTAGCTCCAGGAGCCGGAGCTGGAGCCGGAGCTAGAAAATAATACAAAGAGGAGCCGGAGCCGGAGCTCAAATTTTTTCCGCAGCTCCGCAGCCCTGGTTGTTGTGCCATGATTAATACTTGAATCAATACTTTTAACCATTATTCAGATTTTCTTAACTATGTTTTATATAATTTTTTGTCCCAGAACATTCTCTGAACTACGGGTGAAATCAATAGACAGCATTGGTAACTTAAGTCATTGCTAAGCGTTGGTTTTCCCTATCTTACACAGTACGCAATCCATGACTTAGTGCCACAGAGGTATTACATAAACATCTATTAATTTTGCCCTACATTATTTTTACTTCAGAATATTTCTACAGATATCAGAAGTTTTATTTTGTAATAATTAAAAACCCATTTTATTGCCCCAACATACTGATTTATGTATTTTCACAACAGGACCATCCATTCACCACTCGTGTTGAAGAAGATTCTATGCAAGCCATGTAACCAGTTGATTCATTTACCTACCTTTTTGTACTGAATAGGATCAATACTACCTAGGTATGTACCATTGTACAAAAAAATTCTAACTGCTCCTTATTTAAAATCCTGATAGCTTGAAACTCTCAATAACTTGAATGGAAGCTTCTACACTTGAACTTTGAGTTAGCAGGATTCTTCTGTATTATTATGTATTTGATCTGTTTACCAGACCATTATCTTATTTGTAGATGATTTCAACTTGCACCACTGGCTATGAAGGAAAACCTAGAGCGGTATCCTTGAGGTTGAGAGGAACTAGATTTATGTATTTTCACATGATTGAGGATGGTGCAGGTGTAGACATTAAATGTCAATAAATATAAAGATTGTTGACTTTATATTTATTTAAAAAAAAAAAAAAAAACCACTTTAATGTGCACAAGAATGCTGTGCAGAGACTTTCTAGAGTCTTTAGTCTCTCAACTAATGACTCAGTGGTGTAAGTAATGTTCAAGAAAGTTATAATTTTCAATTGAATTAAAAATTCTGCTAATAAACAATTTCCACCAATTGTTGTAGAGTTGACCCTCTAAAATTGTATGTAAAATCTCTGGTTAAATTTATTCATGTTGTTGCTATTTTTTTTTTTTTTTTTTTTTTTTTAATCACCCTGAATATTATACTTTTCTGTGCTTATTTCAGATTCCATAGTCTGCTATGAAATGCGTTCTGCAGTGAGTGTGATTCTGTCTAGTAGTACTCCCGACCAGAATATGTCATATCCAGAATATGCTCTTACTGTACAATCTCATGCTGATATGCTACTCATGATCAAACAACTTGGTATGCTCTTTTTTCTAAAAAAAAATTTCGTTTAGTATTTTTGGTAATTGTTTCATTTGTACAAGTTGGGTGTGTGCAAATAGCCTGCACCAATTTTTTGTGTAGTGAGTAAAAGAGTACAAAAATTAACTTTTTCTTTTTCTCCATCCTTGCTTATCATACACATATTTCAAGATCGAAGTTGGTGGTGTAACATGCTTTTTTTTTTACAAAAACTTAATTCCCAAAAAATAAAGCAATGTGAGTTTTTGTATTTTTTTGTTGTTGATATTTTGAGTTTTTTTTTTTTTTATAATCCCAGGCCTGGGTGGGACTTAAAAACCTGTATATGATCAGTTATATCTTTAATACCTACCAACTTTTATTTTTTAGATGAAAATGGAGATCAAGAGTGGTTTGAGGAAGTATTTACTCACCTATCCTCAGTTAACAAAATTAGTTTGTTAGATAGTGCTGGAAATGAAAGACACATCAGTTCCCGCTATGTTAAAGATTATCATGTTGGAAACAATGACTGGGGAGATTTCCAGACACATAGAAAACTCTTGGGTCTCATTACTGTGGGTAAGTTAAAAAAAATCTAGTGTCCTGTCCTCAGCTCAATGATAAAGTGCATGAATTTCTCCTCATTAATTTGAGTTTTTGACCAGATAATAACAAGACTCTGAAAGTTAGGTGGTAGAAAATGCTTTGAGCATTAACCTTGCCTGGTGGTTACCTTCCACTAAAGTGTGTTATTATTACTATCAAGGCATTGGTCTGGTAATCCAGAAGTTGTAGCTTTGAAACCCTCCTATTTGGGTTTTCACCACAACATTTAAAACAATATAATATACAGCTAACACAGCAATTTGTTGCCCTTATCAATTTGTAACAACCCCTTTATGATATGACCATGCAGTTGAAAGCAACGTTAAACCCTAGCTAAAAAAAAAAAAAAAAAAAAAAAATGGGATACATTTTTCCACCCAGGGATGGTAAATTCCTAAAAAATTATTGTTTTCACACCTTTTATGGAACCTATACCCATTTACTGCTATAAACAACCAACCTATTTTACTTTTTGTCCAAATGAATACTTTTAAGGTAACTTATCAAGGCTCTATAAGGGGAAACACTAATGGACTGGACAAAAAAGATTTGAAAGAAGAACTCGAGTCTTATGTCATAACTCATAACTGTCCAGATTTCAAAAAAAATAATAATAATAATAATAAAAAAATGAAGTACACAAGTCATACAACATACACATAATTAAAAGGTTAAAAAAATTTGAATCAAACAATGCTTGTGAATACAGAATAATAACAATCTAGGCTAGCTTGCAGTTTACCAAGGGTCAAATGGCTTATAAAGAAAAGGCTTATACAGAATTACCCCTTTGGTTTAGGAGAATATAGGTCTACCATTTCTACAAATTTTCAAAAACATGAACGTTAGTTCCAAAAGGTTTCATCAAATTGGCGCTAGTGCAGTTATCTCGGTTTTGCTCGCCAAACCGAGGTGGCAAATTGTTTTAAATATACGCCTAAGGTATCAAAAAAATATCTTTTTGGTACAAAGGTAACATTTTTACATCATATCTTTTGTTATCTTGGAACAAATTTGTTTTTTTCTGCCAACAGGCAAATGTGAGTCCCAAGATGACCTGAATGCATACTGCCAAGTACACGAGACACTGAAATCAAAATATTCATCCACTCTATTTGACACCCGATGTGTTCTATTTGGTGACTGCAAAGTTTTGTCTGTTCCTGCCAACTTCAAATCAACTGCTCTATTGTATGATGGTCCTCTAGATTCATTTAGAACTCAACTTACAAAGGACATGACTGAACTGTTGTCTTCAGTTTTTTGGATTCTGGAGTCTAAACTACAGGAGAGAAGTCGAGAAAAGGTAGGTCACTATCCAACTGTTGCCAAGACAAGGGCTTAATATTGGAGTGTTAGCTATATATCCTGTTTATTGACTGATTAGTCCATTGCATAGTGCTAATTGAATTTCTGGTTTAGTGGCAGTTCCACACTGGAAAACGTTGATGTTTCGAGGTTGATTTAAAGATGGTCGCGTACAAGATTCTTTTTAAAAGTACCAACTAATAATAAAACTAGTGGAAGGTAACCACCAGGCGAGGTTAATGCTCAAAGCATTTTCTACCACCTTAGAGTCTTATTACAATGTGGTCACAAATTCAAATTAATGAGGAAAAATTCATGCACTGGGTGGGATTCGAACCAACGAATGCCTACGCTACCTGGATTTACCAGACCAGCGCGTTAGCCTCTTGACTACCAGTGCACAGACAAATTCAAATATTATCAACTATTTTAAAATTTCCATTTGGTCAATCAATATTTAATTAAGTCTGGCACAACGACCTAATCTTTTTTATTTACATTGATTGCAAATAAAAAATCTTGTGCTAATTTTTACTGACAGTTTCCCAGTTGCTAAACATTAAAGCCGGAATTAATAGACGTTTTTGTAATACCCCTGTGGCGCGTGACTTTTAGGATTGCGTACTGTGTAAGATAGGGAAAACTGACGCTTAGCAATGACTTAAGTTATAGAATTTGTCTATTAATTTCGCCCTAAAGGCGGAACTAATAGACGTTTTTTAATACCTCCGCGGCGCGTGACTTTTAGGATTGCGTACTGTGTAAGATAGGGAAAACCAACGCTTAGCAATGACTTAAGTTATAGAATTTGTCTATTAATTTCGCCCTAAAGGCGGAACTAATAGACGTTTTTTAATACCTCCGCGGCGCGTGACTTTTAGGATTGCGTACCGTGTAAGATAGGGAAAACCGACAAAATTTACCATACAGGGTGGTCTAAAAGTTGTGTTCACCAGAAATAATATCATCACTGTTTAAAATATTGAAAAAAATGGAAAAAATACGTGTTTCTTGGATTTTATTCACAATTAATCAGTACTTTTTTTATATTTAAAAATAAATATATTTATATATAAGGTGGTGTTTTTTGTGTGTGTCAACTTTCGAATTTAAAATGAAAACACCTATTTTTTATTTCATTTTATAGTTCCTTCAAATTGTACATCTACATATACTTTTGAATGTTCACATGTTGCATTTCCATGATTGGTTCATACCACTGAGATCATATAACATAGAGAGAAACCGATGTATCAAGATTTGCGTCCAGTAGGGACCATAAACTGATTTTAAAATCAGTGGCGGAGTTGTAGTAATTTTCTTCTCGCTAAGGAGTGGGTACCTAAACTACCGAATTCTTCTAAAATAATCTTTTTAATTTTTTCTTTGCTATTAGTTATTTTTATCTTTGCTTCCTCTTTACTTTCCTTATTTTCTACTTATTATGTAGTAATATAAGATTTCGTATCTGACGTGAAAATTAAGAATGTTAAGTTATCCGCCACTGCATGAGGTACACAAAAAATTCAAATAAATTGAACCAATCAGAGGCCAGGATTTGTTGAAAGAGGGACCATGAGCTGTTCAAAGTTGGACGCATAAATTTGTTCAGTTCGAAATAGGTAAGGTTCCCTCTATGTTATATGATCTCAGTGGTTCATACATACATTGTGTGCATTGGTTGCCTGTACAGTACAGGGACTAAATTCGAAATTTTTCATTTTCAGGGTGACAAAATATCCATGCTGCTTGCTCCATTTGAGAAAAAAGACTTACTGGGAGTGGATATGGATTCTCGAACCAACAAAAAGAGATTTATGGGTCGTATGACTAAACATATAGCGGATCTTTCTCTACAAGCTGGATTACCCAATGAGGCTGTGATGCACTATAATAATGCGATAGATGTTTTGAAGTCCATAACTGATTGGTTGTGGTTGGGAGGTTAGTCGTTTATTTTAGGATTTCATCTAAAAATTATTGTATCCGTGTTCATCATAATGGTGATGTCATGATTTTTTTTTCTTGAAGATGATTTTTTCACTCTTTAGTGGAAGGTAACCACCAGGCATTTTCTACCACCTAACCCTCAGAGTCTTATTATTATTATGTGGTCACAAATTCTAATTAATGAGGAAAAATTCATGCACTGGGTGGGATTCGAACCAACGAATCCCTACGCTACCTGGATCACCAGACTGGCGCGTTAACCACTTGACTACCAGTGCACGTTTTTTTTTATTTATAGGTGCCCTGGAAGGGTTAAGCGCTGTGTCTGTTATATTGCTTTCCAAAGTCCCATCCTCAAGTTCTGTGGTTCAGAGAAATAGTTCATTCCAGGAGAAATCTTCTCGTAATCTAAGGTAAGTACGTTTTTTTAAGATGAGTATTTCACAACTTTTTTTATTTCGTAGCCATGAAACAGGAGCTACTTTAGACGCTTGTGGTCTGTGTTGTAGCCTGCCCATGTAAGAAGTATAAATCTGATTAATTAGATAAATAATTAGTTAATGTATAAAAGTGGATTTATGTACATATCAATTTTGTTGAAGGATTGATACGTTTGTTTTTCATGGTTTTTATTTACTCTTTTTTACAATGGATACCAACCAAAATAAAATATGTATCCCTAAATTTAAAAATCTCATAAACCAAATAATAACTTTCCGAGTCCATGTGTGATGTCATGGTGGTGGAAGGATTGATATGGGTGAACCCTTTTGACGCCCAGAACCATTGTTCTGTGCTCTTTCCGTGTCCAGTGTGTTGTGTATGGTCAGAATGGTGTATGTGTAGTCTGTTGAACTTATGCACTTGAAACTGACAATTTTAAAAAAATATTACTTAAAATTTGATAGGAATTTTAAAATTCATAGTACTTTTTCAAATTTAAATAATTAATCTATGAAACGGAACAGGCTCTATGAGCTTACAATTTAAGGATTTTTGTATATACTGGATGGTCCCGACACATATTGGGGAACAGAAACAAATATTTTAGTGTACCTATTTTGAATTAAATTGAACTTATTATTATATCTCTGTTTTTTTTTTTCATGTCCGTAAAGTTACCGACTTCAATAGCTCGATCGATAAGGCGGCGGACTTGTAATCTGAAGTCGATGGTTAGAGTCCAAAGTTAAGCAAATATTTATTAAAGCTAGTTTGAGAAATTATGATATCAGTTATCACGATTGTGATCAACACAAATTTTCTACATTTCAGACCTGTAACTTCAATTATAGAACGTACAATTTCATTAACCAGTGTGCCAAATATAGAGCCTATCTCAGTACCTGAAATCAAGAGAAACTACAGAGATGCAATTATACATTACAGCAAGGTACGAGAATATTATTATTTTTATGTAATATATCTACAATATTTCGTCTCTAATAATAATAACACTCTTCAGTGGAAGGTAACCACCAGGCGAGGTTAATGCTCAAAGCATTTTCTACCACCTAACCCTCAGAGTCTTATTATTATGTGGTCACAAACTCAAATGAATGAGGAAAAATTCATGCACTGGGTAGAATTCGGACCAACGGATCCCTACGCTACCTGGATTACCAGACTAGCGCGTTCACCACTTAACTACCAGTGCACCGATAACATAGACTCTTATTAAACATATTTGATCAAATATGTTTAATAATAATAATGGAAGAGAATGCCGTTGGCATTAGCACCGCCCTTGATCAAGTTTTGTTTTGTTAATTTTAATTTCTATGTTTGTATATATTCTATGTTACTTGTAAATAAAACTTGATCAAATATGTTTAATAATAGACTCTTCTTTCTTTTTCAGTATCAAAATGCTGGTTTCATAGAAACAGAGGCATGTTTCAAAGCTGCGAGATTTGCAATTGATCAGAAGTGTGTTCTAGATGCCCACCATTATTTACAGGTGAGACAATAAAATAAAATATTTTTAACCCGTGAGTGGTGTGAAAAAAAAAGTTAAAAGAGTGGTGTGGTGTAGAGATAAAATCCAACATATTTATTTTCTCGGTTTTAGGGCGATTTTTGGTAAAATATTTCTTTATAACTCAAAAAATAGGCTGAATAAGTATTTTAAAAAGCACTTACCTTCGGTTGGTCACATGTTGTTATCATCTTCCGCTGCAGGGTGGGCGCATTGGTGGCAACGGAACATCCGCTTGAATGTAATATGTTCCCCACACACTGTGGAGAACATAACATTATAACATTCCTAAGGACTTTTCAACTCGGCCGATTTCCGGACACTAATAATTCAACGCGCCATTTACGCGACGCTGGCTTTACTTTTCCTTATCTTATTGACAGGAAAGTAACTTTTTATTATTATAGACTGGTTGGAGTTTCACAGAAAAAGCACCAATTATCACACCGAACTCTATTTTTCGCGGTCTGTCTCGATAGCTCAAAAAATTGAACTTATTGAACTGTTTATGTTTACATTTGATACGGGGGAAGAAATGTTGTGATGGACGAGGAGAGGAGACTCCTTTGCGATACTAGCGCTGAGGACGCCACGATGCAGGCCGGCGGGGGGTGGTTTCCACACTTCTTAGTTCAACACGTTATGGTATAAAAAAAAGCGATGAGGCAAGGACTCTGAATGTTACAGACCTCTCTTTAAATAAATATTCATTTAAAAAAAGAGGCGATGTTATGATCATGACTTCCATCTTACAGTCATCAGGAGAGAAAAGGTCAACCTCCTTTTTGAAACAGAGGATTTCTCTGTGTATCCAGAGAGAAACTGCAGCAGCTGTGATGGGCACAGTGCCTCGTTCCTCAGACTTGGAAAGCATTTTTTATATTTTATAAATAGTTAAAAACATTGTTATCCAGGAGTGTACTTTGTAAAAAAAAATATATATTTCTGTTAATCTTACAGGGTGTTATACAGATCAATCTGGTCCTATCGGAAGAGGAGAAGATATCGCGCCTGCTCATCCTGGCGGATCTGTACGCGAGTATCCTGTTCACCAGGAAAGCGGCTTTCTACAAACGTCTGGCCGCCACACGCTACGTGTCAGCGCGGAACCCCACGACCAACTGGGCCCAGTGCTACGAGCTCATGCTGCAGTCGCTGCCGGGGCATCGGCTAACACTGGATCCGGCCGACTTTTCCAAAGGTGACGACACCACATCCCCTTTTTTCATTATGCAAAGCCCAATTTATTTATTTACACTTTTTTTTCGATTTTGGCCAGCTAGGACCACGGAAAACGATAAAGCAGGATGGACTCATTTCTTCTTTTTTCTTTCTGACCAATATTTTCTCATTCTTTCGCCATGTTGTTTCTTCCTCTCTTCTGTCCAAGGGGCTCCTGTTTTCTTCATCTCCCTTTCCTTGTACCCTTGAAATTTACTTGTATTTACACTTTATTTTTTTTTTATAAACAATAAATTCATATTTTTTTTAAACTTAAAAATAAATACAAAAAAATATATTAGCAACATTAATTTTTATTTACAATTGTTTTGTATTGCGGGGCGAAGTTAATGCTTTAGGCATTCTCTGCCACTTAACTCAACACATGCTTTGCACAATGGGCCACTTGCACTTTCTATGTGCTAATGCTTTTTTAACGGTTACTTCCATTTTACAATAAAATTACTATTAAAAATGTCTTATATCTAACTTAGCTTAGCTAAACTTATTTAAGCCAGCGTCGATGGCATGTTGAATACACCGGTTCCCTTCAGAACACCGAAGTTAAGCGACATCCAGCGAGGTTAAGACTTGGATGGGTGACCATTCAAATTCTAATTCTCGTGACGCTGGCTTTTCCCGGCCCCACTCAGGCTGGGTGAGGTCAATGTGAGTAGCAGGTTTGTGAGTTTCCTGCGAATGGAGGGTAAAACCCCCGTCGTGATATGACCATGGCAGTTGAAAGCGACGTTAAACCCCACTTAAAAAAAAAAAAAACTTATTTATGATTTTACTAGATTTACCAAGCCTCAACTTAACTAAAAGTTAAAGTAGACTTGGCTTTAATCTCCGGTTGGGGCAGACTTTTTGAAGGCTGGAATTTCCGGCCCTACCCAGGCTGGGTGAGGTAGCTGGTACGATTCCCAGCGAATGGAAGGTAACACCCCCCCCCGTTCTGATCAGGACGTTAAAACCAAATAGAATCGTTGGATGCTATCTATTAACGTTTAATTTTAAATTCAATTTTTTTTAAATGTTTCTTGTTATTGATTTTTTTAAATTGTATTTTTCATAGGTTAAATTAAGGTCTCAATTGTATAATGGGTAGCTCCCGTCAATTTACTAAATAAATAAATAGATAAATAAATATTTTGTACTCACAGATAAGCAGAACGGGTGGCCCTCACTACAGAAGCAAGTGCTGCATGACCTGGTAGTGGCAGCCAAACGTCTTGGCAACTCTGGTTTAGCCACGAGACATATGACGTTTCTTCTGCAGGTAATTTTCTTACCAACCGAACGCAGTGAGGTTTATTTATTTACACTTTATTTTTTTTACAAAACAATCAACAATAAATTACAATAAACTTAAAAAAAATTAAGGCCTCTTGGTGCTGCATGAAGGTCCTATTTAGTGAAAATTAAAAATGAGTTTTCGAATTTTATTAAATAAAGTAATGCTCTAGAAATTTTGCAGAGTCGTTAGAAAATAATATTTGATTTCAGTAGTGAAATTTTGTGATCCTAAAAGCTAAGGGGGGCGTAGTGTGGTAAAAAATCGAAAAAGTGCCCTAAAAGTGGGCCGGTTGATATTTTTCAATTAAACGAGAGGTTAATGTCTCGTATGGGACTACACATGTGCTGACACATTTGCAGCAATCTATATCCGACAAACCTCGCAGGTGCTGTAACAGAACTTGGGGCTAGAAAAAAAACACAACAAATACATGACAGTAAAATCAAATGGGTATTACTTTGTTGCGCTCAGCACAGAAACAGGAGGAGCCTGGTGCAAGGAAATGAAAATGTTCATGCAAGAAGTAGGGAAGTTACAAGTGCGCCGCCTTATCGATGAAGCTACTGAGGTCTGTATTAATTTATTTGACTCCAGGTGATGTGGCGGTTCATGACGCAGGGGGAGAGAGCGGAGGCCGCCAATAATCTGCGCCATGTGACAGCCCAGTGTGAGGGGGCACCCGTGCCTCTGGTGCTTGAGAACGGTCAGGTGATCCCCCCCGCCAATCTTCTCAACATACCACAGGTGAGACACTGCTGTACTATAAGGGTTTTGTGGAAGAGATTGCCAACCCTTTAGTTAGTTTCAATTTTTTTCTAATTTTAATTATAAAATATATGTATTTACATTGATGTAATTCATTCATAATCAACGAAACTCCGAATCGGCAGAGAGTCACCATTTGGTATTAAGGTGCGTTCAAAGCTACTGATTTTAAGAAATTCTAAATAGGACGCTAGCCACGGACTAAAACCTCATGGGCGACAAAGTGCCAGGTTTTAGCTAGTTTATATTTTTTGGAAATTCATACTTAATAAAAAAATAACAATTAAAATTTCCCCAACAATCATAAGAAAAAGAAAAAAATTCAATGAGCTTCTTGAGGCAATTTATACATGATTTTCCTTTTCAGCATTTATCTCCATACTTATAGTTTTATACTAATACAAAAAATTCTAGAAAATGTTCACATTTTTTTTTCAAGTCCGTATGAAAATGCATCAGTCTGGCTGGGGGACTATAAACAGGGAGTAGATCAGCAGTCTGACTGGGGGACTATAAACAGGGAGTAGACCAGCATTGGCTTGGTTGTGGGGGCCCTTGTCAATTATTAGCCTCCTTGTAAAGACAGTGATAGAAGTGCTGAGTCATTCCTCCACTGTCTGGCTACCATCGAGCACGATGACGCCACCCTACGATGAAAATGCATGTAGTTATTATCAGTTTAATGGAAAAACAGCATGGATAATTCTACCTATGAGTGTTGTACGTAATTATGTACTTAATAACTTTTATTTTATTTTCTGTTTCAAGGCAGAAAACTTTACCGTTCAAAATCTAGAACAACATCTGCGGCCCAAAAAGCTGGTCATAGCCAAAGAGGACTACGGACCCTTCTTGTTCACACCCCTGCATTTCGGTTCCATGGACCGGAGGCAGGGCCGAGTCAAGCAGTCCAAGTTGGGTGAGTCAGAGTGTTAAGTGGCAGAGAATGCCTAAGGCATTAACTTCACCCCGGATTACAAGACAATTGTAATTTTTTTTTTATACAAAATAAAATATATAAAAAAAATTTAAATATTTTTTTTCTATATTTTATTTTGTAAATATTGTTAATTTTTTTATCTCTGTTAATAATTTATTGATGATTGTTTTGTATAAAAAAATAAAGTAGTCACCGTGGCAGAGTGAGTTAGCGCGCTAGGCATTGCACACACGGTGACCTGGGTTCGATCCCCAGCGGGGCAGGAATTTTTCTTCTCTGTAATTGGATGTTCGGGGTCCACTCATACCTCGTGAGGAAAAATGAGTAGTTACTTGTATGAGTAACGGGCAGTGGCGGCATTACCAGAGTAAAAAGAAATTAATGTCATAGAATAATTCGAAATGTAAAGGAGGCTCTTAGTAATGCTGCGCTACCCACAAAATTTGTGAAGAGGCCTTGTGCTTCACCACAAGTAAAACAATACACACAATAAATAAAATACTTAAAGTTATCATGTTTGTGTTTTAATCACTTTCGTGATGTCACAACTACTCAAACTCACGCTGCTAAAGTTTTACCAGATTTGTCCCGGAACGGACTTTTATCTTTTTATCGGCTCAAGATAGGGACTTGAAATTTTGTATGAAGTTCCAACGCAAAATTGTCCATTTTTTGGACTTTTCGTTCACTCGGCATAAAAAATTATCTTCTTAATTATTATCTTATAATAATTATACTAATTATTATAAGATACTAATACTATAATTATCTCCTTTCCAGACTTCGTGTGGGTGTGCGGGGACCCATGCTGTGTGCTGCTGGAGCTGAGCAACCCCCTCCCCTGTCCCCTGGAGGTGAACAACATCCTCCTTCTCACCCAGGGCGTGTACGAGAGCATCCCTGTGTCTGTGCTGCTGCCCCCCGAGTGTACAGGACACAGTGTCAAGCTCATGGGCGTGCCCAAGGAAGTGGGCGACCTGCAAATCATGGGTGAGTACTATCATCTGATTGGGTGGGAAGTGGGTGACTTGCAAATCATGGGTGAGTACTATCATCTGATTGGGTGGGAAGTGGGTGACTTGCAAATCATGGGTGAGTACTATCATCTGATTGGGTGGGAAGTGGGTGACTTGCAAATCATGGGTGAGTAGAATACTATCATCTGATTGGGTGGGAAGTGGGTGACTTGCAAATCATGGGTGAGTACTATCATCTGATTGGGTGCTACCCCCCGAGTGTACAGGACACAGTGTCAAGCTCATGGGCGTGCCCAAGGAAGTGGGTGACTTGCAAATCATGGGTGAGTACTATAAGGGTTGGGTGGAAGAGATTGCCATAGGCAATAACGCCGCCCTTTAGTTAGGACATATGTATATATTTTATTTATTTTTTTCTTGTTTATATTATTAATATTGTCAATTTTATATTTAATTTTTACCATTATTTGTCTGTATACCTATATGTTCTACTAATAAAGAGTTTCTAAATAAATAAATAAATATCATCTGATTGGGTGCTGCCCCCCCGAGTGTACAGGACACAGTGTCAAGCTCATGGGCGTGCCCAAGAAAGTGGGCGACTTGCAAATCATGGGTGAGCCAAATTCCGAAAAGAGTGACTTTCATATTATGGACAAGGGGTTAAGTGGAAAATAACAAACATGTCAAATTTCTTGCATATTGCATAATCAAAATAGTAACCAGGCGTTCATAAAAATCTAATACAGTTAAATCTGCTCGTATAACAGAAATCAAGGGACGGGAATATTTTTGTCTTATATCCAAGTTTATCTTATAAGGAGGTTATTTTTCCTTATAAAAAGGTAAATTTTAAATGTCTCTTATATCCAGGTTTGACTGTAATTGACATTTTACTATGGTCGGCTCTTTTGGAGGGGCGAAAATAAAGACATTTTGTTTATCTGTAAAAAAAAAAAACATTATCTTTACCGACCTCAGTAGCTTGATCGATAAGGACTTGTAATCTGGAGGTCGGTGACTCAAGTCCCAATTTAAGCATAAATTTATATAATCATGATATCACAATTGTAATCAACACAAATATGACAACAACTTATCTCTGGTTTCTTAAACTTTTGGCCTAATAGTCTTGCGCGGACAGTCTAAAATTCTAAATAAAGCACCACTTAAATACTTATTATTATTCAACACTTTATTAGATATAAATATGGACATACATATGTACAATACGAATAATTATTTTAACAATGAAAAAAATGGAAACAATATCATCATAGGGTTGAGTCATCGTGAACGATGGTAGCCAGACAGTGGAAAAATGACTCAGCACTTCTACCACTGTCTTTACAAGGAGACTGATAATTGACAAGGGCCCCCGGAACCAAGCCAATGCTGGTCTACTCCCAGTTTATAGTCCCCTAGCCAGGAAACAATATATATACAATAAAAATGAAAAAGAATAGGAAAATATATAGAAACATATTATGTTTTTATATATATTTCTATTATTTTTCATTTTAATTGTATATAATTATATCCTAACTAGAGGACGGGGTTATTGCACGTCTGTTCTCAGGCTACTCCACTCACACCCTGGGTGTGAAGTCCAACTGCCAGCTCTCCCAACTCACCCGCTTCGCTCACCCTCCCCACTACACCGTGGAGGTGATTCCCGCTCTGCCCTTCATTTCCGTGAGCACCTCCTTGGACCCGGACACTGCTTTCACTCTGTACGGAGGCGAGACGGTCACGTGTTATCTCAGGTAAATAATAATATAATAATAATAATAATATCGTCTTATTTATACTGCCCGATGAAGACAATTAAAGTCCCATTACTCCAGCAGTAAGCCCAAGACATATTATTATGTGGTAAAAATCCCAAATGGGAAGATAACTGGTCATGTCCCGGCTGGGTATCGAGCTGGGTATCGAACCCACGACATCTGGATTCTCTAGATTCACAGAGTGCCGCCTTTACCCCTGAGCTACCGGGACAGACTAATAATACTAATATTTTTATTTTTTAAGTTTCCATGTATTTGTATTTCACAAATAAACATCTTCAACAAATAATGAGGGTATACACCCACCTTCAAAAGATACAAAATCTTGTGCTGAAGGTGGGGAAATTACTCTTTAGAGGACTATAAACAGAGAACAGACTAGCCAACCCTTACAAGCCAGGCTAGCTTGAAGTTTCCTAAGGGTTTAATGGCTTATAAAGAAAAGTCCAAGTCTTCATGATGGTTGATCACACATAGAAATAATTATATGGTTCAGGACGAGCCAACTTTGAAATAAAGTTGGCTGGAGACTATCACAACCCCCTCCAGCTGAAGCAGGGCTGGCTACAACAACAACTCTTTAGAGTCTTTAGTGGAAGTTAACCACCTGGCAAGATAAATGCTCGAAGAATTTTCTACCACCTAACCCTCAGAGTTTTATTATTATGTAGTCACAAAATAATAATAATCTTTAGAGTCTTTAGTGGAAGGTAACCACCATCCGAGGTTAATGCTCAAATAATTTTCTGCCACCTAACAGTGTTGTATTTCTTCAACAGAATCACCAACACCTCGGAGGTACCCATCAGTATTCTGCAGCTCAGTATTAACAGTGTTGTATTTCTTCAACAGAATCACCAACACCTCAGAGGTACCCATCAGTATTCTGCAGCTCAGTATTAACAGTGTTGTATTCCTTCAACAGCTCAGTATTAACAGTGTTGTATTTCTTCAACAGAATCACCAACACCTCGGAGGTGCCCATCAGTATTCTGCAGCTCAGTATCGACAGTCTGATAGAAACCCAGGACCTGATATCGTGGGACAATGCTGACGTGGAAAGGTTACTCCCTATTGGTCCCCTGAGATCCGTGCAGGTGCCCATCAAACTGTATGGAGTCACAAACTTTCTGGCTCCTAACAATGGTGAGTTAAATCTCGTAGATGAAAAATAGTGTTCAAATTCAAAACTCAAATTATTTATTTATGTTTCAACACTACATGAGCTCACAAATAGCTCAGTGGTTAAGCACTCGCTTGCCATCCCGGGTTCGAACCCCCGCGCCGACAAAAAATTTGTATTCTTAATTTGGTTACAGTTGTTTTTGTTAGGGATACCTTCCGGTGCGCTCGTGTTGACCCAGCACCTAAATGGGAAGTATTGTGTCACTTCTCGCCCATCAGAGGGGAGGCATACTACGGGATATGCAGGCTATAACACAGACCACAAGCGTCTATGGTCTTATTTTCGGGTGAGAACTCGTTGTGAATCGTTCAACAAGCGGGAGAGAACTTGTGGTGACCCCTGCAACAAGCTGGAGAGAACTCGGGTAAGAAAAGGTCAACAGGAGAGAACTCGTTACCTCCCATCTTTAAATTAAATCCTGATTTTTTTTTTTTTCGAACCAACCAAGTTTCTCCTGGTTACCTGTCACAGAGGTAAAGTTTTCTCTCATAGCCAGCTTCACCATGATGTGTTTCAGATTCGTGCAGCTTGCGCAGTTCCTTCTTCTCAGGGCCAAGTTCCCTCCCGTCCATCTCCACGCATCCACCTGTGTTCACCTCTTCCATGTCGTTCAGATCTGGAGCCTCCAGCCTCGTGTCTGACTTCTCCCAGAGACACCACTCCGATAAGGTAATCAAAGGTCCCGGGTTCGATCCTCAGAGCCGACAAAAAATTGTGTTCAAATTATAGAAAAGTACATTCTAAGTGGAATTTTTTCTCTCACATAACGACAAAAAATTGTGTTCAAATTATAGAGAAGTAAATTCAAAGTGGAATTTTTTCTCTTACATAATAATGTGTTTCTTTGTGTTATTATATGACTATTTTAGTGGGTAGCGCAGAATTATAGGACTTTTCCGTATTTTTAATATCCCAATATCTTATTTTTGCATATACTTCCGTCACTGGTCGCTGCTAACATTAAAGCAGCTACTCATTTTTCCTCACAAGGTATGAGTGGAATGACATCTTGTATCCGTGTAATGTCAAACAAGATTGTGTTCAGTATACCGTGCCAACAGGTAACACATCAGACGCGGCCGGTGCTAAGGAGCTGCGGCACCCACAGACGGGAAAGAAAAAGAGAGTCCTCGCTCATACAAAATGAAAATTATCACACATTTCTAGAATAAGAAATGCATAATTATTATGATTGGCATGGTAAACAAACTCAAACTCTTTTTAGTCTAGTTAATGTGGCAACACCCCCAAAACATTTTCCCAAAACATAACACATCATTGAATCTGCGGTTGTTAAATATATTTTTAACTATTAAAAAATGGTTTGGAGTCAGGGGAACAGCTTCTCCTTTCCTGTGCAATTTTTTCAAAACACACAACATCAGCCAGCGTCGATGGCATGTTGAATACACCGGTTCCCTTCAGAACACCGAAGTTAAGCGACATCCAGCGAGGTTAAGACTTGGATGGGTGACCATTCAAATTCTAATTCTCGTGACGCTGGCTTTTCCCGGCCCCACTCAGGCTGGGTGAGGTCAATGTGAGTAGCAGGTTTGTGAGTTTCCTGCGAATGGAGGGTAAAACCCCCGTCGTGATATGACCATGGCAGTTGAAAGCGACGTTAAACCCCACTTCAAAAAAAAAAAAAAAAAAAAAAAAAAAACACACAACATCAAGAAGAAGACGCTGAAAGATATCTGCCGGACAGTATTTTCATATTATAAACAAACATCTATACACCTAATATTTGAAGAATGAAAAAATAGAAGAAAAAAAAAAAAAAAAAAAAAAAAAAAAAAAACAACAACAACAAAGATGGAATAACTAACTAGTTTAATTAGTATACTGTGTTCTTTTGGCAACTCACCTAGTGAGCAGTACGTTAGTAAATATATTAATTGTTTCACCGACCTCAGTAGCTTGATCTCTAAGGCGGCGGACTTGTAACCCAGACGTCGCACAGAGAGGTATTTTTCAAATCTGGGGGCACAAAAAGGTTTTTTCTGAAATGGACCCTGGGATGATTTAACTGATATGCACAGGTAGCAAAGACCCTAGTGCATTTTAATATAGCAAGTTTAATTATCTAGCTTTCATACTTTTAATACACGGTCACTCTCAAGTTGTCCGTATTTTTATTGCTTGTAGTAGTTCCCTAGTTGAGGAGTGAGACATCAATCTTGATACCTTGGTTTCTTTGCTTTAAATATTTTTTTCGTCACAATAACGATGAAGGCTGTTGAAGTAGGTAAATATGCTCTTATTTCATAAGAGTTTAAGTTCATAGATCAAATACTTGATGTTCTACGATTAATTTAATAATGGCCCTTTTTCGAGGCAATTTTTTTCAAAATTTAAAATTCAAAAGTGTAAAAGTAGTAGTTCCCGGCTTTGTCCGGCTTTGATATGGGTATCACTGAATGGGTAATTTTTTTGGTTTTAACGTAACTAAAAACTTGGGTGCGAATCGGTGCGATTTTTTTTGAAAAGTGCCAAAAACTAAAGCAACCTCTGGATCAGAAAATTTCGAGTTTTACTATTCTTCAGTTTAGATGTAATCGTATAATGTTATATATTATTTTTTTAAATCTTAGATGCATCTGAGTGTCAACTCATCAGTAGAAGACACCTCTTTCAATAAGGTATTGAGTCTGGAGGGGTCACATGGATGAGAAGCTTGATCAAATGGAAGAGTTTTTGCTGAATCTCGGACCATTTTTAGAAGATGAATTTATTAACTTAATTCAAAAGAGACATAAGACGTTTGAAATCAGATATGAAGACCCGATACGGAAACGCAAGTCGTAGACGAGATATAAGTCCATAATCAGAAGGACCCGGACGTCCGAAGAAGTTGTTCGCTAACATTTCTGAGAGGAACCTAAATATGTAATTAGGGGCTTGCATACCATGTTTAAGTTTAAAAATCTTCTTCTTTCGTTTGTTATAACCAAATAATGATACTTGGTGCCTACTACCTACTACCGACTGAAATTATACTTAAATTAAAACCCACCTACATTTTTTTTTCCCCCCGAAAGAAAACGAGATCCATCTTTACTGCTCAAAGACTTGACTTCCACTCCAAAACGAGCAACAAAAATAAAGAAAGCGTACATAGCTTCAAAGGGAAAGGTATCTCTGCTCAACTCGGACCCTCTGATGACAGGGATGCGACCTCACCGCAACAAATACTCTCAGCCCTTATCAAGAGAGATAATAGAGATGTTGTCTGCGTCTGATCATTTACCACTCCATGATTTCCACTCAGAAGAAGAAGAAGACTACGACGAATGATAGCTTATATGTAAAATATAGTACCATGGTACCTATACATAAAATAAAATTCCATTTTTGGGGGTTGGAAAAAAATGGTGGTTTTTTTTTTTTTTTTTTTTTTCCTTCATCATCATCATCAACACCAACAAAAGAATAGTGATAAAAATACGCAAATATTCGGCCGCTCCAATGCTGCTCCAATGCTGCCCCAAGTAGGTAGCAGCCTGCTAGAAGGGTAATTTGCTCAGAGGAATGCTAAAAAGTTTTTTTAACCCCTATGGGCTTAAAAGAACTTTTTAGCATTATTGGAGGCTATTTTCACCAAAAAATAATTTTGTCCCCCCAGATTTGAAAAATACCTCTCTGTGCGCGTCGGTGGTTCAAGTCCCGGTTTCAGCGTAGATTTAGTAAAGCGAGTTTGAGTAGTTGTGATATCACGAAAGTGATTAACACAAATATGATAACTTTAACTTAAAACTTTTATATTAATTGATGGCAGCAAAAGAGTTCAGAAAGGTAAATAAAAGACAGTTACTACTTAAGGATATATCTCAAGATTTACCAGCTGATAAATTCTATGTGTCAGAACATCTGTGCCCTTATGTAAAACAACTATTGAAAAAAACAAAAACCTTTGCAAAAACTAATAACTATGAATATGTTTGGGTTAAAGATGGTGTAATCCATCTCAAAAAGAATTCTACTGCCCAGGATGCATTTGTAATTGGTAGCGAGTATGACTTTCCTCAGCCTTCCTAGTAAAACTTCATGCATCTCAACAAAATTAATAGAAAACTCAATATACAGTTCCCAACAACTACTCAACCCCGTATCTTACCAAAAATTGTCCATTCAAGCAAACCCCAAACCAATCATCATTATCGTCAAATTCCCGCATGTATATCTACCAAGAAAATATCAGCAGCAAGGAATCGAACCAAGGATCATAACATCTGAAACACTGATAGCAACACACTTCTCTACTGCTCCTGTCAATCAAAATATCCAACAAAAATACTATCTACAGGGATTCGAACCAAGAACCATAGCATACAAAAAGTTTCTCGGTGTTCTGGACTACTACTCCTTCAATCATTCTCATAAGAAATCTGCTTTTGTCTACCTAAACCAAAATCCATGTATAGAGATACAGAGGCCGGTGTATTCAAGTATATGCAGATCCATACTAAGAGGATAAGTACCATCACCTCTCTCTGTACATGGGATCTACTTATTTTCTTATCACAAGTGTCTCTACTAATAGATACCTATTTTACTTACTGGTGTTTCTTATCAAATACACAAATGATTGATTACGTGACTCGCAGCGTTTCTCAGAATTTCCTGAGAAGCCTCGGCTCTGGCGCAAAAATTGGTACTGATCATAGGTATATTTCTGGTCTCATTTTGCACATACTAATGAGTATGACACTGGACCAAAAGTGTATGAAATATATAAAAAAATCTATATGTAGAGCAATAAACTCATATACTATAGGAACGGTCTATTCTCATGTATTATTGCTTAAACTAATAATAATATATCATATAATATTATATAGGTACATATTATACAGAAATTATCGTAAATACTTACATCTAGAACTTATATGGACTTGATCAATAGCATAGATAATGATATAAATAATATACATGATCAAATTTACCTCCAAGATGAAAAAGATGTTTCGAAACTATTAAAAAATAAAGAAAATATGTATATTTTCCAAACAAACATTAGAAGTCTAGGCAATATGGACCAATTCATTATTTATGGCAAAGAATTTATTAGAGATTTACATGTAATCATTTTTACTGAGACCTGGAGTAATGATAAAAAAATTACCCATTCAATACCCAATTTTTCAGGATACTTTACAGAAAACTTTATTAATCAAAATAGTGGTGTAGCAGTATTTATAAGAAACGATGTAAATATTATTGAGGTTAAAGAACTTTCCTTTTCTTATGCTAACTGTCTTATGCTAGAAGTTTTGTACAATAATAAAAAAATTGTCCTTTTAGCCGTCTATAGATCTCCTCAAGGTAATAGAGAATCCATTTTTATTAATGAACTAAATGTTCATCTTAACTTTCTAAATAATAATATTAACCATGTTCTTTTACTAGGAGATATCAATATAGATATCCTCCCAAGCAGTAGATTAGGTGATGAAAAAGACGATTATTTAGATACCCTGTCTCATTATGGTTTAATTAGTAAACTATGTACAGTAACCAGAGTTAACCGAGAGAACCCTTCATTAGGAACTTGTATTGACCACATTTTCTCCCACAGTAGTATAGAGCTGAATAGCTATGTATTACAAAGCTTTTGTTTTATTTATTTTTATTAAATATAAAAAACTTGTCCCAGGGACCGTCCTTCTGGAAGGGAACCAAGGATGCAAGCAGCATTTCCTCTTTGAATGGCCAGACAAAGCTTTATTACAGATCATTTTAGTACCATAGCAGCCATAAAATTAAATAATTTTAAACAAACAGATATTGAAAGAAATCAAACATTAAAGAAAATAGACTACAATCAACTTAAGAATCAACTAAACCAAGTTGAATGGTCAGATCTATACCTTAAAGATAACATAGACAACATTGCAGATGATTTCCTTAATATACTTATTAAAAATATCGAAATTGCTACCTCAGAAGAAACTCTGAGAAAAAAATATTTACCCATAAAACCATGGATTACTCCGGGTCTGGTTAAATCCATTAGAAAAAGGGATGAGCTGGCAAAACAATGACTGCGTTCTAACAATGAGAGAATGAAAAAATATTACAAAAAATATAGAAACGGTTTAAATACAATAATCAGACATACAAAAGATAAATACTATGAAAACAAAATTAACCAAGTTAGTGGTAATAAAAAAAAGCTGTGGCTGACATTAAATGATATTACAAACAGACAAAGGCAATCGCAAACCATACATAACATAGAGCATAACGATACTCTAATAGACGCACTAAAGGAACCCTTAAAAGTTGCGAACATTTTTAACTCTCACTTTGTTAAGGTGGGAGAGGGTGTGGCCAATACAATACCTGACTGTGAAAATAGGGATATTTTGATTGAACCTGTTGTGACCAGTATCTTTGATAAATTTAAGATCATTTCCGAGGACGAAGTTCTGAAACATATTAACAGCCTTAGAGGAGGTTCTGGACCGGGAGCAGACGGGATCACAGCAGTAACTTTAAAAAATATAGCCAACGAAATTTTAAAACCATTAACATTTATAGTCAATAAATCCTTACAAGATGGAATTTTTCCCAAATGCTGTAAATTAGCCCTTGTTACACCAATATATAAATCGAGTAAAAAAACCCTAGTAAATAACTTTAGACCCATAGGACTCCAGTCAAATATAAGATTATAGAAAAATGTGTTAAAACCGAACTTACCCAATATCTAGATAAACATAATCTATTGCCCGACAGCCAATTTGGATTTCGCGAAAAAATAGGTACAGAGGACGCGCTTCTAAACTTTTCCAATTACTTACATAAAACCATTGCTGATAACAAAAAAACTCTAGTGGCCTATTTAGATCTAAATAAGGCATTTGATTCTATAAAACACTGTAAACTAATCGAGACCCTAAAAAAACTAGGAATAAAAAATTTCGCTCTCTCTTGGTTCAGATCCTACCTCTCCGACAGGACTCAACGGGTTAAAATTAATGGACTATTGGGCGAACAGATAATACTACAGGCTGTAACTGCCCAAAAATAGAAAGAAAAGAATGTGTGAAATACCTCGGTATACTTGTTGATCAACACCTTAAATTCAAACAACACATACTAAATATTGCTAGTAAAATACGCTATATCTCATCCATCTTCATTAAACTTAAAAACATGGCTTCAATTAATATTAAAAAAATGCTATACTATGCACTGATTCAATCAATTATTGAATATGGACTTGTAATATGGGGTAAGGCGTATGCTAGTGAAACTATAAAAGTGGATAGAGCACAGAACACTATTCTTAGAATTATTTTAAAAAGAGAGAGAAGATCAAGTGCCATAATCCTGTATGAGAACTTGAACTTATTAACACTAAAAAAACTTTACCTTTTAAAGCTTCTAAAATATTGTATCAAGTGTGCTCATATCTGGGAAACAAGACAAACCCCATACTCCATTCGAGTTGATCAACCCATATTAGTTCCCCAGGTTAAAAGTGAATTCTCTAAAAACTCTTTTCTATACCGTGGTGCACTTATGTATAATCAGTTACCTCCAATCATTAGAAATTTAGACCTCAGCAAAATACTGCACAAAAAAGTAGCCAAAGAATGGATTTTTAAAAATTATGAAGATATTAAATATATCTCTACATAAGACAGAATAAGAGAAAAAATATTAAAAACACCTATATATATTATGTCAATCATATGATTATTATTATGGTATTATCTTATTATATATTTGAACATACATATATTTTTACATAATATGGATTGATAAGATGAGAAATAAGGGGATATAAAATTAAACTACCTATTAACTAAAAGGGGGAAAAAAAAAGAATATATTTTCACTTTTTTAATTTTCAATTTATTTATTTTTAATTTTCAATTTATTTAATCACTATACTCTTTCACCCAGCTCAAGCTCTAAGCTTATTGGATGTAAATACCTGAACTTTAATTAATTTAATACAACACACATAATAATATAATATGTAAATTTCTCAGTCCATAATAATGTAAAAGTATACTTACTTTAAATACCCCTATCTATATTATAACTACTTATTATGTGAATTGTTAAATGTTTATTGTAAAAATAAAGTTGAAATAAATAAATAAAAATAAATAAATAAATAAATAATTGTTTCCCCCTCCATAATCTTCCGTTTTCAGTCTTGCTCTGAGCTGCACATCGTGGTGAAGTACAGCGGAGGGCCCAGCGCCCTCAGGGGCTACTGTCGCCTCACCTCCGCCCCTCTGAGGGTGGACGTGGCGCCCTCCATCCTGGTCACCCACAGCGATGTGCTGCCCGGGGAGTCGCCCAGCCAGTTCTATCTGGTGCTGGACGTCATCAATGTGACGCAGCAGGAAGTCGAACTCAGGTACTTAATTTTTTTTATTTGAAGTTCATATTCGTGATCCGGGCCCGAGTTCAAATAGCAATCATCAACGCATCCAGTATGTGTATCAGAGGAGTCCGTACCAGATTTCGTTCTGGGGAGAGTCTTTTAGGATATGAAGAGTATTAAGAAATCTTTATCTTGATTCTGAGAAGTCCTATCTGTTTGTACATTATGTCTATATTAATAAAAAGTCCTATGGGCAGTTCTAAAAAAAAATCATATTCGTGTTAGTCACTTTTCGTGAATGAGAAAGGTTTGTGCCTCAACTTCAGTGACTGAATGAGAAAGGTTTGTGTCTCAACTTCAGTGACTGAATGAGAAAGGTTTGTGCCTCAACTTCAGTGACTGAATGAGAAAGGTTTGTGACTCAACTTCAGCTATTAGACGAAAAGTATGCACTGATGTAGAAAGAACAAAGATTGAAGACGATCACAGACATCCCATGTATAATCATCAACACCAACCACCTAGATTGAAATCAAGAAAAAGTTTTATTAAATCATCTAAAAGAATTACAAGCACACCTGAAGAAGAACGTCTCAAAATATGGAAGGAAAAAGTTACAAACCCAATCCACGAACTCAGAGAAGAAATTGCTACTGGAGGAAACCTGCCCTTTAATACTTGGAGACCACTGAATAGATTACGCGTTGGTGTTGCAAGGTGTAGAGCAAACCTCAAGAGATGGAATCTTGCGGAGGATGACACATGTCCATGTGGAGAAGTCCAAGACATGCCTCACCTTCTCACGTGCCCTGACCTCGAACAACCCTGCACTCTGCAAGACCTAATCAATGCAAATGAAATAGGAGTAAGGACCGCCAGACATTGGAGAAATTTATGACATTATCTTGGTTTCGACGGACTCGGAAAGTAAAGTAAGTAAGTACTGAATGAGAAAGGTTTGTGCCTCAACTTCAGTGATTGAATGAGAAAGGTTTGTGCCTCAACTTCACTGATTGAATGAGAAAGGTTTGTGCCTCAACTTCAGTGACTGAATGAGAAAGGTTTGTGCCTCAACTTCAGTGATTGAATGAGAAAGGTTTGTGCCTCAACTTCAGTGATTGAATGAGAAAGGTTTGTGCCTCAACTTCAGTGACTGAATGAGAAAGGTTTGTGCCTCAACTTCAGTGACTGAATGAGAAAGGTTTGTGCCTCAACTTCAGTGATTGAATGAGAAAGGTTTGTGCCTCAACTTCAGTGATTGAATGAGAAAGGTGTGTGCCTCAACTTCAGTGACTGAATGAGAAAGGTTTGTGCCTCAACTTCAGAGACTGAATGAGAAAGGTTTGTGCATCAACTTCAGCGAAGAAAGAAATAAAGAAAAATAAAGTTTTTCTTTAAAAGTTATCATATTAAATTTGTGTTCATCACTATCGTGATATCACAACTATTCAAACTCGCTTTACTAAATCTACGCTGAAACCGGGACTTGAACCACCGACCTCCAGGTTACAAAGTCCGCTGCCTTATCGATCAAGCTACTGAGGTCGGTGTCTCTCAATATGTTGCAGGACAAACTAGTTTATCCTAATAGACCATACTAGTTTTAGGATTAACTAGTGTTGGTTAAATTAGGTTTTTTTCTTCGCTTCTCGGCCTTTTATTTTTTATTTATTTACACTTTATTAATAGGACATATTATATACAACACAAATAATTACAAATTAAAATAAAGAAAAAATATATAAATACCTATGTTCCTCAGGTACACGGAGAACAAGAGCCTCGTGATAGAGGAGGCGGGCTCGTGCCGGGTGCCCCTCCCCCTGTCCCGCTGTCCCTTCTCCGCCTCCCTGGCGGAGGTGGAGGCGGCTGTGCTGGGCCAGGTGGCTCTCGTGTGGAGGCTAGGGGCGCGGAGTGGGCGCGCCACCTTCACCAGTCTGCCCTTCACCGCGGAGAAGTTCGACCTCGTCAAACTGTCGCCCATCAGTTGGGGTGAGAGATTTTATTATTAACACATCTCGTGCCAAAGTTATTTCTCTGTGTTTTGCCTGAGGCCTCTTTTGTTCAGTAAAATTGATTTATTTAGTGTTTTGCTTTTAAAATCTCAAGTTTTCAATATATTTTAATGATCTAAATTGCAAAAAATCCCCATAGGCCCCAGAGTTTAAACAACATACTAAAATCTATTGTAGTGTCAGTTGGAAGAGGCTTCTCAACTGAGTCACTATTTTGGAAAACAGGCTGTCAGGCGTTTCTAACTGACGTGGCACGAGATGTGTTAAACAAATTCGAACATACTTGATTTATTAATTAAAAAAAAAAGTTATTACATTTGTGTTATTCACCTACGTGATATCACAAGTGCTCAAACTCGCTTTACTAAATCTACGCTGAAACCGGGACTTGATCCACCGACCTCCACGTTACAAGTCCGCCGCCTTATCGAACAGGCTACTGAGAGGTGGGTCAGTTGGGGTAATAGATTTTATTACAATCGAACCTTTTATGGCCGGGTCAAGATACGGCTGCTAGGTCCCTGCTGCCATATACTATTTTCATGCTTTTGAGTGTAATAAAGGTAGCCATAATGGATAGTTTCTTATGTGACAGGTTTGAGGCATTACGAGTTCTCCATTGCTTATTTCTCCATGGTACAAATAGTGAAAATATTTTTTTATTGTGCACTGGTAGTCAAGTGGTTAAAGCTCTGGTCTGGTAATTCAGGTAGCGTGGGGATCCGTTGGTTCGAATCCCACCCAGTGCATGAATTTTTCTTCATTAATTTGAGAGTTTGTGACCACATAATAATAAAACTCTGAGGGTTAGTTTATGGGCTATCTACAAAGGTTGAATACAAACCAACACAAAATTCAAATCATGGATAAAATCTCAAGAAGAGATAGGTGCCATAGTCATTTTTGACGCGGGATGAAAGTATCCCATTAAATATCAGTACATCACCTAGTTAAAAAAAAAGGTTAGATGGTAGAAAATGCTTTGAGCATTAACGTCGCCTGGTGGTTACCTTCCACTAAAGTGTGTTATTATTATTTTATTCCAGAGCTCTCAGTGAACGGGTCTCCCATAGAGGCAGGCAGTGAGGTCACGGGCACAGCGGGCGACTGCCTCACCTTTGATGTCTCTCTCCGCAACTGCTTGCAACAGTCCCTCTCAGATCTCTCGCTGTCCCTGGTGCTGTTCCAAGACCATATGAATGGCGTGCTGGACTACGACATGGAAAGCAAAGCCACCACTGTGGGCACCGCGCAGGCTTCCATTAGTTCCGTAAGTTTTTTTTTTCTTCATCATCATCATCATCATAGGGTGGCGTCATCGTGAACGATGGTAGCCAGACAGTGGAGAAATGACTCAGCACTTCTACCACTGTCTTTACAAGGAGGCTAATAATTGACAAGGGCCCCCAGAACCTAGCCAATGCTGGTCTACTCTCAGTGATGTTTTGGTCTACTCTCAAAACGCTTAAAGATGTTTTTTTTTTTTACTTCCGAAAATTTCTAAGGGTGCTATGCAGAGTCCTCACTGTAGGGATGCCTGGGTCATTTGTCCCTTCAGCTGATTTTGTTATGCAGAGACGTTTGTTTGAAGCTCCTGTGCGCATGCCCATTCAGATGTTTTTAAAATAAATAACTGTCAAGGACTCAAGGTCGAAGTTTTTCCCTATAGCAAGCTCGGGACCACCCTATAGTGTAACCTATAGGGATAAAAAAAAAAAAACGTCTCTGCATACCAGCCTAATATTATAAATCGGAACGTTTTTTTGTAAAAATAATAATATTTGCTTTGCTCCGATTTCAGTTTTTTCGTATTTTTTTATTTTATTAAAGATGTTTCACAGCCATTTTTATTTCGTTGTCAGGACGCTACTGTAAACGCTTGTGGTCTGTGTTGTTGCTTGCTTTTGTTACAGCCTGTTTCACAGCTTTTTTTTCGTAGCCATGAAACAGGAGCTACTGGAGACGCTTGTGGTCTATGTTATAGCTTGCCCGTCCCGTAATATGCCTCCCCTCTGATGGGCAAGAAGTGACACAATACTTCCCATTGAGGTGCTGGGTCAACACGAGCGCACCGGAAGGTATCCCTTAAAAACAACTGTAATCAAAAGCACTAACCTAATCGTACACTCCATAAAGTATTTCTGTAGTTAGCCAGGCAGAGTGTCTACTAAATGGTCAAAGTAAAATTCCCTGACTTTTCCAGGTTTTCCAGACCATTTTTCCAGTCTACTTTTTTAAGGAGATATACTTTTTTAAGGAGATATTATACATATAAGACCTCAATCTGCCTTCTATTTTTTTTTTTTTTTTTTTGCAAGCCCACCGCCACCCAACCAAACATTTTTTCTAAATCAATTAAATTAGTTTTCTGGTACGTTCTACGATGCAAATTAGACATGTCATATTTTTAGAAAACGTGTTTGGCTCCTTGCTTTTTTTTTCAAATAAAAAATCTAGATGGGTGACCATTCAAATTCTAATTCTCGTGACGCTGGCTTTTCCCGGCCCCACTCAGGCTGGGTGAGGTCAATGTGAGTAGCAGGTTTGTGAGTTTCCTGCGAATGGAGGGTAAAACCCCCGTCGTGATATGACCATGGCAGTTGAAAGCGACGTTAAAACCCCACTTAAAAAAAAAAAAAAAAAAAAATCTAGTGTGATCACCACAAGACTTTCCTTACCCTGTTGCTAAGAAATCACCATTTCTTTTCTCGTAAATTTGATAAAAGTTCGCTAACGGTAGCTCTTACCAAGAATGTGTTAGGAATGTTTTAAAAAAAAAAGAAATACACAAATTATATTCTTATATTTTTTGAAATTTCACCGAATACCTACAATACTTTCCTCATTATAGGATAAGGAAAGTTAAAACTAAATGTAATAAATCAACACAAAAATAGGAACCCTAAAGAAAATTGAAGAACTTTCAGACGTAAGGATACTTTTTCTAATTTTATAATTTAGGCTTTTGTTTGTTTAGGTTAAATTAAAAAAAGACGATAATTCTGGTAATTCGTAGATAAGCCTTTTATTTAAACCATTTTTAGTATAATATACAGGTATAAAATTACATGAAATATTTTCCTCACAATAGGATAAGGAAAGTAAAAAGTAGATCCTTATTTAGAAAGGGAAAACCCTGAAAAAAAAACCTGCTAAAATTTTGTTGATCTTATCAAAAAGTGGTTAAGAGTGTTTTGTGTTTCTTACCAAAGAAGCATTATCACAATGCCTGGATTACAGTTGCGCCGCAGGCAAATTTTTTTATTTATCATTTTCATGTCAAAATTGGATCTTGAAAAAAATTCCCTGACTTTTGGTTTTTTTCACTAAATTCCCTGACTTTTGGTGTTTTTTCACAAAATTCCCTGACTTTTCCCTGACTTTTTTGGTCTCGAAAAATTCCCTGACAATTCCAGGTTTTCCAGGTTTTCCCTGACCAGTAGACACCCTGCCAGGGTGATGGCACGTTGAATACACCAGTTCTCGTTCTGTCACTGAAGTTAAGCAACGTCCAGCGAGGTTAAGACTTGGATGGGTCACCATTCAAATTCGAAACCTCGTGATGATGGCTATTCCCGACTCCACTCAGGCTGGGTGAGCTTGATTTGAATAGCTCGTTTGTGAGTTTCCAGCGAATGGAGTGTAAAAATCCCCGTCCTGACTATCTCAAATCAGTACGTTAAAACCGTACCAGCCACCTACACTAACCTCACCCATCCTGGGTTTGACTTACTTGACTTATGTCCTGTGATCCCGAGGGGGACGTAGGGCCAGCGGACACGATTCTGAGCCATCAAATCAGTCCGGTTTTGTTCTATTATTGAGGTTTCTGTAATAATAATAATTCCGTGTCCGTGAGTTAGGTATTGATACCTAAGTCACGGTGGTGAGAGGATTATATGGACGCCCACATTCAATGTCTAGGCTCCTTTCATGTCCATTGATTCTATTTGGTTTTAACGTTCTGACTTGAGGTAGACAGGACGGGGGTGTTACCCTCCATTCGCTGGGAATCGTACCAGCTACCCACATTAACCTCACCCAGCCTGGGTAGGGCCGGAATTGCCAGCCTCTTGACGTTTCTGTAATGGTTGGGTTTAAGACATGGCGGGTCATTCGCCCACCGATGTCCGATCTTGCTGGTGGGGCTGCCACCTTGGGGAATGCAAGCTTTCCCTAGCCTGGGTTTGGGCCGATGTTATTAGGGTTGGGTGGAAGAGATTGCCAAAGACAATAACCCCGCCCTTTAGTTAGGACATATATTATGTATATATATTTATTTATTTTTTCTTTATGTTTTTCTTCTATTATATTGTATTTTAATTTGTAATTATTTGTCTTGTATATAATATGTCCTATTAATAAAGTGCAAATAAATAAATAAATATTTTTCAATTAATCCATTGTTTTGTTCGCAGGTCACAGAGAACGAAGCCGTGGGTCATGAGGTGGGGTTCCTATTCTTCTACCCCGGTCTGTACAAACTCAGGGTTCAATGTATGCGCAAGTCTCATCCGGAGACCACGTGGAAAATGATACCTCCCCTCGACATAAAAGTGACTTGATTCAGAAGCTTTTCCGACTGTAAATTTACTTTTAAAAAAATGAGTGTTTCACAGCCTTTTTTTTCGTTAGCCATGAAACAGGAGCTACTGTAGACGCTTGTTGTCTGTGTTGTAGCCTGCCCATTCATATAAAGAGACTTTCTGCTAGCGAAATTGGCGTTACGTTGTTGTTGTAACCAGCTTGGCTACAACTGGGGGGAGTTGTTGTTGTTGTAGCCAAGCTACAACTGGAGAGGGGAATGATGGTATCCAGCCAACTTTATTTCAAAGTTGGCTCGTCCTGAACCACATATTTCTATGTGCGATCCACCATCGTAACTGGGGGGGCTTGCGCTTTTTCTTTACAAGTCATTAAACCCTTGGGAAACCACAAGCTAGCCTGGCTTGTTAGGATTGGCTCGTCCTTTCTCTGGTTATAGTCCTCGAGCGAGACACTGGTCTTCTCACTGTTAAAAATCCTACCCTCGCTGGGGATCGAACCCAGGTCACCATGCGTGCAATGGCTAGCGCGCTAACTCACTCGGCTGCGGTGATTTAAAACAAATAAAAACTATTTTTTATTAGGAACAAAAAGTTAGTTTGTACCTTACTTGGGTACTTAACTAATTTATCTCTCTAAATTTTACAGATATTATTTATTTATTCGTACTTTATTATTCCCTTTTTTCTTTTGTAATTTGCATTATTTTTTATTTTTTCTTCTTCCTCTTTTAACAGTCAATATTGTGTCATATGTAAATAGTTCATTTTAATATAGGGCAAGGACTCTGAGGGCGGAATCAATAGACGTTTTTGTAATACCTCTGTGGCGCTAAGTCACGGATTGCGTACTGTGTAAGACAGGGAAAACCGACGCTTAGCAATGACTTGTGATATAGAATTTGTCAATAATTTCGCCCTGAGTGTTACAGTCCACTCTATAAATGTTCATTAAAAAAAAGTTAGTTAAAACAAATTCACACAAATGTCTTTTTTGAAACAAAATTCCTTTAGGAAACAATGTATTTTGAACAATATTGCAACCATAACAAACGATCAATGAACAACAAATAATAATCCCTGCAAACAACGCATAGTGGAACAGCTAGATAGCATGGTGGAGCGGCTAGATAGCATGGTGAAGCAGCTAGATAGCATGGTGGAGCAGCTAGATATCGCACGGTGGAGCAGCTAGATAGCATGGTGGAGCAGCTAGATATCGCACGGTGGAGCAGCTAGATAGCATGGTGGAGCAGCTATATAGCATGGTGGAGCAGCTAGATAGCATGGTGGAGCAGCTAGATATCGCATGGTGGAGCAGCTAGATATCGCACGGTGGAGCAGCTAGATAGCATGGTGGAGCAGCTATATAGCATGGTGGAGCAGCTAGATAGCATGGTGGAGCAGCTAGATATCGCACGGTGGAGCAGCTAGATATCGCACGGTGGAGCAGCTAGATAGCATGGTGGAGCAGCTAGATAGCATGGTGGAGCAGCTAGATATCGCACGGTGGAGCAGCTAGATATCATTGTACTCTTCATCATAGTCAGCAGGAGTTAGTTCTGGCAGGTCATACTCAGCTGCGTACTCTGCATATAGAATCAGCTCGGCGGAGTTCAGCGCTGAAACAGACAAGAGTTTTTTTACTTCCGAGAAATTTCTAATATTAGAAATCGGAAGTATTGTGTTCGTTTTTGTAAAAAAAAAAAAATGTTTTTTTTGCTCCGACTTCAATTTTTTTCATATTTCTGGACGTTTCATAACCTCCTGAGCAACTTTGGTGTGCGTCTGTTAAAAATATTCCTTGTAACGCGCAAATCTCGGAAACTACTCAACGGATTTTGATGAAATTTCGCACACATATAGGAGACGTTCTGTATTTTTACTTCTGATAGGTTCACATTGTAATAATTTCTAAAATTAGAAATCAGAATTTAATAAAAAAAATTCTTCGTTTTCAAGTTTTTTAAATTCATATATATCCTATTTTAATTTTATATAAATAATGCATAAAAAATTTCAAAAAGAAATATGGACATTACCGCACCATGTTTATGTTTGTTTATTAAGAAGCAAGTATGAGAGACGAGAAACTATTCCGTATAATTTATTATCAACTTAGGAGATTATTGTATAAAACTGTAATAATATGAATATTTGTATATGTTTATTATAAATAAAGAAAATATATCAATTCAATTATATCTCCTGTTTTGTCCATAATTTATTGCGAACCTCCCATGAATTAATACAAGTAGTTATTTCTCTGGCCGCTTATTTAGGATCGCCAAAGAGATTCCGTGACCCCTGACTTTTTAAAAAAAGGTATTTTTTCTCCAAAGATTTGGAGATGTAAATAAAATTAATCATTTTATTTGATGAATGATTTTCTTTGTAAAGGTAACAAGTAAAATGACCTTTTTATATTAAAACAACTGACTTCAGTGGTTAAAAGCGTTGGTTACTGATCCGGAGGTTGCGGGTTCAAATCCCGGCAAGAGCGGAAAATTCTGACCGAGTGTTTCTGCTTCCGAAATGACATGGATGTAAAGGTAAAAGTACCCAGAAGTAATGCGAAAGCGGTTCCGGGGCACTATTACCTTTTTTAAATATTAAAACAAGGCTTCCTTTTCAAAAATGCTACCCTGAGATTTATGAGATAAAATATTTTATTTACTAAAGACTTTTTCCACAACTTCAAAAGTAAAAGACCAATTGAATCTGTGTCTCAAAAAACGAACCAAGTTACAAATTCTGGAAATCGGTTTAACTTGAAAATAGTGATCTGAGGGGGGTTTAGAATACATAGCTTTAATTTTTTTTTCAAGAAACTATTTTGAAAATAGTTTTCGAAAAAAAATTAAAGCTTTGTATTCTAAACACCTCCCTAAGATCTTTATTATCAAATGAAAACGGTGAAAAATTTACCTGTGGAGAACTTGATATCTTCACTGACGTCTTTGTTCTCCCCGGAAAATGTCTGTGTCAATTTATTCAGTTTCTCCACATCAGCAATCTGGAAAGCAAGGAACCATGAGGGCATTTAAAATGCACAAACCTTTCTCATTCCGACCGACCTCAATAGCTTGATCGATAAGGCGGCGGATTTGTAACCTGGAGGTCGGTAGTTCAAGTCCCGGTTTCGAGGTCACCAGCAGATCGGCCATGGGCCCTTCCTATCCTTCGGATCAAACAGAATTGAAAAAATCCCACGCGTTCAAAAGTTATGGGCGAGGACTTCTGGGACATACTGTATATGTTCTTCTGATAAAGAGTTCAATAATATCAATAATGAATGAGGAAAAAGAAAAGAGAAAGCCACAGGCTTTAACCTCGCCCCTTGGTTCACTACATATTCTATTGTGTTCTTTTTTTTCATGTCCTATGTTGCAGAATGTATCATAATAAAGTGTTAAATAATAATAATATAAAATTATGCATTGGGTGGGATTCGAACCAATGGCGTGTTAACCACTTGACTACCAGTGCACGTCGATTCTTACCATACTTTCGGCCTTCTTTCCAGTCAACATGGAGGGATTCGTTACCAAGAACTTCATGAGTTGGCTCATGTGGTGCGTCCAGATTGCGTCTTTAGATTGGTATTGTGAGTTGACTTTACTGTTATCCTCGTCACTTTGGTATTGTGAGTTGAGTTTCTTGTTAGGTTCATCACCACTCGGGGAGGCGGAGAGTAATGCAGGAGAACTACTAGAAGCCGAGTTACCTGAGTAGAACATGAGAATTTGGCACATTTTATTTTGCTATTTTAATCTTTCAACTGTCGAGTGACAGGAGATATAAGAGCGGGAAATTTTAATAATTCATGTTTTATTTTTTATATATAAAATATTTCTCCTAGGGACCGTCCTTCTGGAAGGGAACCGAGGATGCAAGCTTTTCCTCTTTGAATGGCTAGACCAATTTTTTGGTAAAGAAAATGATTGGAACGGGGATCACCCGTAATTCCAATCAATTTCTTTGCCAAATGGTCTAACCATTTCTTAGATTGAACGCTCCAAGCACCCATGGTTTCCACAGCAATGAAGAGCGGGTATTCATCTTACGCAAAGATTGTCTCTTGCAATCCAGAGAGGTAATGCTGCAAGTGTTTTCTCTGGATTAACTGAGGTAAAAACTTTGTATGACATGACGTGAATTGAATGTGTATGTAAGAAATTAATGAAGTCTTAAACACGAGTATAGAAGACACCAAAAGGTGGTCTCTTTTAGAAGAAACCATCCCGGGTGAGATTTTTTTTATTTATTATAAAACTTTTATGCCATCGGTTGTATGGAATATTACGACTATATGTATACAAAATAACCATCACAAGGAGCGAAACTAGCCAAGTTAGAGGATAGTTTGCAGTTAAAAAGTTACGTTTTTTTTGTGGCTGCAAACAAGATATCACTGCATTCATTGGCGAAACCTTTTTGGATAGGAATTCTGGAACATGGCCCTTTTTTTACGGTAGTTTTTTTGTGGGATTTTTTTTTTACTTTTATAATTTTACTTTCAAAATATTAATTTTGTCTTCTTTCACTTACACCTTTTCCCAAACCCATTAAGGGTTCAGAATTTTTGAACCTGATTTTTGAATCTGAATAGCGACTTTACAACGGAATAATTACCTGAGACTTTTCTCTCTTTTGACTTAGGACGTCCTATGAATCTGAACGGCCGCTGCCTTCGATTCTTGAGAAGCCTTTCAAATTTGAGATCTGATGCTAGACCGCCTTTGGCGACTTGGTCAATGACAGTAGTTAGTCCATTTTCTGGTGCAGAGGGTTCTTCCAGATCGCACGATACGTCATTGTATTCTGTAGAGGTGATGCGCATTGTGTCTTCGATGGGAACAAAACCGGAGTCAACAGAGTTTGTGCGTTTTCGTAAATTCATACTGAAACAAACAAAAATGAATTCATGGGGCGAAAGTGATAGACAAAATCGACAACTTAAGTCATTGCTTAGCATCGGTTTTCCCTACCTAACACAAAACGCAATTCACTACCCTACCGAAGACACTCTCTACCGAGACTTAGCGCCGCCACTGAGGTATTACAAAAACGTCTATTAATTCCGCCCTTAGAGTTACCGACCTCAGTAGATTGATCGACAAGGCGGCGGACTTGTAATCCGGAGGTCTGTGGTTTAAGTCCCAAGTCGAGCAAATATTTAGTAAAGCGAGTTCGAGTAATTCTGATATCTCATCGTGATTAACTTGGTTTCTCAGAGTTTTTTTTTAATATCAAACAAAGAGGATAAAAACTTTCCAGTTTACCTCTCTATAAGGGAAAATAACCTCTTTACAAGAGACACCTGAATATAAGAGAAAAAAATCCGGTCCCTTGAGTTCTCTTATATCCAGGTTTTTTTTAAAATTAATAATATCGTCTTATTTATACTGCCCGATTAGGACTATTAAAGTTCCATTATTCCAGCAGTAAGACCGAGACATATTATTATGTGGTAAAAATCCCAAATGGGAGGATAACTTGTCATGTCCCGGATGGGGTTTCGAACCCGCGACCTCTGGAATCGCTGGATTCACAAAACTGCCGCCTTTACCACTGAGTGTTAAGCTTTGACTGTTATAGGAAGATAACTAATGGCACGAAATTATATTGGTATTATTCATTACCTGGACTTCAGGTTCTTGTTAATTTTCACAATGCTCTTCAATCCTTTGATCTCACTGATTGTCAGATTACACAAAACAACGAGGGGGTCCAATATTTTCACATAGCCCTTATTCGAGACATTACCACCTACAGGTGGTTCATTTCTGAGAGAATCTGAAAAGTCGCGTCTTCGTTTCGAAGTGTCATTGGATGTCACTTGAGATAACTTTCTTATTTCAAACAACTGAGCGCCATAGTTTTTGTAACGAAACA
Organism: Bactericera cockerelli; assembly: GCA_024516035.1. Lineage (NCBI taxonomy): Eukaryota > Metazoa > Arthropoda > Insecta > Hemiptera > Triozidae > Bactericera > Bactericera cockerelli. The sequence goes on from CM044957.1 coordinate 46,809,358, forward strand.
GTCTCTCTTTTAAATTCAATGACTTGTTCAATAACATTCTTTCTTTACTTTTACTTCTCTTGTTAACGATTCTTTTCTTTTTGTTCTTGTGAGTTTTATCATTTTTCTCATTTTCTTGTTGACTTTCTACTTTGCTATCTGTCTGAGTTGAATCATTTTTCTCATCTTCATGGTTACCTTCTACTTTGCTACTAGGATCATCTGGATTTTCTTCAGTAATGAATTTTCTAGAGACGGCAACAACCTTCTCTTCTCGAGGAGTCAAAATCGTTGAAATTTCATTGGTCTCATTAATCTCATCTGGCTTTTCTTCTGTGATTGTCTTTGCAACGGGAAGGACCCTCTCTACTCGAGGCGTCAATATCGGTGGAATTTTATTAGTCTCATTCCATTCGCACGTTTGCTGAGAACTGGCAAGATGGTTTTCTATAAAGTCGTCAATGTTCTTACAGTTTGGTTTGTTGTTATCTTCTGGTAAAGAAACTGTTCTAGAGGACACTGAAGATTCTACAGATGTACTTGTTTCCTGTACACTTTCAACATGGTCTGTATTTTTCACCACCCTTACTTGTGCAGTACCATTGGGTTTTGTAGTGTTTTCATGTGTGTCTTCATTAGGATTCATTTCTGTGTTAGTACTTAGACTATCATTAGAATCTAGGCTAGAAATGGGGTTTTCTTGATTGGTAACTGTTTTATTACTGCCATCTATCTGTACAGTAGTTTTTTCTAGGGAAACTAAATTTCCAACTGCTGGACCATTAGCAGATTTTATTTGCGTTTTTCTATTCTTTTTCACATTTCCCAATCTTTCGTCTTGAATTTTGAAAGCATTTTTCTGCAGTACTTTGAAAAATAGCCGACAGCGAACACCTCGCAAAGCTTTGCTTCTACTCTTACTCGGCAAAGTCTTCCTATTGGTTTCACGAGAGCTTTTGACACTTTCTTCGCTATCGCTGCAACCTTGTTGTAGTCTTTCTTCCAGTCGAGAGAGTAGGTTGCGTTTGGAAATAGTGTCGCTGGTGTCTGGGTTGACTTCAGGCTCGGGCACTGGGGCGATAGTTTCGGAGGCCCGCGCTGCTGTGGCTTGCTTCAAGGCACACGGTTGCTTCAGCAGGCAACTGGTGCACGATGGTATCATGCTTTTCAACTGGAGAGCTCGTTCCTGAACAGTTTTGCCTGGAAATAAAAAAGACATTTCTGTTACACTAACACAAGATATTGAAACTTTTTTTGCTTTAATTTTCAGAAAATAGAAAAGACATTTCTGTTACACTATCACAAGATATTTAAACTTTTTTTGCTCTAATTTTCAAAAATTGAAAAGACATTTCTGTTAAAACTTTTTTTGTTCTAATTTTCAGAAAATAAAAAAGACATTTCTTTTACCAACACAAGATATTTAAACTTTTTTAGCTGTAATTTTCAGAAAAGACATTTCTGTTACTTGCACATTTGCACAAAGTACTTAGCAATTTTCATGCTCTAATTTATTGTTTTATTGATCATTGAAAAAATATATGACAAACAGTGCATTCACATACATACAGAATTTCATGGAAATCGGGTGTACCGTTCACGAGATAATAATATGATCGTTTGAGGTGAATTGTCAATGCTTAAGAATTTTTTTTTTTTTTTTTTTTAAATAGGTACATTTTTTTCATTACCTATTAGAACGTTTTGTTCCGGGTATTTGAACTCTCCAAATTGTTTCTTCAGTAATTCCACATGTGTCTCCATTTCTACCAGACTAGGAATCATATTCTGCTTTTTCTTCGTTCTAATAGTAGAACCAGATGAAGGAGGATCTAAACTATTAAGAACAAAAACAAATGATAAGTTAGTCATTTACAAAGACAACAGTAACCTCACCCAGCCTGGTTTCGGCCGCAATGCCAGCATCACGAAGTCTTCACCTCGCTAGACGTTGCTTAACCTCGGTGATCCTACGAGAACCGGTGTATTGAACGAGCTATCGACGCTGGCTTAACTTTCCTAATCCTATAGAAAAGAAAGTAATGGAATTACACAATCTTTTCTTGTATCCGTGTGGCGAAAGCTAGAGGTAACCAGAGCGTCGCGCGTCAATGCCATGATGTTTCAAATGTTGAAGATTGTTCAGTACTGCAATCAGCTTTCGCTGATCTTGAGGATTGGTGTGGGCTAAATAGGATGTATTTAAATGTTGATAAGTGGTTCGTAGTTATTTTTCATAGGCAAAAATTACCAGTTTTATACGACTACACAATATTGATGGTATTCAACTTAGTAGAAAAGATGAAACCAAAGACTTAGTTTACATACACAATGACACCAATTCTGGATAAAAATGTATAAGATTTTAAGAATATAACTTAAAATCTTATACATTTTTTTTCTTCGATCAGTACTATTCATGTTGTTTTCTAATATAAAAAACTTCTCCCAGGGACTTATCTGTACAGATAAATATGCTCGCAGGGACTTACCTGCACAGATAAAATATATGCTCCCAGAGACTTACCTGTACAGATAAATATGCTCCTACAGAGACTTACCTGTACAGATAAATATGCTCGTAGGGACTTACCTGTACAGATAAATATGCTCGTAGGGACTTACCTGTACAGATAAATATGCTCGTAGGGAATCCAGGAGCGCGCGTGGTCGCCAAAAAACTTGACCAATATTTCCCCGGGTCTCTGCTCGAGGTGAGAATCGTACACCTTGGCGGGCCAGTGGGGGAACCCCTTGAGTTGGGCCCACACCAGGAGGTGGGGCGAGGGGCAGGGGAGGATGAACCAGGCGTCGGGCCGCGTGTAGGCGTGGATGTAGCAGCAGGCACACGAGTCCAGGTCGTACAGATCCATGCGGAGATACTTGAGGAGCCCGCGGAAGTCTTTGGTGATGGCAGAATAGGCTAAAATCATGAATAAGGAATGTACGGAAACATTAATAATATGGTACTTTAGGAGGCCAAGGAAGTCTTTGGTGATGGCAGAATAGGCTAAAATCATTTTATTTATTTATTTAATACATGACAAGTAAATGGTTAAAATATATTATATAACAATGACAGTTTACATAATTCATAATATTTTTAACTGAACTTATGCTGGTTTCTTTTGGCTGTCGTCATCTCACACTAAGGGCCACACCTATGAAGTATGGTCCTTGTGTCGTGGGATGCAGCCTTGTTTTATTTTTTGTGTTAATTATAATTACTATCCTTTACATTTCTATTTCTTTCTTGTATAAAATAATCATTATTTCCATTAACATCAACATCATCGTCTATGATGATTGTTATCATTATCTCCACCATTACAATTTTACTATTATTATTATTTATTTAACCATCATAATTATTCTCATTAATAATGAATGCACGAAAACATTAATAATATGGTACTTTAGGAGGCCAAGGAAGTCTTTGGTGATGGCAGACGAGGCTAAAATCATTCAAAATGAAAGCACGAAAACATTAATAAAAAGTTATCATACTTGTGTTAATCACAATCGTGATATTACAACTACTCCAAGAAACACTTCTTTTTTCGATACTTCGAACGCGGACCATATTATTCCTGGTGAACATGAATTTGAGACACACTGAATTATTACATGATTTTTTTTTTTTTTTTTTAAATTAAAATTTGATTTAAATAGCTGTTATCTTACTTCCATTGAATATGACAGAATTGTGGAGCATCCACTTGAAATCTTCGAACAGGATTTCAACACTTCTGTACTCCCCATTTTTCAATCGCCGTTCTATTCCTTGAAAATCTACAGGGTGGGCTATGTACTGGCGATAGTCGGGAAACCGAAGGGTGTCCACAGGCGTCAGGAACTCTTTAGCCTGGGGGGAAAAGTAATATGGTCTGAATTAGCATTTGGAAGAGAATGACACTGGTATTCCGCAAATTAGAGTATTTACTACATTCACAAATTAATTACGTAACATGTTTTTTATTCTTTTTAGGGTTTGTAGGGTTAATTGTGTATAAAGGGCCCGTAATTCATAAAAAAATGTATTTCTCTGTGTTATTATATCATTATTTTAGTGGGTAGTGCAGAATTATAGGACTTTTCCATATCTTTAATATCCCAATATCTTATTTTTGCCTATAATTCCGCCACTGGTCGCTGCTAACATTAAAGCAGCCACTCATTTTTCCTCATGGGGTATGAGTGGACCCCAAACACCCAAGTACAGAGCAGAAAAATTCCTGAGAATCGAACCCAGGTCACCATGCGTGCAATGCGTAGCGCGCTAACTCATTGTGCCACGGTGACTACTTTGTAAAATTATAATTATATTTATACCAAATTCAGAAAAAAATTAAAGAAAATTACTTTCACCTTCAAAAATTCTCAACCTATTTCAAATAATCTAAAAAAAAAACTGGCTTAAGTGTGTGCTAAAAATGTGTGAATAAATTATTTTTTTAAACTTACACTAGGATATTTTTTGGCATTGTCAATAATATATCTGATTTGTTTGATGTACTTGTCATAACCTAAATACTCCACGTAGGGTGCCCTGTGAACAAACGAGAAATTTTCATTTTCAAGTACATTACGAGTGTTTCAGCATATCAGATTTTATAAGCATATCAGAAAGACAAGTTTAAAATAACATTGAATGTTCTAACATAATTATGTACAATTGTACATAAATATATATGGAAAGTAGTGATCAGAAAGACTACTAATATCAAAAGAAAAAAATAATACAGAACCACCAACTGACCAATAAATACTGTTTGTGTGAATACATTATTTTAATGATAATAAATACATTATAAAATTATTTATTAACAGCACATAAATATCTACAAACAAATAATGATAAAAATTAAAATACAAAATTGACAATAATAATAACACTCTTTAGTGGAAGGTAACCATCAGACGAGGTTAATGCTCAAAGCAATTTCTACCACCTAACCCTCAGAGTCTTATTATTATGTGGTCCCAAACTCAAATAATCCTTAAATTCATGCACTGGATGGAATTCGAACCAACGAA